>JAYESA010000017.1:99596062-100196062 GCA_036927795.1 Iris macrosiphon
CCTTAGTCACGGCTGTCGCATGGACAGGGACTGCATGGGTGGACACATGATGTGCGCCCTCAGCAACAGAGAGGGAGACATGGAGTGCATATTCCGTAGTTGGGCGAGGCGCAGCGGCCTTCACTACCCATGTCCTTCAGTTTTTCTTAGGCTTTGGTAGCCTTAGAGAAGGACTCGTGCTACCTTCAGAAAGTATTTTCTCGAAAGCTTGCTGGCCGAAGAATACTACCAGCATCTTCTGGGTTGAACCCAGCTTTGCCACATCGGACTGCGTCACGACCTTCTTATTCGAGGAGAAGGAAGTTCCCAACAGAGTCGCCACCTTGTTTGCCATTGATCCAAAGTCGAAACAAATTTTGTGTGTTTAACAAAGAAAATAGTAAAAAAAAATCCTAGACATAAAATCTAAGTATAATTATTTTTGATTATGTGGAATATGATGATGGAGATCGAGTACTGTAGTGACTCCTTTACTCCGTTGACTGTCGGACGGGGGAATGAGAATGCTTTATACTGTTCTCTCTTGTGCTTGTCTGTATGCATGTCTTCCTGTGCCTAATGGGTATGCAACCCTACTATTTATAGCAATCATATTGACGGGGCCATGTGTGTATGTGTTATGCACGCATGTGCTATACGTGCACGGATGCTGGGGCTGCAACGTGTCTATCCTCAGTAGGGTACGGTTACAACCGTGGACACATGTCACGGACGAATTGCCACGTGGATTCATTGTTGGGATATGCTATTACTGAAAATCTGGTAGATTCTCATACTTGCTGTGCATGACTTGGTCAGCTTGACACTTGGCCTGTAGAGAGTCTCCCTAGTTACAACAAAAAGATCTTGACTTGAGGATCGCTGCCATACTAAACGCATGGAGTCTTGGATGCATAGGGCCAGAGACGCATGGAACACATGGCGTATGGGACGCATGAGGCCAGAGACGCATGAGAAGCATGGAGTCTGAGGCGTATGGGACCAGAGACGCATAAAACTTTGTCTCTCATACACGTAGCATTGTACGACTGCAAAATAAAAAGGGTAATTATGGTCGTAACTGACGCTCTGACACCAACTGTCAGCCTTATAATCGAGGCATTTCAGAGCATCATTGTTGTCAGAGTCAAAAATGCTCTGACTTGACTGAGGTGATATTATGCGTCTAACTAGCCATGCGCCACTTGAGTTTTGACGCATGCACTTTGGTTTCTTTGACTCATGAGGGCTATGGTGCATAGGCACTTCTGAGATTTTATATGCTTCTACAACATATTTTCTTAGAGGTTTGTCGAAGCGAACCACTTTCTGCTTTTGGTTGTCTACTACAGAAGGTTGGAACAGACCTGGCTCAGATGCTACTAGAGTTGTACATACAGTTGCCAAAGGTATACTATCATCTACGACAGTGTCATAGTCTCGCAGGTTTGTTTGCCCTAACCTGGTTACTCCAGCTAGGGCTTCGTTAGTTGACGGAGGGACCGTATCACAGGACCTGGTCTTCTATCCTTTAGATTTGGCAGCGGGAGATGCTGCTTGTTGTATCACATCTGGGACGATGTCTGGGTGGATCCACATGACTTTTTCTCGCAACATGGTAAGTGGTACCAGCCTAGCTGCTCGAGCTGGAGGTAGGTTAACGACCTCCAAGGTTGTCCTAGGTATCGGGATAACACCGTCTTGGGCTTCTATCGCTGGAAAGTCACCAAATTATAGGGAGACCATGTTTGCAGCGACTGTCTTGTCTTCAAAGTCTAAATTTATAACTTTAGAGTCTAGCAGCCATTGGATGTATCTCTTCAACACATAGCAATCTCGTATTGGATGATGGATGCATCGATGCTAGTGGCAGTATTTAGGGTTGTCGACCTAATCTGCCTCATATGGTTATTTGATGTCAGGTAGCTGGAGCTTGTTTCTTTTCATCAACACATAGAAAATCTTGATGACATCATCGTCATCGAACGAGTAAGTTTTTTTTGGCTTGGGTGTTTCTGCCGGCCTTTGAGTAGGTACGACTGAACTTTTGAACACATTGACAGTAAGAGCTTGCTTTCCTTTATTATCACGGCCATTGATGTTGATATTGTTGTTGAAGGGACGCTTTCCTCTGTCGTCGCTAGTGGGGAGTTGCAGTCCCAGCAAATGGGCATCTTTTGCATTTTTTCTCTGTGATAGTAGCGCTTATGATGAACACCGTCCAATCCTGAAGCGGGACTAAAGTTGTCTACAGTTTCACTGCAGGTAGCAAATTCTTTCTGCACGTGTCCATCAAATGGCTATCAGGGATGCTCAGGGACAGTTTCGGTGCCACCTTCCTGAACCATTCTGTGTACTCTCTGACAGGTTCCTTTTCTCTTTGAACTATGTCCATGAAGGAGCTCATAGTCATGTCTATTCCACCATCGTAGAATCGAGCGATAAAAAGGCGTGTGATTAGACCCCGTAGTAGGAGCGGGAGCGATCGTTCTTGACTCTCTATTATTTCCTAATTCTTGGCTTGCTTGCCCCAAGATCCTTGGTAGTTGTGGGACTACACTCGCTGTTAGATCCAGTACGGTTTGAGTCAGAGTTTGCATCAAGTCACTCATGGCTTGCATCATGGCTTCAAGTTCCTCAAGACATTGTTGATCACTGGAGGCTTGATCGTCTCCGGCCATGTATACATGCATTACATGGGGAGAAAAGGATGGAACTGTGGAAGTTTCACTTTTCGCCTTTGACTCCTGAGCCTCGCTGTCTTCAGGGAAGGAAGGCATTGTTGCGTCGTCTTCAGAGTCTAGGGGATGGCTACCCCTAGCCTTGCTGACTATACCACCCGGACGGGCTTGGCTACCCCCAGGTAGGTTGTCGTCCATTCCTTGAGATTTACTGTCGATGGGTTGGTGTGAAACACTGAAAGATTGCTACCCCCAGCTTTTGTTCTTGAGCGGGTGCCTTGGAACACCCCCACGGTAGGTGCCAGCTTACTACCCGCGGTTGGTTCCTTGATGTATTGTTATAGACCGTCGGGTTGGATGAGTTCTTCTTCCCTGAGATCTTCTTCGCATAAGGGGACCTCCATGTTGAGCAATATAAGACAAAAAATAATTCCTCCTCTTTGTGTACTTGTTTCTTGCGACGCTGTCAGATTGGTGTCACAGGTTGCAGTCGCTGGAATACCGACTGACTAGTTGGAGGAACTAATATTTTAGTACAACAGTTGATAATGATGCTGGCATAAGTGTGTCTAAAGGAGACACTTCATGTATGAGAGTTGCTTCTCTCGTCTTACGCTTGTGACTAATCACGTTGCGCAAATCAGATGATGGAAACTTTAATTTTACACCCATTTCGTGCGGGCAGCCAAGCTTTGCGCATGAGTGTGAAAGTGGAAGGTTTGCTCCCTGACCCGGTTCCTGCGCAGAAACTGCACCCAGGTCATTAGTGGAAGACTTGACGTGAGATAGACCCATTTCCTGCGTGCAGCCAGGCTAGGCGCATGGGTCTGTCAATACAGTTTTTGCTTCCCAACTTGGTTCAAGCGCATCTGCGGCACACAAGTGGTTTTGGGAAGATTTGATATGAGACGAGCCCACTTTATGCGCTCAACCAAGCTGGGCTCATAGGTCTGTCAATATAGTGTTTGCTCCCCGACTTGATTCAAGCGCATCTACGGCGCCCAAGTGGTTTTGGGAAGACTTGGGGTTGGCCCACATCCGGCGCATGAGTGCCTAGGTCAGCCCTATACAACTTTTCATCGATAACGCACGTAACAATCAACATAGTATACTTTTGGTGGACTGCTTGCGCAGCCTCTCAAACACGCGTGGCTCGAGGTGGTTTGGAGTTCTTTGAACCAACACTCACAGGCACATAGTATAAAGAATCCATATTGGTGCCGTAAGAGAACTTGTGGAGGGCATACTTTTTCCCTTTGGCCTTTTTGCTTGTAGAAGGCTTCATGTGCCCATCTTTTGATACGACGCATCTTTTTTTTCTGTGTATTTGGCCACGGACACACGCATTGAGGGTCAACATCGTTCTTCTCAAGAGTGGCTTCGGAGACAGAGAGAGGATATGCGTTGACCTAATACGCATCCCCAACAGGAGGGTTGATATCCCATCTTTCGTGGACAGTGGGTACGGCACAGCGGCAATGGTGACCCACGTCTTTCGAGGTCTTACGAGCCTCGATGCGGAGCTTGGCTTGTCCAGCATCTCTTCGAACGCCAATTGATCGAAGTGAACCACCAGCATTCTCTGGGTTGAACCCAGCTTACTCTCGTCGGATTGCGTCACCAACTTCTTATTGAAGGAGAAGGTTTTTCCTAGCAGAGTCACCATTTTTGTCGACAACAAAAAAATATAGGAAAAGTTAAACGAAATTTTGTATTGATTAGAGTAGAACAAAACAAGGTCCAAAAGAAACTCTAATGTGTAGAGTTCTAAGTACAAAAAATAAAAGATCTAGGTAAGTGTGACGGTAGAGATCAAGTCTGTGGTCTACTTCGTTACTCCTTTGACGGTGTGACAAAAGAGAATGGCAAGGCCCTCAAAAAATTGAGTATGCGACTCAGTTGATGTCCCTCTTCGGTTGTCTCTGGTTTCTTCCTCTTCTTCTCTCTCCTCCTTTTTTTCGTGTGTGGAAGACGCCCACTATTTATCGCCTTTAGAGGACCATGTATGCGTATGCGTGCGCAGATCTCATGCTACCGTACATAAGTATATGTCATGATATGGTTTCCATATGGCAATTTAAGATCTGGGGTTGCTGGTGCCTATAATTCATGTGACACGTGTCATGCCCTAGTTATTAAAAGACTTTGGCAGTTAATGACAGGAACTTTGTTGTATACACTCCGGCGCATTGGGAATACTGGCGCATGGGGAGCATCGGTGCAGTAGTGACGCATGGGAATGTTGTCGCATGGGAACACTGTTACGACCCACATCCAGATGATCGGGCACGAGTACGTGGGTACGTCCAGCCTACGCCGCAGCATCGACGGTATAAGTCTGTCTAGGTCAACAATACTATCTATCATCTCACACAATAATATATAAAATATGTCAATGATATCTCAACTCAAAACGAAGGACAATATAATAATAATGTAATAATACTCAATCATAATAATCTATAAGGAGGAAATATAACGAGAGGATATAGAAAAATAAAAATCACAAGAGTCACATCTACAACCAATATCCGCGTCTAATAGTCCATCCACAAATCACAATAAGTCTCAAATATAAATAATATGCCAATAGTCTAATGTTGGAGATAGATCCAGTAAAATAAAGAAAACTAGCTAAGTGTCTGCTAATACTAGCTGTCTCCTCACAGCTGGTATCGGATTATCCTGTACTAAGGGTGCTACCTTAGCTGGCTCTCCGTCCAGTGGGCCATAAAATATAGGACACCAGTCCTCTAAATAATTATTTAAAAAATATATCTAGTCAAAATTGGAGCAAAGTACAACCCAATAGCAGTTTCAATTAATTGACAAAGACTATAAAACAGTAAATAGAGGATGCTATATAAGATGAGAAAATAATAAACTGATGCAATGGCAAATAGTAAAGAGAAATATGCAATGCAAGCAATATGGTATAGCCAGAGCATATATGAAATAAAAGAGAGGAACTACAACATCAGGTACAAGGCAATGTAATTTATGAACTGAACAAGAAGAACTGCAATATACTAAGTATTTTGAAATACTAATTAGATATGTAATCGGCTTGGAAGATTCAATAATTTATACTAAGAAAAAACTAGCTCAATCATATATGAAGTGTATGAGTAGATAATAGCCGATGATTTACATTACTTGCCAATAGTTCTTGATCACATATCTAGCTAGTACTTCCCCTGACCCGACTGATACGATGGATCCAACCATGACATGTTACTAGCCAATGTATCTAATGTTATCCAATGCCAATACTATAAGGAGTATCCCATATCAGTACTATGAGTCAAGGCAACATCTCATGTTTTGTTATGTCCATGGTAAGTTGTGTACATGTGGTTCAGACGGTGCAGGTAAATGTCCCGAACGGTGGCACATTTTGTTATGTCCTTTCATTCTACCGCATATATATAAAGGATTGAACTAAGGCAAGATAGAAAGATCACATAATAATAATGTTGCATGTCCACATGAATATAATATTGATTTGGTATATTGGGTTAGCTCGCCCTCACTGGTTCTTTTTGAAGTACTGACCCTCGTTGCAGCAGATTCCCCAAGCCAAGGCGACGCGGCTAGGAGCTGAAGCTTCCCCCAATCTTCCATTGATCTGGCGTGTTCGTGTTGTTATTTTGGAGCACAAGTACATAATATTAAGGAGCTCGCACATACCCTTTTGAAGCTCCTAGGCGATGTTGCTAACTCGCACTCAAGGTGGTTTAATCTTTTAAAATATTAGTAAGGGATGTAATGTATGGATCGACTCTCATTTTGCGTCCAAGTTGTAAGCCCGTGCGATATCCTTATTACTTTTGAGTCAAGAGTCTGTAACTAGATGTTCATTATCAATAAAAAGAACTTTTCTATATTCAATGTGTGATATCTCAATTGCGTACTCTGTTGTATATGTTTCTAAAGTATATCATTATGCCTAGGCCTTGTGCGGGCGCACCTTATGCTCGTACGACATCATGCCCGGGGGACGATTATCGATTTAGCAAAAATTGGGGCATGATATATTGGTATCAGAGCATGGCTTCAGATCCTTTAACCTTCGTGTCAAAAGAGTTTTCTTGAAATGACCCTGTCCCTCCCAGTTGAACTCTTGAATTCTCTTGGCCAAAATAAGATGCCTTCCATACAGTGAGTCCATAATATATTTTGAGACTAATGTAAGTTACTTTTCTTTCAAGAAATAGCCTCAGAGCCGGATGCACAAGCGCAGGTAGTGGCACAGGTACAAGGGAGCATTTATGGCACTTCGGGCAGCTCAGGAAGTCCAGCAGCCGCGCCCTCTGTCGATCCGTTCGAGCGGATGATGCGTTAGATGGAAACGCAGCAGAGGCAGGCAAAAATACGTTAAAGCTAATTAGATTCCCGGATTGAGGCACAATTTCAGGTGCACCGAACTTAGGATGAGGCACAACAAAAGCAAATGAATAGCCTGCAAACGATTGTGACGACGCTTGTCGCCAACAACCATTCTGCATCAACGGCCACTGTGCCAGTGCCAGTTGTAGCCGTTACCGCGGGACTGTGAGGCTCTCAGGAACCTCTGCCCTCAGACGAGAAGGGCTCTATCCTTCTAATATCAGAGTTTAAGAAGATGTGTCATGCTACCTTCAAAGGGACTGAGGACCCCTCCGTGGCGTTGGATTGGCTGGTTGAGCTCGAGGACCACTTTGAAGTGCTTTGCATGGATGAGACAAAGAGAGTTGCTTGCGCTCAACTTTGGCTCCGTTTAAATGCAAATAATTGGTGGGATATGCACAAATAAGCTATCTTGAGTGAAGATGACAAGACGACTATCTCTTGGTCCATGTTTAGTAAAGCCTTCGAAGAGGAGTACCTTCCACCCATCATTCGTCGTGAGAAAGAAGACGAATTTACAATCTTCAGCAAGGAAATATGACAGTGTAGCAGTACGCCGTAGAATTCAACAAGCTTATAAAATTTGCCAAGTCTCATCTCGGTGGCACCGAAAGTCGAGTTCGACGATTTGAAATAGGACTGTGACCTTCTATTCGTGCCCACATTATCGCCCCCCAGTACTGTACTATACGAGAGTCTCTAAACCATGCCATCTCCCTAGAGCCGCAGTACCCCCCCCAGTTCGCACTGGCGCTGTGCAAAATTTCCATCACAAGCGCCCTAGAAACGTAGGAGGTAACAACACATCAAACCGTCCCAACAACGACGGTTATCAGGGTGAACACCTAGGGAGAGGTAGTGAGCTCGCCTGCAACCGGTATAATTATGCGGACACATCGATCGAAACTGTAGAGTATTCAATGGAGCATATTTTAAATATGGTCGCCTGGGGCATATGGCAGTGAACTGTCGGGAGGGAGGACCAAACCAACATCGGCAACCAAATCGTCCGCCTCAAGATCAGGGTCAAGCACCTCGAGCGAACCAGATGGCACCGCAGAACGCTCAAGGCCGGGTGTATGCTCTGACTTGGGAAGAAGCGTTCGTATCAAACACGACGGTGTCAGGTATATTATTTTTCAATAATGTACCTGCTCGAGTATTATTTAATTCTGGTGCCACAGATAGTTTTATTACAGCGGATTTTGCCGCTGAGAACACATTTTCTATAATACCGCTAGGCCTAAACCTTAGCATCAGTACTCCATCGGGAGTGGATTTGTTGACTCACTTAGTTTATCGTGAAGGTAACATTTGCATCAGAGGAAGGAAATTATCACTTGATGAGATAGTCTTAGACATCAGGGACTACGACATCATTCTGGGGATGGATTGGCTCGGTACTTGCTCTGCTACCATTGATTGTGCGAAAAAGAAAGTTGTGTTTCATCTACCTGGCGAGATCGAATTATGCTATGCGTACAATACATCGTCGAGAGTACCAAATACTTGCATGGTGATCTCTGCAATATCTGCTCGGCGGATGATACATTCCGCCTGTGGTGGGTACTTGGTGTCCGTTCAAGACACTCAACGAGATTGCACAAACGTAGAGTCTACTTCCGTTGTGGTAGATTTTCCTGATGTGTTTCTAGATGAGTTATCTAGTATACCGCCCGACCAAAAGATTGAGTTTACTATAGATACATATCTAGAGACTCGACCAATTTCTAAGGCTCCGTATCGAGTGGTCCCGGCAGAACTAAAAGAGTTAAAGGTCCAATTGCAAGAATTGTTAGATCATAGGTATATTCGTCCTAGCGTATCTCCGTGGGACGCGCCTGTATTGTTTGTAAAGAAAAAGGATGGCTCGAAGCGGCTCTGCATCGACTATCATGAATTGAATAAGGCCACTATTCGAAACAAGTACCCCCTTCCCAGGATCGATGATCTCTTTGATCAACTATAATGTGCAACGATATTTTCAAAAATTAATCTTCTCTCTGGTTACCATCAGCTCAAGATCAAACCAGACGGCGTGCCAAAGTCAGCCTTTCGCACTCGCTACGACCACTGTAAGTTTTTGGTAATGCCATTCGGACTGACCAATGCTTCTACCGCCTTTATGAACTTAATGAATCGTGTGTTCAAGCCATATTTCAACAAGTTTGTAGTAGTATTCATTGATGATATCTTGGTGTACTCAAAGAATACGGAGGAACATGCAGAGCACTTACGAACTGTTCTACAGACTCTCCGGGATAATAAGCTATATGCAAAACTGAGTAAGTGCTAATTCTGGCTGAGCAGTGTATCTTTTCTCGGGCACATCATTTCTATGAGAGACATTTTAGTCGATCCAAAGAAAGTTGAATCCATCGTCGAGTGGAAGCGGCCTACATCCGTCGGAGAGATTCGAATCTTCCTTGGGCTAGCGGGCTACTACAGGCATTTCATGAAAGACTTTTCCAAGTTAGCATCACCTCTGACTCTCCTCACATAGAAGGTAGTCGTATTCGAGTGGTCCATAGACAGCGAAGCCTCATTTGAGGAGTTAAAGCAATGCCTCACCTCTGCCCTACTACTTGCACTACCAGAAGAGACATCGGGATTCCAAATATTCAGTGATGCGTCACGGTAGGGTTTGTGGTGTGTACTCATGCAGCAGGATAGGGTGATAGCCTACACATCCAGACAACTGAAAAAGTACAAGAAAAATTATCCTACGCATGACCTGGAACTAGTGGCAATTGTGTTCGCGCTAAAATTATGGCGAGACTACCTCTATGGAGTGGCTTACCGAATTTACACTGATCACAAAAGCTTGAAGTACCTATTCACCCAAACGGACCTTAACCTATAACAACTACGTTGGCTAGAATTAATCAAAGACTATGACTTGACGATCAACTATACACCTGGTAAAACAATATATTATAGCGGATGCATTGAGTTGAGTGTTTGCGGGATCCATGTTCGTTGATCGCAGGTTACAAAGGGACTTTGAGGAAATGGGCATTGAACTCCGAATTCGATATCGTGACATACGAGTTTCTCAGATGTGATTCGTATCCAACCTGTTAAAGAGAGTCACATCTACTCAGAGGGATGACCCATTCCTAAGAAAAATGTGCGAGCAGATTTTAGCGAAAAAGGCGAAGGACTTTGCAGTAGATGAGAATGGAGTGTTGCGAGTTAAGGAAAGGCTATGCGTTCCCAACGACATAGAACTCATAAAGGAGATCCTTGCGGAAGCTTACTATGCAGCCTATACAGTCCATCCCGGGAGCACAAAGATGTATAAAGACCTTCGTACTATTTTCTGGTGGCACGACATGAAGAGAGATATGGCACTCTTCGTATCGTAATGAGTAACCTATCAGAGGTTAAAAGTAGATCATCAGAGACCGGACGAAGAGATACAGAATCTTGCTATCCCGGAATAGAAGTGGGAGCACATAAGCATTGACTTTATTGTTGGCTTGCCAAAGACACAACGGAGGAATGACACAGTCTGGGTCATCATCGACCGGTTAACCAAGTCAGCATACTTCATTGCCATTAAAGTTACTTGGAGCATCGATCGCCTCGTCCAAACCTACCTTGATAAGATAGTTCGTCTGCACGGAGTGCCAGTTTTTATAGTGTCAGATCGGGACGGACGATTCCTATCATGTTTCTGGGAGAGCCTTCAGTCAGCGATGGGGACCAAGTTGAAGTTCAGCTCAGCCTACCATCCTCAAACCGATAACCAAATAAAGAGGGTGAATCAGGTACTCAAAGATATGCTGCATCTTTGTGCAATTGATTCAAAGTCAAGTTGGGACGTCCATCTACCGTTAGCCGAATTTGCATATAACAACAGTTATCAGTCTAGCATCTAAATGGCTTCGTACGAGGCTCTATATGGGCGGAAGTATAGGTCACTGATATGATGGGATGAAGTTGGGGAGTGTCAAATCCTTGGAAAAGAACTAGTTGAACAAACAGTCCAAAATATTTGGTTGATCCGAGAGCGACTAAAAGTAGCACAAAGTCGGCAGAAGAGCTATGCCGACATTTATCGTCGACCCCTTGAGTTCTTTGAAGGTGACCATGTATTTTTGAAGGACTCGACCATACGAGGAGTTATGAGATTCGGAGTAAAGGGGAAGTTAAGTCCGAGATTCGTTGGCCCGTTCGAAGTCCTCAAGCGAGTCACTTTAGTTGCCTATCAATTTTTATTACCACCAGCCCTGTCAGACATGCATGATATTTTCCATGTGTCACAGCTTAGGAAGTACGTGCATGACTTGAACCACGTGGTAGATTTTGGTCAGCTAGATCTGCAGGCTGACTTGTCGTATGTCGAAGAACCCGTTCAGATCTTAGATCGGAAAGAGAAGCAGTTACGGAATCGTGCTGTCTCGCTTGTACGCGTTCTTTGGCAGAACCACTCGGTCGAGGAATCAACCTGGGAACTCAAATCGGACATAAAGGAAAAGTTTCCCTCATTATTTCTTAGGGGTAGGTTCTATTCCTAAGTTTTGAGGATAAATTTTTTTGTTAGTTGGTTAAGATGTAGTGCCCTGTTCCCCCTATTCGGGGAGCACGGAAAAAGAAATACTAGGTATCATTCGATCAGGATAGATTGAATCAAGATCATTTTCTCATTATGGATTGGTTTCTTCAGAATCAGGTCCCACATTCAACAGATCATGCCTCAAGGAAGGAATCGACGACAGAGTCGAGAGGGGCATTTCCGTTGCGCTGGTTTCTTTGCTCATTTTTGATGTCACTTGGTTGCTTTCTTTTTGGTTTTATGACTTGCATTTTCTTGAATTATTTCTATGGATTTCATTGTCTTCGTTTATTGGATTTCATATTTCATATCGAACCCTTGGAGCCCGAAGCAGGAGATATTGATCATCCGTTTGTGCGTGTAGGTGATCGTGTAGGCGATGCGCAAGCGGAGTCTTGAAGATCTCCCCTCTCTCTTTCGATTCACTAACTTGTGAGTGGCTTTATTTCTGATTAGCGCCCTTCTTCTAAGTCTTCATCCTTCGTAACCTGATTAGTTTATGCGTTCCAATCGACTATACCATAAGAATAAAATTGAGTCAAGATAAAAGAAGAAGTAGACTTGAAATAATTAATATTGGTCACTTAAAGTCACTATACGATAACTTTGTTATGAGCTTGTCTGCTATGCATATGCTTAATGTTGTTTCAGTTGTAGCTAGAACTTATTTATCTATAACTGTTCAATGGGTAGTGCAAATTTGAAATGTGATCATTAAGCAAGGTATCCTAGATTATGGAATATGCATGAAGTTTATTTACTTATATTACTTTGAAGTGCTTCTTTTGATAACTTAGTTTGTAGATGAGGCATGGTAAAGGATAACTTGTGCACAAGAGCTGCCATTCTACGAATGGTCGTTAGGGTACTGGGACTGCTTTGACCCGAGTAGAATATTTTCTAGTGTAGTCCTAACATTGGATGGGTCCGTGCGTCCGCCAAGGGCTAGCAACCCGAAGCGGAATGTCAGCCGACCCATATCTCGTCCGACCAAGTGATGCGCTATGTATATTCAAACTGTGCAAACTAACTATGTCTTCGTGGCAGGAAAGGCTATGGTAAGCTGTGTACAGGTGGTTCTGACAGTGCAGGTAAACGTCCCGAACTGTGGCATATTTTGTTATGTCCTTTCATTCTACCGCATATATATAAAGGATTGAACTAAGGCAAGATAGAAAGATTACATAATAATAATGTTGCATGTTCACATGAATACAATATCGATTTGGTATGTTGGGTTAGCTCGCCCTCATCGGTACTTTTCGAAGTACTGACCCTCGTTGCAGCAGGTTCCCCGAGCCAAGGTGACGCGGCTAGGAGCTGAAGCTTCCCCCAATCTTCCACTGATCTGGCATGTTCGTGTTGTGAATTTTGGAGCACAAGTACATAATATCAAGGAGCTCGCATATACCCTTTTGAAGCTCCTAGGCGATGGTGCTAACTCGTACCCAAGGTGGTTTGCTCTTTTAAAATATTAGTAAGGGATGTAATATATAGATCGACTATCTCATTTTGTGTCCAAGTTGTACGTCCGTGCGGCATCCTTATTACTTTTGAGTCAATAGTCTGTAACCAGATGTTCATTATCAATAAAGAGAACTTTTCTATATTCAATGTGTGATATATCAATTGCGTACTCTTTTGTATATGTTTCTAAAGTATATCATTATGCCTAGGCCTTGTGCGGGTGTGCCTTACGCTCGCACGACATCATACCCGGGAGACGATTATCGATTTAGCAAAAATCGGGGCGTGACAAAAACTATGTAGAAAAATCCGAAAAATAGCTTTTAAAAACTTTAAAATTCTTCCATACGGAGTTGGTCCCGCCAAACCGAACCACCTCATCGCGTACTAATTATACCGAAAGATGCGTATGGTATTTCCTGATGTGTAGTCTTTCTCGAAAGTTGATTTGGACATGGGTGCACGCCAAAATCAACCCGTATCCGTAACAAGTCCTCCGTATCGATGTTTTGCAAAATACCTTAGAAGTTTGTGACCGCTCGTCGAAACATGACAAAATTTGCGCCAATGGATCTGTGGTATCATGCTGGACTTGTACAAGTTTCACGCAATTCTGAGACAGTTGACTGAACCATCGTTTCGCGGGTCCCATAGTTTGACTTAACTAGCTATTTTGTGATCGGTTCACCGAAATCCAAAATTGGACATATCGTTGAGTCATATCGTCATTTAGGATTTATTTGACTTATAATTTGTCTTATTTAGAGACCTTTTTCTTTGACACTTATTTCAGTACAAAGTGGGCCATATATGGACACACTATTTTGACCTGAAATTAATTTTTTCCCTATCTGTCCAAATTGGATGAAAGGGTAGTATTTTCTGACTATCTCGTTGATTCTGAAAATGTTAGTGATGTCTATTTCAGCATCCAGAGACGTTCGTTCAGATCCCGTAGCTTTTGATTTTTTTTTGCTTGTCGTCTGAACATCTATACTCCACAGATTGCTTGCCAGATAAGTATACCTTGCCATAGTACTGTTTAGTTACATTCATTTGCTGCATATTTATTTTCTGTTATTTATTTTGCTATATAAAATTGTACGTCCAAGAAAGACTTGGGTGCAATGACAGTTGCATCATCTTTTATCTTTTATTTATATTATTCATGTTGAACTAGTTTTATAAGACCATCTCATGATTTGAGACAACCTTATGTTTTATTTGGCCGTGACACATTTGTTACACGAGTTGTGAGTCTCATGTAGGACACAAACTTGCGTATTAGGCTCGCCACCTGTACGTAAAGGTCGTACGACGGATAAAGAATAACTGCTAATAGAAATATCATGTTTTAGTAGACTTAGCAGTTACTAGAGGTGTTTGCGTGTTATGGATGTGGCACGTTAGTAGCATTGGGTGGGGAGAACAATGAGTAAGCGTATGTGACTCCTTTACACTTTTCCTTATTTCCCGTAAGCTCCGCTGGTGATGCGAGGCATTATGACCCCTTATATATACTACAGGCCTTTGCGATTGAAAGACGTTATGGCCGAGGCCCCTGGATCTCAAAGAGAACTACGCCCATCCCATTATTTTAGCCAGATAGTCCATTTGTTGGAAAGTTGTTCTTAAATTGCATATCAAATAGACTGTTTATGTGACCATGTTGGATATTTACTTTCAGTACATTATTGGCATACTTTTATGTATCTTGTTACGTCCCTCTGAATACCTAGTCCCTTTCCAGGTATGGACTATCAGGATTATCCGCAGGAGTATGGACCGGGATCTGACGCATCATTCTTTGTCGAGAAGGTCTTACCCTCTGAGTACCCATGACTTCTTTATAGCTGATAGATCTTTTTGCTGTTATTTATTTATTTGACATTTAATTTTATATTAGAGTTTCGTTCTCCTCTATCATTTTAGTTGATATAGTCATTTAGTAGTGGATTTGTCTCCACCCGACTATTATTCTTGTATTACTTCGTACTTGAGACTTGTAGTTATTTATTTTGGTACTTCTTTACTTGTGTTTGTGGATGAGATATAGATTCATGTGACTTTTGTTGATAATATATGTACCACTTGTGAATTATTTGTTCATATTACAGCGTACATTTGTGTTATAATTTTCTAACATATTAGAGTGTTATATACATACGGCTAACATACTACGTATTCCTAGTCCTACGTATTTTAGGACTGGAATGTGACAATATGAATCATATATACTGTATATATATACTCAAGTACCCTTGCCTTGGTTTGTGATATCTTGATACCAAGCCCTACTCAAACACAATACCTCATATCCACTAATCACTAACTCTATCACTCATAACTTATATATCTCCCTAGTTCACTTGTTCACAAAACTTACCCAACTTTAATCTCTAACTCTATTCTTTGTTCACTTAACACTCATCCACATGCCAAAATACTACTACCATACTCAAGGATCCTGATGAACACTCACACTAATACCTAACACCCCAATACTGACACTAGATACATGAACCCATGATACTCATATAGACACCTATCACATCTATAACTCCAACACACACTTGATGATGTATATTGGTATCAGTCACCCTATTACTGCTCAATTTGCTCCCTCTACTGCTAATGCAGTCCAAAATATTGTTGCTATAGCTCTGAAACACTCACTAACTCATGTGCAATTATGTAATGCACATCTTAGACACACTTACCCACATGTCGGCATTTATATCTCCATCCTCTTCTTCCTTGCATATCTCCTCATATAGCAGTGCACAAGTCACTTGCACTTTTGATATTTCCCCTGAACTTGTACACTAAAATCTTCAGTTACCCACACTAGACACACAAGTATAACTTACCTGAGTGTTTCTTTCTTCTTGCACTGATACCCCATGATCCTAGGACACACACTAAAGTATATATATCATATCTATATATTTCTATATATCTCTACATCTGGTATATCACTAATAATTTAGCACCATACACTCCTAAAAAACCTTTTCCCAAACTCAAATGCCACTGCTACTGCCTTCAACACCCAGAACCCGAGCTTCCCCTCTTAACCTGCTATGACAATCCCCTTCACACTAAACTGAACTTAATTCGATTTCCTAGACATTCTTATTAGGCTCCCATAATACCCTCACTTGGATACCCCATGCTCTAACTTACCTCTCATAATACCATACCAACCTTGATCATTTTCCTGATACCAAGCCCTTAACCCCCATAAGTCTAACTTTACCCACACCACTAGCACTATCCACTAAACCAGTGTACAAACCAGAGCTTGGCACATGCCTGACCATATACTCACATAATCCTTCATCTACCATATGAACACACCCCTCAATCTCAGACATAACTTTCCCATACCTGACACTCTACCAACCATGGTACACCAATTTGGTCTCAAACAAGATACCAACACACTTCAATACTCAACCCTCACCAATGAATCAAAACCACCCCATACCACACCACACACAATAACACATCACACAGTCACACCAACACTCATAGACACTCTCACTGACACCTAAGCACATACTCAACTAAATACTCTAGAACCTTCAGTCATCCTATACTCTTGACATATCCCTCTCTTGCACTCATACCTGGGTATGAAGCTCACCCTCTGGCCTCACACCCAAGACATTATCTACTACCCACCTGGGAATACCCAGTTTTCCAATGTGCTGTGCCTGAGCCTAAACTCTTTCCACTACTGTAACAGACCTAGACATGATAACCTCAAACCATTATACCCTTACTTCAGTCACTCCTCACTCGATCACCCTTATTTTGATCACTGGTACCACCCTCAGCCCCACCTGCACCTGCAACACTCGAGACTAACTCTCCCCCTTGATCACTGATGACATACAAGCTTACACACCACACTAATCAGAGCCCTTACTAGAACCTGAACCAACACAACAGTTGCTATTTTTAGTTTCTACTGTAACCCGAGCCCAAAGTGCACAATGCATTCCTCTCTCTCTCTCTCTCTCCTTGCTGCAGTTGACACAATCAAATACGCCCGGACCTACATCCTTACCCGAGCACACATCCCTCTCAACTTGAGCCCCCAATGAAAACTCCCTACTTCCTGTAGGCTTCACCCAAATCCTGCACATACCTCCAAATGACTGTACATACAACTACCCCCGGCCTTTAGCACAGAATCTCCTCTTCAACTCAGTGCATTTCCTGCAAACTAGAACTAGTGCTCATAAAAGCACCTTTACAATTCTCATAAATACCATAATACACCACATATCTATTACACTAATATATATATATATATATATATATATATATATATATATATATATATATATAACCAATTATAATACTTCATGGATACACTTCTACCTCAAAGACGCATACATAAGTACACTCTCATGCCTTACACATAAACATCACACATGCTCACACACTCAACCACAGACACACACAAGACTGTGCACCCCTCTTACTGCAATACAACCAACACCACTGAACTTATAGATATCAACAGATGCATATGAACCAATATTATGATACACTCACCAAAACCAAAACCACAAGAACATATATATAAAGTATTACAAACTAAATAGAGATTATATAGATCTAAATGAAAAATATATGCAAAGGACATAAAAAATACTAATACACATGCATAACCAAATCTAACCATGCGTATCATGAGATACCATGACACAACACCACATATATTATTTAGGACACGTATACCCAAACTCGACTCAAAAAGGACATAAAAATCCCTTTGGGGACACGTATCGAGCACTTGGTGGTCAAAATTCGTAGTTACTACCAAATCAAACTTCTAACACATATATTTATCCCTAAAGAGTCCATTAGAAGTTAATACTCCTACTAGAGAGTTGGATCTCCTAAGAAGAGGTCTCCTACATGATAATTAGAGATTCTAAACTATGGAAATGGTGAAAATCACAACTTACCAATGAAAATTGGGTCCTCCTTCTAGATCTACGAATTTGATGGTGATGGAAGAAGAAATAGCTCCAAACCTCCTTGTTAATGCGTCTCCTTGGCTTCCTTATTAAGCTCCCAGCACTAGCTCTCCATATTAAAAAGTTTTGAAGGTAAAATGGTGTAGTAATGGTAGAATTTTGAAATTTGGTGTAAATTAAAAAATTAGTGTTTGGTGCTCTTGAGAAGGTAGAGAAGATGAAGTCGGAAAGGATTAGAGAAAAATAAAATGAATGAGAGGAGATAGAAAGAGTAGAATATATATATAATGGTGTGATTAGTGAAATTGTCATTCCACTCTATAATAAAATTTCTAACCCTAACATGAATGAAATCTAATTAGTCATGGATGACATCTAACTAATTGATATAAAATATTCTATTCATGACAAAATATGTGCTAATTAATTCTAAATAGTTAACACTAATACTAACACTAATTAATTTTTAGTTAATTGGGTCATGATCCTAATGAGGCACTAACTAACCCACTACTCACATAGTCTATTCTAATTAACTAGCACAAAACCAATACATATAATAATAAATATTATTATCACTAATAAAATTCTCAAACAAATTTTGAAATGACAAAAATACCCCTCTGAAAAAGTGGTGGTTACAAACACTGCTGTGATGATGTGTACTGTAGCACATAGAGACTGCCGCATGGTGACTGCTGCATGGAGGTATTGGGGGTATTGCAGCATGGGACCTTTCTTGTACTGATGTTGACACATGACTTGGACTGCCTTTGTGTCATGACCCGCACCCGGTGTAAGGGTACGAGAACATGGGTACGTCCAACCTACGCCGCATAATCGACGGTAGAATTCTATCTAAGTCAACAATACTAACTAAATATCTCACACAAAATATATGTACCTGTCAAGATGTCCCAACTCCAAATAGAGGAACAATAATATTTAATAAATACTCAATCACAATAAAACTAGAGGAAGATGTAGCACGATATGGAATAGAAGAAGAGAATGAATCATAGTCACAATATAACTCATAATCAAGTCTAAAAGACTGTCACAATATTCTCAAATATAATACATGTCAAAAATGTCTAAACTATGACATAACTAATACAAGAGTCTAAACATCTGCAGCTAGCTGGTCATCTCCCGGTACCGGCTCCTCTTGAGCCACTATCTATAACTATACACCCACTACGTCCGGAGGTCCATAGTGTGTAGGATACCAGTCATCTAAATCATCTAAAAAATATATTCAGTCAGGATTGGAGTGAAGCACACCTCTAACAGCAGTTTCAAATAAATAATAAAGACTATATGACAGTAAATAGAGAGAGTATACAAGATAAATAGAGCATGAACAAAAATATACAGAATATGGAAACTGTAAATAGTATAAGAGAAATGAGAATCATATACAAGAGTCAAGAACATAACTAATTGAGTGAGTGTGTACTAGCTTCGACATGTGATCGACTTAGAAACTTGTACAGGAATCATGGCCTGATTAATCATACGTGAAGTGTATGATCAACACTAATAAGTAACTTGTACAAGAAATCTTGTACATGAATGTGTATTGATCATATCTCTAACTAACACTCCCCATTCTCTGACTGGTATAGTGGATCCAACCATGGCACGCTACGATACGGGATTCTCTAAGGAGGTAGCAAGTCTTCCCAAGAATCAGTGTCCATACAACTACAAGAGCAATAGGACATGTACATGATACGCTAGTAAATACCAAGAAGAACATCTCATGATGGGATCCGAAAAATACCAATCTGTGTAACCACGTGTCAAGAAGTCAATGATCTCTATACTAAATACAAGAAACATAGAAGATATCATAAATGAAAAACTGTCAGAGAATGTACTCGCCTGAGGTGATGAGCTGACAATACCAATCTGTGTCTGGACTGGTGTCACACTGACCTATATTTAAAATATCATGTTATTGGGTGTAAAGAATGATAAATATGTTAACTGTACTAAAGTATGATTTTCTAGGTCAATGCTAAGTCATATTAGTCATCCTAGGTTCAAGCTATGCTTCTAGGTCCATACCTTGAGGGTATTAGCTATACTAGCTAATGTTAGATACTAAGACACCATATCTACCAAGTATCAATATATAACTTATACTAGTTAATATCACTAAGTAATATTTATATCCTAAACTAGTTATAACTACTATTAGAATTGCCTGAGTTAATATCTATAACTTAGTTATACAACCATTTCCTATTGGTATCTCAATTGTCTTAGCTATTACTCTAACCTAGTACTAAAACCATGTATCAGTCACATATACCTTCACACTTCCTTAATTCCCCAGCACGGATACTATATTTCATGAATGATGAAGACGGAACTGCGACAAGCTCGTCGTCCTGGACGTGGATCCTTTTAGGCCAACTTGACATTACCTATACTAACCAACTGATACTAATACTTAGATATCCTAACTCAATGATACATGGTATCAGTCTACCTTACCCATCTCTATGCAACCCTCACTGCTAATTACACTCAAGTCTCCATAGTTGCTGCAAAGCAATATTGGCAACAATGCTGCCAATGCCCATCTCAACTGCAAATACTGTAGTCCAGACAGCACTTCTTATAGATCTAGGGCTCCTAATCTCATACTTGTCTCCCTAATACCCAACACTTGATCTTTAAGCTCTGATACTGCACACAGGCCCCCTACCTCCAGCAAGTTGCTACAATGACAACCAAGCAGTTGCCATCAATGATGCCTACTACCTACACACAGCCATTCCCCAAGCTTTCAACTTCCTACACATCCTCAAATGAAGCTCAACTCTCATGCAGTTCACTGCCTGAAAACCTAGATTACTGATACCCCTTTTACCTTAATCTCCTTCATAGCAACAGTTCACATCATGATACCTTACTGAACTGAATGTACATTACTAAACTGAATGCAGTAGGCATTGCTAAATGTATGCTACAAACGCCTCACTACCTGGCACTCTTTTACTGGCAGTCACTCCACACACACACAGACACATGCATCTCTACTCCACTATGCTACTAAAACTTGATGCCATGTCACTGCTCGATATCCCATCTCAAAGCAATGCGCTGTTGTGATCTAAAGCACAGTGTTGTTGCTGTTAGCACCAATACATCAACTTAGTTGTTGTTGCAACTGCTGTAGTTGAAAAATATCTAGATGACACTTCCCACTCTAAGTTGATACATTTGCACACACTCTCAAGACTACACCTAAAAACACACACACAAAATGCCCACAAGCCCATTGCTGCTACTGGCTTCTTGTTTGTTGTTGCCACTGCCAACTGTTATGATCTACACATCTAACCCGACACCCCATAGATTCAGACTTGAACACCCCTTACTTCAGTTCAGTTGCACAACTGACACACCCAAGTTCCCCATGAATCAATCACCAACACATATATATATATATACACTATAAGCATTCAACCAAACACTTGGCATGCAAATGTGTCACTCTATGATACACACCCAAATGGAATGCCAAAACCCCCGATTCATAAAAAATACCCATTGTATATATATCAATTACACACACACACACACACACACACACACACACACACACACACACACACACACACATATATATATATATATATATATATATATATATATATATATATATATAACTAATGCAACTTGTTACAATATAAATTGAATAGTAATTACACTAATATGCATAAATCACCCAAAATGAACCCCGTTTCACATCGAATCGCAAAATACTATTGATATGCTCTAAGCGTATCCAATTGTGGACACGTATCTAGTCCCATAGTATCAATCCAAGTCTAATTAGATCTAGTTGGTCTTATGACACACATTTGATGTGTCAATTTTAGAATTCTCCCAAATTGGGCACAAAAACCTATGTAGAAACCATAATATAATTTATATGAACCTAGTTCTTGTTTCTATGGATAGATCTAAGTCTAGGGAGGTTTTCTAATGGTCAAATGCATAAATTAGAGTCTAATTATGAAGAAAATTCATAATTTACCTATTGGGAGATGGATTCCCAATGAATCACTTAAATAGACACGATCTAGACACAAGCTCCTTGCCAATTTCTCCTTTTCCAAGTGCTCCTTGCAATCCAAGCTCCAATGCTTCTTAATTGATAAAAATTGAGAGAGAATAAGAGTGAATTGGGTGAATTTGGTGGTGGGATGAAGTAATTTTGGGAAGAACTAAATTGGGGATCTAAATTTGGAATGAACTAATAAGAGGAGAGAGAGAGAGAGAGAGAGAGAGAGAGTGTCACGCCCCAGTCCCAAAATACGTAGGACCAGGAATACGTGACACGCCAGCTACGCATTCGACCAGACCCTGGTCTGACTCGAATACGTATAAGCTGTAATATAAAGGGCACTATCTAGATATTCCATAAATGTAAACCTCTATGTCTCAATCCACAATGTACAACAGTATACAAGAAAGAGCTATATGTGCTAAGGTCGGCCGCCCAATAACACACTAACTCGAATAGACTCGAGAAGAAGTATGAGTCTACAAAACTAGGCTACAACAGCAGATGAATAACAATGTAAAATGACCATAATGTCGGTAGATATAATGTGAGTACCTGGTACCATGCTCGCAAGATATGCAACTCCAACAGCAACTCCAAATGCTCCATAATCATCTATGCTGCAAAACTGGCAGGGAACCAGGTCCTCAGAGGGACGTAACAAGGTACAGAAATATTGCATGCCAAGTAAACAGAAAGTACAAGTGCACGACAGGGTACTCTATCATAACCAACTAGTGTGACACAGTTTAAAGACAATGTTCGACGCGTGGGCTGTCCAAAATAAAACCGTAGCTCCGGACACGGAAACACACGGCACGTACCGCAGCTCCGGGCAAAGAGTCACACGGGTGAAACAGGCTACACTAGAAACAGGTATCACTAGAAACAGGTATTACTAGAAAATACTACATATATATAAGCGCGTGCAGAGTAGCCCAAACGTCTAGTAACTGTCTTCCCCTTCCCAAGCGGCCAACGATTGTGCGTTGAACCTGAACCTCTAACTACAGTCTCGACACAAGGAATAACTCAACAGACGCGACCCTAAGGTCGTCCCAGTCTCTGGTCATGATGTCAGTATCAGGATACAGGAATCTGGCACGATCACAGTGTATGAGTGTGTCCTGGGGTATCGATGTACTCTGGTACGTGCATCGAGGTGCTATGAAGCATCTAGTATTTATTCTAAGACGTTAAGTCGAATGTCAACACCCGGTTGCGATCCGGACGTGAAGTATCGAACGTCAACATAACTACGTGCACAATGTACATGACGAAACAATAAATATCTGTAAACTGAAATACAGGGTGGCAAGGTACACTTGCCTGCGTTCGGCTGCTGATGACGGGGATCGGGTACCGCGTCCAAGTCCTCAGGTCCCGCAGTACCTAGTGAAGAGATTAAACCATAATCAATAATCTATTCTACGACAGACAGGGATGCGACACGCATCGACAACTAAACTCAAACTCAGCTACGACTCACAGGGACAAGCCACTCGGGGGTTGACCACAGTTGACTATTGGTATGTTACATCTAATCCAATTAATCACTTGTATAGCATCATCAGACAAATCCTCGATCTTACTATATCCGTCATGATAGTCAGTAGTTTCGAACCATGATCAAGTCCTTAGTTTCACGCCAGGTCTTCACAGCCATTATCCCGTATATTTTAAACATCCTCCTCGAATATATTATAAGTGATTTAAACCCTTAAATATACACAACCATTATCATTCCACAATAAAAACTACTACTAAAATACGCTCATCATCATTCATCAATCCTCAATGATTAGCTAATGGTTCGATATTACACGCTATTACACAAATCCATCACATGTTCCCCAATGTTAATCATTGTTCCAATATCACAGTATCGTTTCCCAATAATTTAAATCTTCTCATCAACAATAATAAAAATGCATATATAAAATAGGACAACACCCTAAATGTCTCATATGGCACTTAAAAATCCAACCTCAATATATCACATTCCTATCCTCGCATGTATATATTCTATATCCTCCATCCAGGAACATCTTTGCATATTCAAACATGTATTAAACCTAAACTCTCACATGCATATATAATCACTAAAGTTCAATGTATAGCAACCCTTAGATAAATCTGTTTTATTTACCACCATTCATGCATATTATATCATGTATTCAACCTAAAATTTCCACATGCCAATCAACACAACCTTAACGCTAACCCAACTAATAAACAATAAGCAACACAAAAAGATACATAGAGGAGTAGCTCACCTTGGCGGCGTGGTGGTTGCTGCGGTGGCTACACGCCGGAGGGGGTGGTCGAGATGGTGAGCGGGGTGCCGGAGATACGAGTGGAGGAACGGCAGTACGTGGTGGTTGGCTGGTGGTGGAACGGGGATGGCACATTTAGGCGAGGCAGATCGGAAGAAGCTCCGATCACGAGCTGCTGTGGTCGAGCTCATCGACCACGCGGAGGAGCCGCCACGAACTCGTCGACCACGCGGAGAAGCCGCTGCTGGCGGGGAGTCGAAGTCGAAGCTGCCGGCGGGGATTCGGAGTCGAAACTGCTGTGCAGTGGGTGGAGGAGATTGCGGGAGGGGAGCTCCGTCGAAGTGACGTCAACGAAGAGGCTGGTGGTGGCAGTGGGCATAGATGGCCGGAGCAGTCGGTGCATAGTTGGCAGTGGCTGGACCGGACTGGAAACGCCGGAGGGGGTGGTCGAGGCTGGAGTACGGGGTGGAGGTGCACAGCGGCGCCGGAGGGGACAATATCCTGCTGTACAGAGGCGCCGGAGGGAGCACTGCTCGGGGATCTGCACGGCGGCGCCGGAGGGAAGTCTGGCCGGAGCGGGGCTGAAGCTGGAGTGCCACGGGGGTCGGCTGGCCGGACGTCTGAAGCGCCGGAGTCGGGCCGGAGTAGGGTCAGTCAGGCCGGGGCTTCTCACAGTTGAGAATAAAAAGAAGAAGATGAAGAATAAAGGAAGAAGAAGAATAAGAATGGAGGGAATGGAGCTTGGGGTTTCTTCTTGCATGAAGGAATTAAATGGAGGAGGAGAGAGAGAGGGGGGTGAGGTTTCCCAAATGTTGGGATTAGGGCCGGTGATGTGTGTTGAGGGTGGGGTGAGGTGATGCTTTATAGGGGAGTGTGTAGGTTGAATGGAGGGTTGTGATTCTCCTAGGTAGATTGAATGGTTGTGATGTAATATGGATAGGGTGTGGGTTTCTTCATGAGGGAAATGGGTTTGGGACCCCATTTTGGGACCCAATAAATAACCATTGACCAATGAGGTGTTGCCAACAATTCAATAATTGCAAATAAGCCCCCGTAAATTCGGGAATTTGCATGGACACATGAAATGACGCAAAAATTGCGGAGAAAAATATATTTAAAATTGTCATAGTGAGGGGGCGTTGCGCGTTAGGCGCGGGTCAAATTTGAAGGGCATTGGGATTAATTTAATATTAAAAATAGAATTTACAAGGTTGTTAAATCCCGATTTAAATGATGATAACGCGTCCCGCGAATTTAATTTAATTGGGGCCCGCGGGGTCAAAATCTGGAAACGGCGCAAAGGCCAAAAATGGTGGGGGCTTGGAGTCAGTCTTGGACCCTTTAGTTGGTCCGGCTCAACGGGTTAAGTTGGTACTCCAAAATCGAGGGTAACGACACAGGTGTCCGACACGGAATAAAAATTACGGTTTACGATTTCGGAATGTTGCGCAATTAATTTAGAGCACACAAAAGTTGGTTTTAACAATCAGAAAAGTCCAGTGCCTAATTTGGCGAGTTGAGTCGAGTGTACAAAATTTGTACGGAATTTTATGGGCTGAAAATGGGCTCTGAATAATTAGACAAAGATAGGGTGTGCCAACGGTTTAAATTAATTGAATTAAAATTCCAGGTAAATATCCCCTACTCTAAACCTCAATATATTCTATCAAAATTTTTCCTGGCCCACTCTAACTATCTACAGAATAAATTGAGGGGGTTTACATTCTTCCCAACTTAGAAAAATTTCGTCCCCGAAATTAAAAGTAAAGCACGATAATAACTAACAGAATTTAAATTAACTAGTAATTAAACTGTCGTACGTAATTTCGTACCTTGCTCCTCAAATAAGTATGGGAATCGCTGCCGAATAGAATCCTCGCGCTCCCAAGTAGACTCGCCTGGTGAATGGTGCTTCCATGCCACTCTGACCAGTCGAATCGTCTGTCCTCTCAAAGTCTTCTCGCTGCGATCTAGAATCTCAACTGGCTGCTCTACGTATGACAGACTAGGCCCGACTGTAATCTCCGAATGATCAAGCACGTGGCTAGGGTCTGCGACATATCTCCTCAGCTGCGATACGTGAAATACGTCATGCACTCCCTCTAATGATGGAGGTAAAGCAAGACGGTATGCCACTTCGCCAACTCGTTCCAGAATGTCAAAAGGTCCGATATACCTCGGACTCAGCTTGCCTCTGCCTCCGAATCTGATGGTACCACGAGTGGGCGATATCCTCAAAAACACGTGGTCACCCTCCTTGAACTCCAATGGTCTGCGGTGCGCATCTGCCCAGTGTTTCTGTCTGTCCTGTGCTGCGCGCAGGTGTCTCTGAATCTGCTTGACCTTTTCCACTGTCTGTGTCACCAATTCTGGACCAAGTATCTGACGCTCTCCCACGTCACTCCAACAAACTGGCGACCTACATTTCCTGTCGTAAAGTGCCTCATAGGGTGCCATCTGTATGCTGGCCTGGTAACTGTTATTGTAGGAGAATTCCACCAAGTGTAGATGGTCCTCCCAAGATCCTCCAAAATCAATCGTGCACGCTCGCAACATATCCTCTAATATCTGTATCATACGCTCTGACTGTCCGTCAGTATGTGGATGATACGCAGTGCTGAACTTGAGGCGAGTTTCTAGGCTCTCCTGCATACTCCGCCAAAAATGTGATGTGAATCTGGAATCACGATCCGACACGATGCTGACAGGCACTCCATGTAATCGTACTATCTGCCTCATATACATGTCAGCTAGTATCTCTGTGGATTGCCCAACTCTGAAGGGCAAGAAATGTGCAGACTTGGTGAGTCTGTCTACGACAACCCAAACTGCATCCTTCCCACTTGGGCTTCGCGGGAATCCTGTGACGAAGTCCATGGTAATGTGTTCCCACTTTTACTCGGGAATAGGAAGCGGCTGCAATAATCATGCAGTCCTCTGATGTTCAGCCTTGACTTGCTGACAAACTAAACACTTCGCCACAAATCTTACAATTTCCCTCTTCATCCCATGCCACCAGAAATGCTGTCTCAAGTCTCGGTACATCTTCGTACCCCCGGGATGAATGGAATAAATCGAGCTATGAGCCTCTGTCATCAACTCTTGGCGTAGCTCGCCACTCGGAACATATAGGCGTTCTCCGCACCTCAGCGTTCCGTCTTCATGAATCCTGAGTCCCGTCTGCAGGCCGGCTTCTGTTCTCTCTCGCAGACGTCGAAATCTCGCATCTGTAGGCAATGCTGCCTTGATCCTCTCAATCAAAGTAGACTGAACCTCAAGACTGGCCATCTGTCCATCCATGCCTGGCAATACGATCTCTATCCCAAGCTCCTGGAGATCCTCTAGCAACTGTCGCTGCGTCGTCAGAAAGTATGCCATGGGCTTCCTGCTTAAGGCATCTGCTACGACGTTCGCCTTGCCAGGGTGGTACTGTAGCTCAATGTCATAATCTGTCATCAGCTCTAGCCAACGTCTCTGCCTCATATTGAGTTCCTTCTGCGTGTAGACGTACTTCAGGCTTTTATGATCTGTATAAATCTCAACACGCTCACCATAAAGGTAATGTCTCCATAGCTTTAGTGCAAATATCACCGCAGCTAGCTCCAAGTCGTGCGTCGGATAGTTCTTCTCATGAACTCTCAACTGTCTCGATGCGTAGGCTATCACCTTGCCGTGTTGCATCAGTACACATCCCAATCCGCTCCCTGACGCATCACTGTACACTACAAATCCCCCTGATCCGGAAGGTAGTGTCAAAATTGGTGCTGATGTCAGACGCTTCTTCAGCTCATCGAAAGCCGCCTGACACTCGTTGGTCCAGATAAACTCTTCGCCCTTACGCGTCAGTCGCGTAATAGGCGCAGCTATCCTCGAAAAGTTTTCCACGAACCTCCGGTAATATCCGACAAGTCCGAGGAAACTCCTAACCTCTGTAACTGATGTAGGGGTAGGCCAGGTCTCTACTGCAGCTATCTTCTCCGGATCCACTGATAGTCCATCTCCGGTGATTATGTGTCCCAGAAATGGTACTCTATCCAAGCAAAACTCACATTTGCTGAGTTTGGCGTACAGCCTCTCATGTCTCAGCGTCTCCAACACAATCCTGAGATGTCTCTCATGGTCCTCTTGGCTCTTGGAATATATCAAGATGTCGTCTATAAATACCACCACGAACTTATCCAAGTACTGGTGGAAGACATTGTTCATCAAACACATAATTACTGCTGGCGTGTTGGTTAAAACAACATGACTAGAAATTCACAGTGTCCATACTTCGTCCGAAGAGCCGTCTTCGGAATGTCCTCTCTCCGTACCTTGATCTGATGTTAACCGGATCTGAGATCGATCTTCGAGAATACACATGTGCCAATAAGCTAATCAAATAAATCATCGATGCGCGGCATAGGGTACTTGTTCTTTACCGTTACTGCATTAAATCCTGTAATCGCTACACAAACATACCGTCCCTGAAATCAATATGCAGACGTACCGTCTCGTCCTTCTTCGGTACTATAAGATGGTTGCTTCTCATGGAAAAACACTAGCCCGACCGAAACCCTTGTCTAAGAGGTCCTCTATTATGGACTTCCAACTCAACCAAACTCTGTCGGTGCTAGTCTGAAGACAGAAAAATAATCGGCTCAGCTCTTGGAGTCAACTCTGTAACAAACTCTTTCTGTCAGGTGGCAGCCCTAAAAGATTATCTAGAAAATATCCTCAACTCTGCTATAACATGGTGGTATACTGGTTCACCTCATGTATTGTATGCCTCCAAGGTAGATGGGCACCATACTTCCAGGCTCTCTAATAACTCAAACTCAGGTTAATCCGGTGGTCTAAAGGTGACACAACCACGACGGCAATCAAGCATTGCGTGGTGTCGGTTCAACCAATCCTTGTCTAGGATAATGTTATAGTCTAGTCTTAAACCTCAAAATAATTTCTCCCGTTCTGTTTCCAACATCCATCCTCAAAAGAACAATCTCCGTGCCTAATGTATAATTATCTTCTCCTCAAAGTTTTTCCTAAAATTCTATTCTTTGAATTTCCTCTTTTCGTTATTTATCTCTCCAAGTCAAAATTACAATTATAATAATGATGTCAACAATCATACTAATATTCTCATACTAAAATTTCCATCATTTTATTTCCATGTGAGAGCTTGAAATTTTATCTCCTCTAGTCCATAATATCATTCCTGGTATTGCTATCATATACAACCACTAGTTTCCATCATTAGGCTATGCATTCACATAAATCATTCTAGGTCATGTTCAACAATCCTTCTAGCTCTCAGTACTTCTAAGATCACTGTTACCTCCAGCACGGGTAGGGTACCACTGTGTCCAACTCTCTTGCCAATCTTCCACACTAGTTCTAGAATCCAAAGAACCCATCAATCTATCCTGACAAGGTAATAATTTCCTCAAGGAAAGGTTTACGAATTCTGTCTTCTGTCGTCTGGTCTTCGATCTTCTTCTGGAGGGAAGTCATCAGTCACAAGCATTCGTCTCCCCGAACAATAGGGGACGAGAAACAAGGATAGCGATATCGACGAAGATTGAACGAATGCAAATTGGAAGTCCAAGGGCGATAATCACATACAAAGAGTTTTAAAATCGATTATGGATTGAGATCCTATTCAACAATCATAACATATATTCCTAATTTGCAGGCTCGCTTGGCACAGTCAGGTGACCAAGACGATTTAAATCGGACCTGCATGGGCCACCACAAAAACATGTCACGCCCCAGTCCCAAAATACGTAGGACCAGGAATACGTGACACGCCAGCTACGCATTCGACCAGACCCTGGTCTGACTCGAATACGTATAAGCTGTAATATAAAGGGCACTATCTAGATATTCCATAAATGTAAACCTCTATGTCTCAATCCACAATGTACAACAGTATACAAGAAAGAGCTATATGTGCTAAGGTCGGCCGCCCAATAACACACTAACTCGAATAGACTCGAGAAGAAGTATGAGTCTACAAAACTAGGCTACAACAGCAGATGAATAACAATGTAAAATGACCATAATGTCGGTAGATATAATGTGAGTACCTGGTACCATGCTCGCAAGATATGCAACTCCAACAGCAACTCCAAATGCTCCATAATCATCTATGCTGCAAAACTGGCAGGGAACCAGGTCCTCAGAGGGACGTAACAAGGTACAGAAATATTGCATGCCAAGTAAACAGAAAGTACAAGTGCACGACAGGGTACTCTATCATAACCAACTAGTGTGACACAGTTTAAAGACAATGTTCGACGCGTGGGCTGTCCAAAATAAAACCGTAGCTCCGGACACGGAAACACACGGCACGTACCGCAGCTCCGGGCAAAGAGTCACACGGGTGAAACAGGCTACACTAGAAACAGGTATCACTAGAAACAGGTATTACTAGAAAATACTACATATATATAAGCGCGTGCAGAGTAGCCCAAACGTCTAGTAACTGTCTTCCCCTTCCCAAGCGGCCAACGATTGTGCGTTGAACCTGAACCTCTAACTACAGTCTCGACACAAGGAATAACTCAACAGACGCGACCCTAAGGTCGTCCCAGTCTCTGGTCATGATGTCAGTATCAGGATACAGGAATCTGGCACGATCACAGTGTATGAGTGTGTCCTGGGGTATCGATGTACTCTGGTACGTGCATCGAGGTGCTATGAAGCATCTAGTATTTATTCTAAGACGTTAAGTCGAATGTCAACACCCGGTTGCGATCCGGACGTGAAGTATCGAACGTCAACATAACTACGTGCACAATGTACATGACGAAACAATAAATATCTGTAAACTGAAATACAGGGTGGCAAGGTACACTTGCCTGCGTTCGGCTGCTGATGACGGGGATCGGGTACCGCGTCCAAGTCCTCAGGTCCCGCAGTACCTAGTGAAGAGATTAAACCATAATCAATAATCTATTCTACGACAGACAGGGATGCGACACGCATCGACAACTAAACTCAAACTCAGCTACGACTCACAGGGACAAGCCACTCGGGGGTTGACCACAGTTGACTATTGGTATGTTACATCTAATCCAATTAATCACTTGTATAGCATCATCAGACAAATCCTCGATCTTACTATATCCGTCATGATAGTCAGTAGTTTCGAACCATGATCAAGTCCTTAGTTTCACGCCAGGTCTTCACAGCCATTATCCCGTATATTTTAAACATCCTCCTCGAATATATTATAAGTGATTTAAACCCTTAAATATACACAACCATTATCATTCCACAATAAAAACTACTACTAAAATACGCTCATCATCATTCATCAATCCTCAATGATTAGCTAATGGTTCGATATTACACGCTATTACACAAATCCATCACATGTTCCCCAATGTTAATCATTGTTCCAATATCACAGTATCGTTTCCCAATAATTTAAATCTTCTCATCAACAATAATAAAAATGCATATATAAAATAGGACAACACCCTAAATGTCTCATATGGCACTTAAAAATCCAACCTCAATATATCACATTCCTATCCTCGCATGTATATATTCTATATCCTCCATCCAGGAACATCTTTGCATATTCAAACATGTATTAAACCTAAACTCTCACATGCATATATAATCACTAAAGTTCAATGTATAGCAACCCTTAGATAAATCTGTTTTATTTACCACCATTCATGCATATTATATCATGTATTCAACCTAAAATTTCCACATGCCAATCAACACAACCTTAACGCTAACCCAACTAATAAACAATAAGCAACACAAAAAGATACATAGAGGAGTAGCTCACCTTGGCGGCGTGGTGGTTGCTGCGGTGGCTACACGCCGGAGGGGGTGGTCGAGATGGTGAGCGGGGTGCCGGAGATACGAGTGGAGGAACGGCAGTACGTGGTGGTTGGCTGGTGGTGGAACGGGGATGGCACATTTAGGCGAGGCAGATCGGAAGAAGCTCCGATCACGAGCTGCTGTGGTCGAGCTCATCGACCACGCGGAGGAGCCGCCACGAACTCGTCGACCACGCGGAGAAGCCGCTGCTGGCGGGGAGTCGAAGTCGAAGCTGCCGGCGGGGATTCGGAGTCGAAACTGCTGTGCAGTGGGTGGAGGAGATTGCGGGAGGGGAGCTCCGTCGAAGTGACGTCAACGAAGAGGCTGGTGGTGGCAGTGGGCATAGATGGCCGGAGCAGTCGGTGCATAGTTGGCAGTGGCTGGACCGGACTGGAAACGCCGGAGGGGGTGGTCGAGGCTGGAGTACGGGGTGGAGGTGCACAGCGGCGCCGGAGGGGACAATATCCTGCTGTACAGAGGCGCCGGAGGGAGCACTGCTCGGGGATCTGCACGGCGGCGCCGGAGGGAAGTCTGGCCGGAGCGGGGCTGAAGCTGGAGTGCCACGGGGGTCGGCTGGCCGGACGTCTGAAGCGCCGGAGTCGGGCCGGAGTAGGGTCAGTCAGGCCGGGGCTTCTCACAGTTGAGAATAAAAAGAAGAAGATGAAGAATAAAGGAAGAAGAAGAATAAGAATGGAGGGAATGGAGCTTGGGGTTTCTTCTTGCATGAAGGAATTAAATGGAGGAGGAGAGAGAGAGGGGGGTGAGGTTTCCCAAATGTTGGGATTAGGGCCGGTGATGTGTGTTGAGGGTGGGGTGAGGTGATGCTTTATAGGGGAGTGTGTAGGTTGAATGGAGGGTTGTGATTCTCCTAGGTAGATTGAATGGTTGTGATGTAATATGGATAGGGTGTGGGTTTCTTCATGAGGGAAATGGGTTTGGGACCCCATTTTGGGACCCAATAAATAACCATTGACCAATGAGGTGTTGCCAACAATTCAATAATTGCAAATAAGCCCCCGTAAATTCGGGAATTTGCATGGACACATGAAATGACGCAAAAATTGCGGAGAAAAATATATTTAAAATTGTCATAGTGAGGGGGCGTTGCGCGTTAGGCGCGGGTCAAATTTGAAGGGCATTGGGATTAATTTAATATTAAAAATAGAATTTACAAGGTTGTTAAATCCCGATTTAAATGATGATAACGCGTCCCGCGAATTTAATTTAATTGGGGCCCGCGGGGTCAAAATCTGGAAACGGCGCAAAGGCCAAAAATGGTGGGGGCTTGGAGTCAGTCTTGGACCCTTTAGTTGGTCCGGCTCAACGGGTTAAGTTGGTACTCCAAAATCGAGGGTAACGACACAGGTGTCCGACACGGAATAAAAATTACGGTTTACGATTTCGGAATGTTGCGCAATTAATTTAGAGCACACAAAAGTTGGTTTTAACAATCAGAAAAGTCCAGTGCCTAATTTGGCGAGTTGAGTCGAGTGTACAAAATTTGTACGGAATTTTATGGGCTGAAAATGGGCTCTGAATAATTAGACAAAGATAGGGTGTGCCAACGGTTTAAATTAATTGAATTAAAATTCCAGGTAAATATCCCCTACTCTAAACCTCAATATATTCTATCAAAATTTTTCCTGGCCCACTCTAACTATCTACAGAATAAATTGAGGGGGTTTACAGAGAGAGAGAGAGAGAGAGTCCCCCCTTCATATGGCAGCCCCCCTCTAACCCCGCCTCAAAGTTATGCGATGTCCAATGTGCCCCTACTAGTTAGTTAAGAGGAATAATTAAGAGGGTTATATTAGGAAGCTTCTAATTCTTCATGAACTAATATAATCTTCTTAATCTAATTAAGGGAAAGGTCTAATTGGGCCTAGTCCAATGATGGGCTCAATGGATTATGACAACTAATGGGTCTAATAATGATATGTCTAAATAACAATAGGCTAGTCCACTCACAAATAAATAAATAACACATTACAATATAATTAATTACTAGTATAATATATAATATTAAATCACTAACTAATAAATATGCTAATGACCAAAATATCCTCATCTAGAACTGTGGTAGTTACACTTTGGCGGATTGTGTGGATTTTTCCATGCTTCTACACCAATATCCACGATTGGAACTTTGGAAATAACATACCGCAAAAAGGCATGGGATGTACTTTGACAGTTGCTTCCCAGAGGATGATGTACACTGTTCATCATGAGAAGGATTTCTTATTGGTTACCCATAGATTTGATTCCCACCGGAATATCTGCCCTGCTTGGACGTAGATACATTAGCTTTAGGATGGTTGGATTGGTTGGAGAATCATATATACTGTATATATATTTACTCAAGTACCCTTGCCTTGGTATTGTGATATCTTGATACCAAGCCCTATTCAAACAAAATACCTCACACTCACTAATCACTAACTTTATCACTCATAACTTATATATCTCCCTAGTTCACTTGCTTACAAAACTTACCTCACTCTAATCTCTAACACTATTCTTTGTTCACTTAACACGCATCCACATACCCAAATACCACTCCCATACTCAAGGATCTTGATGAACACTCACACTGATACCTAACACCCCAATACTGACACTAGATATATGAACCCATGATACTCATATAGACACCTATCACACCTATAACTCCAACACACACTTGATGATGTATATTGGTATCAGTCACCCTATTACTGCTCTACTTGCTCCCTCCACTGCTAATGCAGTCCAAAATGTTGCTGCTATAGCTCTGAAATACTCACTAACTCATGTGCAATCATGTAATGCATAGCTCAGACATACTCACCCACATGTCTACATTCATATCTCCCTTCTCTTCTTCCTTGCATATCTTCTCATTTAGAAGTGCACAAGTCACTTGCACTTTTGATATTTCCCGTGAACTTGTACACTAAAATCTTCAGTTACCCACACCACTAATCTACAGACACACACAAGTATAACTTACCTGAGTGTTTCCCTTTTCTTCCACTGGTACCCCATGATCCTAAGACACACACTAAAGTATATATATTATATATATATATTTCTATATATCTCGACAGATAGTATATTACTAATAATTTAGCACCCTACACTCCCAAAAAACCTTTCCCCAAACTCAAGTGCCACTGCCACTGCCTTCAACACCCAGAACCCGAGCTCCCCCTCTTAACCTGCTGTGACAATCCCCTTCACACTAAACTGAACTTAACCCAATTTCCTAGACATTGTTATTAGGCTCCCATAATACCCTTACTTGGATATCCTATTCTCTAACTTACCTCTCATAATACCATACTAACCTTGATCCTTTCCCTGATACCAAGCCCTCAACCCCCACAAGTCTAACTTTACCCACACCACTAGCTCAGTCCACTGAACCAGTGCACAAACCTGAGCATGGCATAGGCCTGACCTTGTACTCACATAATCCTTCATCCACCATATGAACACACCCCTCAATCTCAGACACAACTTCCCCATACCTGACACTTTACCAACCATGTTACACCAATTTGGTATCATACAGGATACCAACACACTTCAATACTCAACCCTCACCAATGAACCAAAACTACCCCACACCACATATAATAATACATCACACAGTCATACCAATACTCATAGACACTCTTACTGACACCTAAGCACATACTCAACTGAATACTCTAGCACCTTCACTCATCATATACTCTGGACAGATGCCTCTCTTGCACTCATACCTGGGCATGAAGCTCACCCTCTGGCCTCACACCCAAGCCCCTATCTAAACGTGCTGTGCCTGAGCCTAAACTCTTTCCACTACTGTAATAGACCTATACATGCTAACCTTAAACCATCATACCCTCACTTCAGTCACTCCATCACCCTTGTTTTGATCACTGATACCACCCTCAGCCCCACATGCACCTGCAACACTCGAGACTAACTCTTTCCCTTGATCATTGATGACACACAAGCTTGCACACCACACTAATCAGAGCCCTTACTGCAACCAGAACCAACACAATAGTTGATATTTTCAGTTCCTAATGTAACCCGAGCCCAAAGTGCACATCACATTCCTCTCTCTCTCCTTTCTGCAGTTGACACAATCAAATACGCCCGGACCTGCATCCTTACCCGAGCACACATCCCTCTCAACTCGAGCCCCCAATGCAAACTCCCCACTGCTTGTAGGCTTCACCCAAAGTCTGCACATACCTCCAAACGACTGTACATGCAACTAACTCCGTCCTTTAGCACATAACCTCTTCTTCAACTTAGTGCATTTCCTGTAAACTAGAACTAGTGCTCATAATAACACCTTTACACTTCTCATAAACACCATGATACCCCACATGTATAATACATTGATATATATATATATATATATATATATATATATATATATATATATATATATATATATATATATATATAACCAATTATAATACTTCAGGGATACACTTCTTCCAAGATGCATTCACAAGTACACTCTCCTGCTTGACACCAGAACATCACACATGCTCACACACTCAACTACAGACACACACAAGACTGTGCACCCCTCTTACTGCAATATAACCAACACCACTCAACTCATAGATATCAATAGATGCATATGAACCATTATTATGATAAACTCGCCAAAACCAAAACCATAAGAACATATATATAAAGTATTACAAACTAAATAGAGATTATATAGATCTAAATGACAAATATATGCAAAGGACATAAAGAACACTAATACACATGCATAACCAAATCTAGCCATGCATATCATGAGATACCATGACACAATACCACGTATATTATTTAGGACACGTACACCCAAACTCGACTCAAAAAGGACATAAAAGTCCCTTTGGGGACACGTTTCGAGCACTTGGTGGTCAAAATTTATAGTTACTACCAAATCAAACTTCTAACACATAGATCTATCCCTAAAGAGTCCATTATAAGCTAATACTCCTACTAGAGGGTTGGATCTCCTAAGAAGAGGTCTCGTACATGATAGTTAGAGATTCTAAACTATGGAAATGGTGGAAATCACAACTTACTAATGAAAATTGGGTCCTTCTTCTAGATCTACGAATTTGATGATGATGGAAGAAGAAGTAGCTCCAAACCTCGTTGTTAATGCTTCTCCTTGGCTTCCTCATTGAGCTCCAATCACCAGCTCTCCATATGAAGAAAATTTGAAGGTAAAATGGTGTGGTAATGGTAGAATTTTAAAATTTGGTATAAATTAAAAAATTAGGGTTTGGTGCTCTTGAGTAGGTGGAGAAGATGAAGTGGGGAAGGAGTAGAGAAAAATGAAATGAATGAGAGGAGAGAGAAAGAGTAGGATATATATAGTGGTGTAATTAGTGAAATTGTCATTCCACTCTATAATAAAAATTTTAACCCTAACATGAATGGAATCTAATTAGTTATGGATGACATCTAACTAATCGATATGGAATATTCTATTCATGACAAAATACGTGCTAATTAATTCTAATTAGCTAACACTAATACTAACACTAATTAATTTCTAGTTAATTGGGTCATGATCCTAATGAGGCACTAACTAACCTACTAATCACATAGTCTATTCTAATTAACTAGCACACAACCAATAAATATAATAATAAATATTATTATCTCTAATAAAATTCTCAAACAAATTTTAAAATAACAAAAATACCCCTTTAGAAAAGTGGTGGTTACAAACACTGCTGTGATAATATGTATTGTAGCGCATAGAGACCGCCGCATGGTGACTGTTGTATTGCGTTATTGGGGGTGTTACCGCATGGGACCTTTGTTGCACTGACGTTGGCGCATTACTTGGACTGACATTGATGCATTGTGTGGATGTTTCCATGCTTCTACACCAATATCCACGATTGGAACTTTGGAAACAACAAACTGCAAAAAGGCATGGGATGTACTTTAACGGTTGCTTTCCAGAGGATGATGTACATTGTTTATCACGTGAAGGATTTCTTACTAGTTACCCGTAGATATGATTCCCACCGGAATATCTTCCCTGCTTGGACGTTGATACATTATCTTTAGGATGGTTGGACTGGTTGGAGAACAGCGCCAAAATTTTAAGAAGAGGATGAGTATCCGCTGACTTGGGGATCGTACTGCTCTTCAGGGAGTGGAGAGTCCCTCCTACAGATTCAGCACAAAATTCTTCTGTTTTAAGCATGGAAAGGGCCTGTTCCTTCTCCTCAATTGGCCAATCATCATTAAATTGAGATATGAACTGATTACGATCATTAAATTCAGTAATAAGGTGGCCAAGCCTGGCGCAACAAAAGGCAGAGACGGGGAAGCCGATCATATTTGACTAAAACATGACCAGTAATGCCTCCATCAAACACAGTCTTAATATGATTCTTAAGAGGTTTGGAGATGTTGATAAGTATTTTAACCCTAGAAAAAGTTTTCCACTTGTTTTTTTCTGTCATCGAGCAGCCATGAACAGAACCAAGCGTATTCATAATCCTCCCCACTGCCAGCCTATTCAAAATCTTTGGTAAAATATGATGTAGTTGGATCCATAAATCAGCCAAAGGGAAAGAGTAATCATCAGACAATTTAGATGGATCACATCTTTGAATAACAAGAATATTTTCATTTATACTCCAAGGAGCTTCATAAATAATCCTCTCCACTTCAGTTGTGGTACCAAGATTTACCAGAAATGAACTAGCTAGAATGCTCAGTTCTGGAGCCTGGATTGGCGTAGATATCTTCCATATTTTTTGAAGAAAATTACTGAGAGAGTAACATGCATGAGAACTTACGAGAAGAAACAAGCTTCACTGCCAGGGATGTCTCACTACAAAATACACTATTTTAGAGATGAAATTATCTGTCGCTAAAATGCATATTTTTGTCGCTATTTGCATTTACCGACTGATTAGCGACGGAAATGTTTCGTCAAAAAAATTAATGTCGCTACAAAATTTTTATCGCTAATTCGTCGATAAAGCGACGGATTAACGACGGATTGAGTGACATAAATCCAGCAACAGATCAGTAACGTATAATTTTTGTCGCTAAACTTTCTGACTAATTATTGACAAAATAGCGACGGATTATGTGAGCCCAAAATTTGACAATTTTTTTAGAAGGTTTTGCATAATCAGGGCTCACAGAGTTTGTTGCTAATCTGTCGCTAAGTCGTCACTCTCAATGACGGATTAGCGACGGATGTTAGCGACGGATTTTAATACATGTTTGGTACATTTATGTGTATCAGACGTTTTAGCGACGAATAGTCTGTCGCTAGTTAGTTGATGGCCTAAGATTTTTCGTCGGTAATCCATCGCTGACCTGAGATTTTTTAGATTTTCCATCGCTATTACATCACCAGTCCATCGCTAAAGGTAATAAATTTTCCAGAAATTAATTTTTGCTGAGCATATACCTGTTATACATTCACCAATTTTCACACAAATAAATTTCACACAAGTAAATTCTACACAAACTAATAAAACCCACACAAATATGTACAAATGTTATATATATAATAAAATAATAAAGTAGAGTAATCCAAACATGTACAAATAACCGTTATACAATCTCACAAAGTCAAATAAATACAATCAAGTCAAAAAAATACAACCTACTAAAAAAAATTCTACAAACTCAAAAAATCCATCAAGTCGACGGTGGAGGCAGAGGCAGCGACGACTGTCGGCTAGCTATGTACTACGCCACAACCATAGCAATGTTATCCTGTAAATCATCAGGAGTAACGACAGATGGAGCAGTGGCAGGAGCCGTCGAAGGAGATGGATGACCCATCGATGTCGTCGGAGTAGCTGGAGGACCCAACCTAGTAGCCATCAGAGAAGTCATCGTAGTAGCCGTCGGAGGATCATGTGCTACAGCATCACGAGTGTCTATCAATTATCGGACCAGCCCATGTAGCTCATGCACAGTTGTCGTGGGCTGCTCCAGAGATATTGCACCAGAAGGAACGCCAGAGCCGGGCACTGATGAAGCTGGAGTAGCCGTCGGGGGAGCTTTGGAAAGAACCGACGACTAGGATGCCAACGATCCGGTACCATACACGCTGCCGCCTTTCCCTCTTCCGACATCTTGTACCCACCGATCGTTGCTCTCAGCCGATGTACTTCTCTCAGTGCCCCCCTCTAACATCTCATACGTCTCCTATATTTATTTATATAAATAGGTTTAGAGTTATATGTTCTATATTTGATTTTGGTTAGAGTATCGTATAAATACTAGATATCATAGTATATATATATATAATTTGAGTTATATTTGCTATATTTGATTTCCATGATATCTTAAAATAGGATATTAATCAAGGTTCAAAGTATCAGAATTGGAATCGGTATCAAACCATTCCTATGAGGTTTAAAGTAAATGAATGAAATTATAACTTTAAGTATTTACTGTATTTACGGTATTATTTCTTAGAATAGGATATTAACCAAAGTGCATAATTTTAAGTATTTACAGTGTTGTTTCTTAGTATTTTTGAAGTTGAATGAAATAGTAATCACCCTTGTCGATTAATTTACATGCGATAGATAAGTTTTCCTCTTTTATATGCTTTTAAAATCTTAGTATAACCTAATATAACTTCATAAACCATTAGAATGGATAAAAAATCAACATAGAAACTAGGAAATATCATAGTTTGACTGTTTGACATAGGGTTGACCTAGTTTGACTATTTTGACTTAGAAACCTAGAATCTAATTAAATTGTAAAAGTAATCTAATTAAATTGATAAAATTTTATAAAGACAACTTAGATATGCTTTGGCGTCCCTCTCATTTACTAGCTTCTCATCCTTCTTTCTTTTGTGGGTCCGCTAGAAGATTATTGGAAAGTCGACCGTCTTGGGATCTTCCCTAGCTCTGATGGCCTCGTCGTATTGTAAAAATTAAGCAATTAATAAATAAGCAAATAAATTATAATTACAAAAAAATTGATCTAGCAAAATTTTTTAATACTAACCATCCGTCGAAAATGCTCGACGGTCGGAATGGATCCACTAGTATGGAGACCACCCTTAGCACGAACAACCTTCGCCTTCTCGCACTTGGTATTGTAGGCCGAGGTTTCCATCTTCTTCTTCTTTATCTCCTCCCAGTACTCCGCCTTCAGTCACTCCTTACGGTGATCCCGTCCAAGGAACGCCAGCGCCTTCTGGTCATTGATCATATCTTTCAACCACTTGCTGGCGACGGTCTTGTAGCACTTTCGGATATCACTCCCTTTATGATCCGGCCACCAGTACCACCTTTGCAAATTAAAAAAATATTTTTTATCATTGTAATAAAAAAACTAAATATTATTATAAATAAAATTCATATATATATATCCCGAGCTTCTCCAGCCAAGCGAATCGTCGATCGAGCGAGATATCACTGAAGTTGATATAAGGGCCATCAAAGTAGCCCCACATGATCTCCCCCAGATCATTCCCAGCCTTGATCAAAAAGAATCTAAAATAAGTAGACAATATACAATTAGAATACAAAATACAAAATAAATGTGTGAATTGACAAATAAATGTCGCTCCATCGGCCCATAACTCAGGACGACAGATATTGGCTGGCCGCTCTGGTAGAGTAGGGGGTTTGCAAATCCTGGATGTCAGACATATACTCCATTGTCCACAAGAAGGCCTGGAAATGGATTTGCTCCTGTGGGAGCAACTGGTGGAGTAGCCAGTGTAGTAGTGCCGGTAGTGGCTGGAGTAGAAGAAGGGCTAGCAGCCGATGAAAATCCGGAAGATGGAGTAGCTCCTCCTACTGAAGAACGAGTATATGGCGGGGATAAACCATCCACCGCATCTATGAACTCGTCCTCAGGTCGTTTACGAGAATCTGGGATAGCAGGCGGTGGACAGAGGATGCTGAGAAGATGATCCTCTCTGAACTTGTCCTCGTCCTCGTTCTGCCATACTATAGGTAAATCTACAACAAATAGAAAAATGGTATCATCAAACAGATAATCATAAAGTAATGGTATGGTAAAATAAGTAAATACTAGTGTGATAATGAAATAAATAATAATCGTGTCATAAAATAATTAAATAAATATCTAAGCTAATGCATATGTATGTATGTACTAATCTTCTTCATCTTTCGAATCGTTATCGTCTTCCGAATTATTTTAAAACTCGTCTTCATCTTCTACTTCTTCATTTTCATTTTTACTTCCACTATCACTATTACCTTCATTTTCCATTTCTTGTTCCTCCCTTGATACCTCCATATCAGAGTTCTTCTCTATATGAGGTAAATCTTCTATCTCAATCTCTTTGTCAACTCTATCATCCTCTACGGTAGCGTCAACCTCCACACCATCAACACCGACCAAACTCATATATGCTAGTTGAGACATGACCACCTCATCCTCTTGGTATGCTAAATCCCCAACATTATATGTGTTTCTAGCTTTAGTTTTGTAAACAGTCCACCAATCTTTATTATTGCGTCGTCGACTAGGATAGCTCATATAAATTAGTTGAACCGTTTGACTAGCCAACACAAATGGTTCAAAACCTATTTATCTTTTTTTATATTTTATATCAACAAACCCAAACTATTTATCAATTTTCCATCTTTGCTTGGGTGTTTTGTCGAACCAATCACATTTAAACAACATAATTTTTGTCTTATAAGAGTAATCCAGCTACACGACATCTCTTAGTACACCGTAAAAGTCGAATTCTGGATCAACATCGTAGACTGAACCCCACACACATAATCCAGAATTCTTTATATAATTAGCCTTCTCATTGACAAATGATTGATTAATAGACTTATCAGTGGTTCTAAATTTGAAGCTATTGATGGTGTATCCATCCGAACACTTTGCCCTCTTGCTTGGTTTAATGGCTAATGCTCAAATTCGTTCATTCTATAAGTCTATACCAGGACAAAAAACCTGAAATATCACGTATCATATAGACATTAGACAAAGATTGGTCTGAATGCTAAATTTAGAATGCTTAAGGTTTAGGATCCGTACATAATTATGGAACCACGATAGAAATTTTCTATTAACCTCTCTAGCAAGATCATCTTCATTAATATTAGGTCTCTCCATTTTTACCTCAGCTCTAAAAGTACTGTGATAATAAGGAGAACAGTTAGAGAAATTCTTTTCCAAGTATATACAAAATTAAAATATCTAGAAAAGATGTGTCGTTTACTTCTCAATATCTTGCATCTCTTTTATACCACAATTTAACAATATATACCGATGAGCGGCTTCAAACTCATCGTCTTCCAACCAACGTACTTTAGTAGCACTTGTAGGCTTCTCTCCCATATTGAAGATAGTGTGGACTACACTATTCGGGACATCAACCCCAACGTCATTATTCCTTGGGGCTCTATTACGATTTGTTCTGACATGAGTATCAAAGTAGATGGAGCAGAAGTTTAAAACCTCCTTAATGATATATGCTTCGCATATCGAAGCTTCTACATAAGCCTTATTGCCAACCTTCTTCTTCAGGTGATGTAGATACCTATAGATAATATATTGAATCTTAGAATTATTTGAATAAAGAAATTACTAGTATAAATAATTTATACCTCTCAAATGGATACATCCATCGATAATGGACGAGAGAACCGACGCGTGCTTTGTATGCAAGATGAATTGACAAATGCTCCATACTATCAAAAAAAGGGAGGGAAGCACCCTTTCTAACTTACACAATGTCAATAAAATATTCTCCTCAAGTTTTATTATATGTTGTACCGTTAACTTGCATGAACACAAATCTCTAAAGAATATAGATAATTCGGCCAACAGAGTCCATACTTGATGAGGCAACATCTCTCTCAGAGCAATAGGTAGTAACCTCTTCATAAACACATATCAATTATGACACTTTATCCCTGCCAGCTTGCGTTCGTTGAGATCAACACATCTTACCAAATTTGACACATAGTCATCAGAAAATCTCAACTTTGAAATCCAGTTGCATATTATCAATTTATCCTCCCTACTCAATGTAAATGGCGCTGGAGGCTTGACCCAATTTTTGTTGCCAGATCGTTTTAGGTGCAAATCTGAACGCCTATAAATAATTTCTATGTCCTTTCTTGCTTTGACATTATCTTTTATTTTTTTCCTTGATATCCATCACCGTATTGAAGATGTTGTCGAATAAATTATTTTCGATATGCATGACATCAAGATTGTGTCTTATAAGATTTTTTTTCCAATAAGGTAAGTCCCAAAAGATACTCTGCTTCGTCCAATTATGCCTACATCCGAATCGTTCAAAGTGATCTGTTGATATCGGATCTTCCATCACAGTCGACAATCCATCTACCTCTTTTCAAACTTCGTCTCCTGTTAGTCTCAACGGGGGAGGAGATAGTTCATGGTTACTAGGTCTAAAGACATCTCTGTTCCTTCTCCATGGATGAGACGCAGGAAGGAACTGACGGTAATAATAAAAAAGTCTGCTTTTTCTCCATTCTGGAGACAGAATGCCTTACTCTTTTCCATATATATCGGATAAGATAAAGTACCATGAGTACTCCACCTCGATAACATTCCATATGCTGGAAAATCGTTTATGGTCCACATGAGAGACGCTCTCATCCGAAAGTTCTGCTCATTCGATATATCATATGTCCGAACGCCGAATTGCCACAATTGTTTCAACTCATCCACCAATGGCTGCAAGTAGATATCGATGTTCTTCTTTCGATTTTTTAGACCAGTTATGATAAGTGTCAAGAACATGTAAGGAGTCTTCACGCACATCCTCGGGGATAGATTGTAAGGAGTCAAAATCATCGGCCAACAAGAGTACTGAGATCCTAACTATCCGAAAGGAGTGAATCCATCAGAACATAAACCCAACCGGATATTCCTGGGCTCCGCAGCTGTCACCCTCACTTTTCGAATTAAGGGTATTTTTGTCTTTCCGTAATTAAAATATAAATAATTGCATGATAATTAATTATGTCTAAATAATGATGATTTTAATTGATCGTTGCACCTTACCGTTGTCCGATAAATAGAGTGCTACACTAGCCCCTGTCTTCCAACCGATTTCATACCTTGTCCTAGACATGCCAGACTGTTATCTTAATCCTGGTGAGACTCATAATCATGTCTTGTCGTGTTCATATAGACGCACGACATTCGTCGCAACCAATTCCATTTAAAATTTAATTAAATAAAAACCAAAAATCATTCTTTGTGCAGTTTTTCTATTATTGGGCAATTTGGTGCAAAGGTGCACTGAGGTATCCATCTCATTGGACACGACATAGGAATAAAATCCATTTTCCCCTCATTTATATTTTTCCATGATTTTTGGGAGTCTGTAATTGAACACCAACCTCCTCGAACCATAGCCCTCCAAACTTTGAACCAAATGCAATCTTAGCCATTGATTTGGAACCCATTTTAATCATAGTCCTTGAAATACCTACATGAGAAGCCCAATTCCAAGAGGGCTTTGACCAAAGTCAACTTTTAGGTCAAACCAAACCCCCTTCATATATATATAAACTCATTTTCCTTACTTTTCTTTTCTTTTATATACTGTAAACCTAAAACCTAGCCGACCCTCTCTATTCATCTTTATCCCGACCCCCCTTGAGTCGCCGTGTCCGGCCATCCCCGGTCGAAGACCGCCGGAGCCCAACCCGACGGCCTGAGCCCTCCCCGCTGAACCACTACTCACCGCCAGCACCACCACCTCCCAACGTCGTCACCCTTTTCGTCCGCTGACCGCCCGGGTTCGACGAACCGCCGACCTGTCGACCCCGCTGTACCCCGAACCCGTCGTCCCCCCAGAACTCACCACCCTCGGCCGGAGGCCTGAACGCCGACTTCCTCCACATTCGCCTGCACATCCCGGACCTCGCCATCCCCGTTGTACACGTCGCCCTGCCTCACCTCGACTCAGCCCGAAGCCGACGAAGCCACCGACCTGCTGCCGACCAGAACTCGCCGACGAAGACACCGACCTGCTGTCGACCTTCCTGACTGCACGCCGCTGCCGACAGCCGGAGACTACGCCGTGACCTGCTGCTGACGACCTCGACATCGAACCCTTCATTTCACGTATACAGGTTCGAACTCCTCGTATGCATATACACGTACACTTATACACGTATTCTTTGCAGTATTTCACACGTATTAATCGTAGAGTAGTTAGTATATGATAGTATGAATATACTTGCGTATGTATTAGTATGTGTTAAACGTATTTTGGAACATATATATACATATATATGGTATATCTCCATTGCATATATACATATGTATATGTCTTGTATATATATATATCTCTAAAATATGTTAATATGTATATATGTGCATAGTATAAACACTATTAGGTATGTATATACATATATCTATTGTAATTAATTAGTATTATGAGATACGTTAGTCATAGTATGTACTATGTATTATATGTGCTAGATGTCTTGAATGTGACCACGGATACCCCGTAGGTACATCGACCTGTGACCCTTAGCGTAGCCTGTTGAGATCATTATGTTGATTGTGTGCTAGAGCAATGTCTGATACAGTATTGTGTTTATGATATATCTATAGGACTATTGGGTCACTCAGACGGTAACCTGGAACCCGGATATTGGTATTGCCAGCTAAGGACCACAGGCGAGTACATTCTCTGACAGTTTCTATTATGTTGATTATCTCTATAATCCTTGTTGTATAGCTTACATGACTCTGACACTGTCTTTACACGAGTTGGCATCATTGAGACCTGTCACGAGGAGTCGTGATTGGGATCCATCGTGCTAGCTGGGGGAAAAAGGGGAAATATTAGTAGTTATGTGATCATACCCAACCTTACATGCAGCATTAGCTCACCCACATCTCACGTCGGTGCAGCCTTACCCTTACATGCCTCATCGCTGTTACATTCTGGTTAACCTGACCTGTTAGGGATGATCGCTAATCCATGTAATGAGTCATATAACCCAAGTCGATCACATGATATACTGATGTTTCACACACTTAGATAGATGATTCTTGACATGTATCTTGATAGACTGATCCTGTATTTCCATATGTTCTAGTTGTTGCCTTATACATACTTACATATCAGTTTATTGTACTTGCGTACACTTATAGTTCTATTCCTTGTCAGATGCTATTGGTGATGATGTTCCAGTATTTATTCCAGTATTTCCTTTATTCCAGTATTTCTTAATTCCAGTTATTTCATATCTGTCTTGTATTTCTTTACACTGTTTTATAGTTTTTGTCAATATATGTGGAACTGCTATTAGAGGTGTATTTCGTTCCAATCCTAACTGGATATTTTTTCCAGAGAATCTTGAGGATTTCTGTACCACGCACTACGGACCAGGTATAGATGCAGACTATGTACCAGAGATCCTAGAGGAGACCATGCTTCTAGATGAGACTTTGCCTACAACTATCAAGATAGTATTTATTTATACTTGAGACTTATGGAGGTTATTTCAGTTAATATTTAGTCTTATGTTAAGTTTAATTGGAGACTTGTGTTGGACAGCTAGACTGTGAGTTATTTTTATGTTGGGACATGGTGTTTAACTATGTTATTTCTTTTATCTTTTATCGTGCCTTATAGTTGTTGTGATTGAGTTATATTGTGAGATTATGGAGATGGATATTATTGACAGGTGTTTAGTTATCTAGTATTACTGTGACCTTGACAGCGTTCTACAGCCGATACTGCGGCGTAGGCTGGACGTACCCACGCTCTCGTGCCCCTATATCGGGTGCGGGTCGTGACACGTTTTTAGTGGTGGCCTATGTAGGTCTAGTTTCGCAAGTTATGCGATATCGTAGTAGTGCGACAACTTAGTTGTACTGCTGCGAGCCTGTGCTAGGGTATAGGAAATAGAATCTAGGATGAGAATATACTCAATCACACTAGGAAACTCTGAACTTCATATTGCTACTCTAATGGATTGCTTCTTTTAGCACTTTAGTGTCCTTCCTTGATAATATCATATCTATCACCTTAATTGATTCTTTGATCTGTATTCAGGATGTCGCCGAATACTAGATCCATGAGAATGGGAGCAGCCAATTCAGAGAGGACTGCCACCTCTCAACCTGACGAACAGATACCTGGAGATTCTCCTACATCTCCTGTTCGTGTGGGAGTGTCTGCAACTAACGGGATTCCTCCTCCACCTATACAGAGGATTGCCCCAGCTATGACAGACAACCTTCCACCACCACCGGCACCGATTCCCGAAGGAGTGCCCGCTGACGGGGCACAGATGTTCGCATTGATGCAGGGCATGCTAGAGGCCCAGAGAGTAACAGCAGAAGCTCAGCGTGTTCAAGATGAGGCTCAGAGAATGCAAACAGAAGCACACCAGGCGCAGACCGAACTGATAAGAGAGAGCATGGAGAATGCTCATCAGATGACTCTCCAGGCTGTGGAGAGAGTAGCACGACAACCGCCACATCAAGGTCAACAATAACAGAGGCCCGGTACCATAGTGGACTTTAAGAGGATGATGCCTCGAGAGTTCAAAGGCACAGAAGGAATATTATATGCTGACGAATGGTTAGAAGACATAGAAAGGAATTTGCGCTTATCACAGATTCCAGAGATTCTTCAGATAGAGGCCGCTGGCAGTCAGATGTTTGATATCGCCCTGACATGGTATCGTACAGAGCCGAGACTCGCCGCTGAAGGACTTACTTGGGAGGACTTTAAGGAACTCTTCAAAGAGATTCTTTCTTGACATAGCCTTGGGAGCATTAGAAAGTCAGTTCCATGACTTAGTCCAAGGAGGCATGTCAGTCGACGAATATGCTGCAGAGTTTTGCCGATTGAGTCGATTTGCGCCATCGATGATTCGAGACCCAGAAGACAGAGCTCGAAAATTCAGGAAAGGATTAAATAGGGAGATCAAGTCTCGTACTTCGGGATGACGTACTGCTACATTTGAGGGTATTCTGATGGATGCTCAGATTGCCGAAGACGACTTGGACCTCAGGCCCAAGAGAGGACGCGATATTTCTGGAGCAACAGGAGGTAACACAGGACCAGCCAAGCGCCCACACTTTCAACAACAACATAGGCCGTACCAGCAGCAACACCAGCAACAACACCAGCAACAACACCAGCAGCAACACCAGCAACAGGCACCAGTTCGAGGACATGCTCAACAACAGCAACCACAGAGGCATAATCAACTCGCTATCCCATGTTCGTATTGTGGGAAGATGGGACATACAAGAGACATCTACAGAAAAAGGTTGGACACTTGCTTATCGTGTGGATCAGCAGCACATCAGCTGAGGGACTGCCCAACTATTCAGAATCGCCAAGAAGGAGGAGCAGCTCAGAGAGGACCAGCCAGAGCACCTATTGTACCAGGAGGCCAGCAGAGATGACCTCCACTTTTATCGCAGAAGGAGAGGTTTGTGCAGCAGCAGCAGCAACAGAGAGGAGCACCACAAGGACGAGCTTATGCCATGACCACCGAGGAGGCCGAGCCAGCTGGAGACGTGATTTCAGGTTCAGTTTTACTCGATTCTATTCGAGCACTTGCATTGTTTGATTCTGGCGCTTCCCATAGTTTCGTATCTGTATCTTATGCCGTTAAGCATCAGTTAGAAATGGAACCATTAGATAGGACTTGCAAGATCACGACAGGAGGAGGCATTATCCTAGTCCGTGATTGTTGCAAGGATCGGAGAGTGTCATTGGAAGGCCGAGAGTTGAGTGTGAGTTTACTCGTTATGCCACTTCCGAAATACGATATTGTACTCGGAATGGACTGGCTGAGTAAACACCATGCTTCTATAGATTGTCACGGAGGTAGAGTAGTATTTTGACCACCAGGAGAGGCAGAGTTTGAGATTGTCAGAGGAGCAGAGGAGCGGAGCAGAGGCACTTTTTGTGGAGCCAAGGTGGAAGAAGAAGAGTCACCGCATCCACTTATAGCGGAATTCCTGGATGTATTTCCAGAGGAGTTGCCAGGTTTGCCACCAGACAGAGATGTTGAGTTCTCTATAGACTTGATACCAGGAGCAGAGCCTATTTCACAACATGTCTATAGAGTTAACAACAACGAATTGGTAGAACTAAAGAAACAAGTTGAGGAGCTGCAAGACAAAGGTTTTATTAGATCCAGTTAATCGCCATGGGGAGCACCGGTATTATTTGTACTGAAGAAGGATGGCACGGTACGTATGTGTATCAATTATAGAGCTTTGAATAACCTCACTATCAAAAACAAATACCCGCTGCCGAGGATAGATGATCTTTTCGATCAATTGAGCGGAGCGAAGGTGTTTTCAAAAATAGACTTGAGGTCAGGCTATCACCAGGTGAAAGTGAAGAAAGAAGACATACCGAAGACTGCCTTTCGAACCAGATATGGCCAGTTTGAATTTACAGTAATGCCGTTTGGTTTAACCAATGCACCAGCAGTATTTATGAACTTGATGAACAAGGTATTCCACCAGTACCTTGACAAGTTCGTAGTGGTGTTTATTGACGACATTCTAGTATATTCAAAAACCCCAGAAGAGCATGAAGAGCACTTGAGAATAGTCTTAGAAACACTCAGAAGAGAGAAATTATACGGGAAGCTTTCAAAGTGTGAGTTCTTTCTTGAAAAGGTTGAATTTCTTGGACACATAGTGACGGGTGACGGAATTTCAGTTAACCCAAAGAAGATAGAGGCAGTGAAGTCATGGGCTACCCCTAGTACGGTAGCTGAAATCAGGAGCTTTCTCGGACTAGCAGGATACTACAGAAGATTTGTACAAGACTTATCCAAGATTGCAGAGCCAATGACTAGGCTGACCAAGAAGGATGTGGAATTTGTCTAGACAGAAGAATGTCAAGCCGCATTCGATGAGCTGAAGAGGAGATTAACGACAGTACCAGTTTTGACGTTGCCCTCAGGGACAGGTGGGTTCACTATCTACAGTGATGCTTCGGGAAAAGGGTTGGGATGCGTTCTTCAACAACACAAAAAAGTAATTGCCTATGCTTCAAGACAATTACGCCCTCATGAAAAGAACTACCCCACTCACGATCTGGAGTTAGCAGCAGTTATCTTTGCCCTAAAGCTGTGGAAGCATATCTGTACGGAGAGCGTGTGAAGATCTTCACAGACCACAAAAGCTTAAAGTACGTGTTTACACAGAAGGAGCTGAATATGAGACAGAGAAGGTGGTTAGAATTGATGAAAGACTTTGATATCTCATTACAGTATCATCCAGGGAAAGCCAACGTAGTCGCGGATGCCTTGAGCAGGTACCCAATGGCTATGTGTTTGACTTCGGATAGACACTTATTAGCTGATCTTGAGAGCTTGGAAATTGAGGTATTAGTTCCAGGAGCTGAGATTCAGATGTGGGGACTGCAGATTCAATCAGAACTGATGGACAGAATTAGAGCGGCACAGTATGATGATGAGACTCTAAGGAATATTAGGGCACAAGTTCAGACAGGATTGATAGATGATTTCACTATTGCGGATGATGGATCCTTACGACATGGCACGAGGATGTGTGTGCCAAGCGGAGAGCTGCGCGAAGAAGTTTTACAGGAGGCACACCGCTCTCAGTACTCGATGCATCCCGGAGCCAACAAGATTTATCGAGATTTGAGGAAGCATGTATGGTGGTATGGTATGAAGCGTGAAGTAGCACGCTTCGTATCCCGATGTTTAGTGTGCCAACAGGTGAAAGCAGATCGACAGAGGCTAGGGGGATTGCTTCAACCCTTACCCATTCCAGAATAGAAGTGAGAGCACGTGACTATGGACTTCGTTTCAGGACTTTCTCGTTCTCCAGGAGGAAAGGACGCAATTTGGGTCATCATGGATAGGTTGACCAAATTAGCCCACTTCTTGCCTTTTAAAGTGGGTACTTCAACGGAGAGGCTAGCAGAGATGTACGTACAGCAGATTGTCAGATTACATGGAGTTCCTGTGAGTATTGTCTCAAATCGGGATAGTCGTTTCACTTCCCATTTTTGGAGGAGCCTGCAGTCTAGCTTGGGCACTCAGCTCAAGTTCAGTACCGCATATCACCCTCAGACAGACGGGCAGTCTGAAAGGACTATTCAGACTCTAGAAGATATGTTACGCACTTGCGTATTGGATCTCGGAGGTTCTTGGGAGGATCATCTACACTTGGTAGAGTTTGCTTACAATAACAGCTACTAGGCCAGCATTGAGATGTCACCATTCGAGGCTTTATATGGACGGAGGTGTCGTACCCCTTTATCTTGGGATGATGTTGGAGAAAGAGCCTTGTTAGGACCAGAAATGGTCGTGGAGGCAGCATAAAAGGTGAAACTTATCAGAGATAGACTGCGAGTGGCGCAGGACAGACAGCGGTATTGGGCCGATAGCCACCGTAGATCCCTAGAGTTTCAGGTATTGTTTTGATTTAATTTGTTTTGTTTGGTTTGTGATTGTTTTGTTTAGATTGCGTGTTAAGATCGTTGTTCTAGGTTGGCAATTTGGTGTTCCTACGGATTTCTCCGACACGGGACACGATTCGTTTCGGCAGAGGAGGAAAGCTTAGTCCACGATACATCGGGCCCTTCAGTGTTCTTGCAAGGGTCGGTGCAGTGGCCTATAGACTAGACTTGCCGCCTGCTCTAGATGGAGTGCATAATGTGTTCCACGTGTCACAGCTGAGACGGTACGTGGCAGATCCTAGTCACGTATTAGATCACTCGGATATCGAAGTTGGACCGACACTCAGTTATCCTGAACAACCAGTGGAGATTTTAGATCGTAGAGAGAAGATATTGCGGAACCAGACTATTCTCTTGGTTCGTGTTGCATGGAGAAATCACTCTCCAAGAGAATCAACTTGGGAGAGAGAGGATGAAATGCGCGAGCGGTATCCATATCTCTTCGAGACTTGAGGTATAATTCATTAATTGATTGCTTGTTCTAATGATAGTTAATTAAATTTCGATGACAAAATTATTTTAAGGAGGGTAGACTTGTCACCCTCACTTTTCGAATTAAGGGTATTTTTGTCTTTCCGTAATTAAAATATAAATAATTGCATGATAATTAATTATGTCTAAATAATGATGATTTTAATTGATCGTTGCACCTTAACATTGTCCGATAAATAGAGCGCTACACTAGCCCCTGTCTTCCAACAGATTTCATACCTTGTCCTAGACATGCCAGACTGTTATCTTAATCCTGGTGAGACTCATAATCATGTCTTGTCGTGTTCATATAGACGCACGACATTCGTCGCAACCAATTCCATTTAAAATTTAATTAAATAAAAACCAAAAATCATTCTTTGTGCAGTTTTTCTATTATTGGGCACTTTGGTGCAAAGGTGCACTGAGGTATCCATCTCATTGGACACGACACAGGAATAAAATCCATTTTCCCCTTATTTATATTTTTCCATGATTTTTGGGAGTGTGTAATTGAACACCAACCTCCTCGAACCATAGCCCTCCAAACTTTGAACCAAATGCAATCCTAGCCATTGATTTGGAACCTATTTTAATCATAGTCCTTGAAATACCTACATGAGAAGCCCAATTCCAAGAGGGCTTTGACCAAAGTCAACTTTTAGGTCAAACCAAACCCCCTTCATATATATATAAACTCATTTTCCTTACTTTTCTTTTCTTTTATATACTGTAAACCTAAAACCTAGCCGACCCTCTATATTCACCTTTATCCCGACCCCCCTTGAGTCGCCGTGTCCGGCCATCCCCGGTCGAAGACCGCCGGAGCCCAACCCGACGGCCTGAGCCCTCTCCGCTGAACCACTACTCACCGCCAGCACCACCACCTCCCAACGTCGTCACCCTTCCCATCCGCTGACCGCCCGGGTTCGACGAACCGCCGACCTGTCGACCCCGCTGTACCCCGAACCCGTCGTCCCCCCAGAACTCGCCACCCTCGGCCGGAAGCCTGAACGCCGACTTCCTCCACATTCGCCTGCACATCCCGGACCTCGCCATCCCCGCTGTACACGTTGCCCTGCCTCACCTCGACTCAGCCCGGAGCCGACGAAGCCACTGACCTGCTGCCGACCAGAACTCGCCGACGAAGACACCGACCTGCTGTCGACCTTCCCGACTACACGCCGCTGCCGACAGCCGGAGACTACGCCGTGACCTGCTGCTGACGACCTCGACATCGAACCCTTCATTTCACGTATACAGGTTCGAACCCCTCGCATGCATATACACGTACACGTATACACGTATTCCTTGCAGTATTTCACACGTATTAACCGTAGAGTAGTTAGTATATGATAGTATGTATATACTTGCGTATGTATTAGTATGTGTTAAACGTATTTTGGAACATATATATATATATATATATGGTATATCTCCATTGCATATATACATATGTATATGTCTTGTATATATATATATCTCTAAAATATGTTAATATGTATATATGTGCATAGTATAAACACTATTAGGTATGTATATACATATATCTATTGTAATTAATTAGTATTATGAGATACGTTAGTCATAGTATGTACTATGTATTATATGTGCTAGATGTCTTGAATGTGACCACGGATACCCCGTAGGTACATCGACCTGTGACCCTTAGCGTAGCCTGTTGAGATCATTATGTTGATTGTGTGCTAGAGCAATGTCTGATACAGTATTGTGTTTATGATATATCTATAGGACTGTTGGGTCACTCAGACGGTAACCTGGAACCCGGATATTGGTTGCCAGCTAAGGACCACAGGCGAGTACATTCTCTGACAGTTTCCATTATGTTGATTATCTCTATAATCCTTGTTGTATAGCTTACATGACTCTGACACTGTCTTTACACGAGTTGGCATTATTGAGACCTGTCACGAGGAGTTGTGATTGGGATCCATCGTGCTAGCTGGGGGAAAGAGGGAAAATATTAGTAGTTATGTGATCATACCCAACCTTACATGCAGCATTAGCTCACCCACATCTCACGTCGGTGCAGCCTTACCCTTACATGCCTCATCGCTGTTACATTCTGGTTAGCCTGACCTGTTGGGGATGATCGCTAATCCATGTAATGAGTCATATAACCCAAGCCGATCACATGATATACTGATGTTTCACACACTTAGATAGATGATTCTTGACATGTATCTTGATAGACTGATCCTGTATTTCCACATGTTCTAGTTGTTGCCTTATACACACTTACATATCAGTTCATTGTACTTGTGTACACTTATAGTTCTATTCCTTGTCATATGCTATTGGTGATGATGTTCTAGTATTTATTCCAGCATTTCCTTTATTCCAGTATTTCTTAATTCCAGTTATTTCATATCTGTCTTGTATTTTTTTACACTGTTTTATAGTTTTTGTCAATATATGTGGAACTGCTGTTAGAGGTGTATTTCGTTCCAATCCTGACTGGATATTTTTTCCAGAGAATCTTGAGGATTTCTGTACCACGCACTACAGACCAGGTATAGATGCAGACTATGTACCAGAGATCCTAGAGGAGACCATGCTTCTAGATGAGACTTTGCCTACAACTATCTAGATAGCATTTATTTATACTTGAGACTTATGGAGGTTATTTCAGTTAATGTTTAGTCTTATGTTAAGTTTAATTGGAGACTTGTGTTGGACAGCTAGACTGTGAGTTATCTTTATGTTGGGACATGGTGTTTAACTATGTTATTTCTTTTATCTTTTATCGTGCCTTATAGTTGTTGTGATTGAGTTATATTGTGAGATTATGGAGATGGATATTATTGACAGGTGTTTAGTTATCTAGTATTACTGTGACCTTGATAGCGTTCTACCGTCGATACTGCGGCGTAGGCTGGACGTACCCACGCTCTCGTGCCCCTATATCGGGTGCGGGTCGTGACAGCAGCAAATTTAGGATGACACAGATCAAAATATTTTTATGCCTCTCCATCGGAAGGATGAGATAATTTTCCTTAATCCATCTTTCATTCTTTGTTATGCCATGTTATGTGTTATGCTGTATTTGAGGACATATATATCCTTTGCACCCTCTTTATGATCGACAAAATTGCATGTACTTGTAGGGATGCAATATTGCTCGGGAAGTTGACTTTCCTTTGTCCCGAATTGGCTTGTACCGGTCCGCATGACAAAAAATACATTTATCTTTATCATTGTTCTCCTTGTAGTACAACATGCAACCATTTTGACAATAATCTATCTTTTCGTAGCCTAATTCGAGTTTTCGTATCATCATCTTCGACTTGTAAAAGTTTTCAGGCAACTCCTTCGATCATTTTGGCAACAACTCTCTAACAAACTGAATTATCCGGTCGTAGCATTCCTGCGACAAGTTAAAATCAGACTTTAGGTTCAACAACCACATCACCATCGACATGACAGAATGATAATCACAACCCAGGTATAACGAAGTATCGACATTCTTGAACATATCATAGAATTCCTTTGCATCAGGATTAGGATCCTCCGGATCAAAAACTTGGACTGGCCGTATCAAAAAGACCAATTCACGCGTCAGGTTTTGCCGTCGATATTCAAAGTTATCTCCGAGAGTGGATTTTTCTACCTCCGTATTGAAGGAAGAATGATGATATTGCGAAAACAAAGGTTCTCTTTGAGCCATCCACTCCTTTTAGTTCGGTACAAAACCCTTCTTGTAGAGATGCTCCCTCATGAGATCTACCGCTTTGAATGATATATTATGATATTTGAAACAAGGACACTTGATGAGCATCCCGTCCATGAAATAGGGTTAACTACTGGCGTATTTGAGAAAAGTTTCAACGTCCGCCATGAAATCATCTGGCAAACCAATCCTACTCTCATGTCATCGATTGTACATCCACGACCGGTCAACTAAGTATTGACTCATGATTTTGCATGTACCATATATTCAAACAATATGGATTATATACAAGATGAGTTAGGATATTTGCTAAAGGATTAGTTTGTTATGATACTTGATGAAGAAGTCTCATAAAGAACTAAAGGGGCTATTGGAAAGACCATATTTAAGCATTTTTTTTGTGTTTTACACATATCCAAAACCATAATTCCTCGACACTCATCCGAATATGGCCGATACATGCCATAGCATAATAAGGTTGGAACTACTAATTACTATTCGTATTAGTATCTTGGAGTATAACTATAAACGACAATAATACTAAGAAATAATACTAGAAATACTTTAAATTATGCCTTAAGTATAAAATATATTTTCTAAAATATTAATAATTAGTGATAACTGTATCGGTTAAATTAGTGATAATCGATACTCAAAGTAATGGTCCGATACCGATTCCTATACTAATACCAATACTATAAAATGTTAATAATTTATTATAGGTTAAATTAGTGATAACCATATCGATTTTAGGGCCGATGAATAAATCGATACCGATACGGATTTTTGAACATCACATATTCTATTTTCGATATTCTAGGATACGCTCAAGCTTACGTATTAAACATACGTCTAGGGATAGACATATAAATCAAAATAATTATATATGTAATATTTAATTTGTCAATCTTCTTCTAAGTTAATTATAGACACATACAATACATATTACCATTTTTTTGTTCTAATACTCGTGTCAATTTGTCTTCATTTTTTTCGATACGTGTGTCCGTACTATATATATATATATATATATATATATATATATATATATATATATATATATATATTCAACCTAATTTCTGACCTAATACAAAATATACCTAATTGATCATAATAAATTGACAAATTTGAACAAAATTAAAGAAAGTGAATAAAATTGAAGTAGGGGAGAGGAAGAGGACTTGCCTAGGGCTCCTAAACTTACAATTTGAGAAAGAGGAGAGGGAATGGAGATGGGGCTGCTGCTGCTTGGGCTCTACGACTTGCCTAGGGCTCCCCGGGTTGGGGCTGTCGTAGGAGGAGGAGAATGGGGTCGTCAAAGACGAAAGAGGATAGGGGGTCGGGGTCACGTCGGAGCAAGGGGAGAGGGGGTTGGGGTCTCCGGAGAAGTCTGAGGAGGAGGAGAGGGGTCGGTGGGTCACCGGAGCAAGGGGAGAGGGGGTCGGGGGTCGCTGGAGACGTCGGAGGAGGAGGATAGGGGGTCGGGGGTTACCGGAGCAAGGGAAGAGGGGGTCGGGGAACGCCGGAGGAGTAGGAGGAGTAGTAGTAGTAGGAGGAGGAGTGGGAGTCGGGGGTCGCAGAGGAGAGAGAGAGAGAGAGAGTTCAGGGGAAAATAAAAATAAAATTAGGATATTGAATTTTAACGTTTGGCAGCGACGAAATCTGTTTGTCGCTAAGAAAAAATCGACACCACAGCGCCGGACTAGCGACTGAAATTAATATATGTTTCTTATATAAATATATTAGTCTCTTTCCAGTCGGTATTCCGTCACTACACCAGCGACGGATAATATTCCGTCGCTAATATCTATTGCTAAATTCCAATATTTTTGTAGTGTCTTTTATTTGTTGGGGTTGCAACTTTCTCTTGAGATAAGCGCTACAGTTTCAGTACGGTCAGGTACATTGAGAAGAGCGGCCATCTTCTCAATAATCTCATTGAAGTTAGACATGGGGAAGGAGGAACGAAAGAACAAAGGAGGATGAATTAAAAGTGTTGTCGCAAGAGAGGGGAAGGGCAGTATAAGGAAGAATACAGGAGCATATTTGATGGAACTAAGAGAGGATGATAATGAAGGTGTTAATATGGAGGAGGCGGCACAGAAATCCAGACGGAGGAGGGCTCCATGCCGCTGTACATCAGACGGAGAAGGAGGAGAGGGCACTCAGGAAGGAGCGGAGAGGAACAGATCGACTCATATAAGTCCTTTTTCTTATACAATACTTGTTTAGTTTTTCGTTGAATACATCTAATTCACGACACAAAATGACATCACCACGAAGATTAATTCCTGGATTGAGTAGAACAACAACAGGAACAAGAAGATGGACAATTTATGATGGTTAACAAAAGAGTTTCAACTCAACTTTTTGAATTTAAACATAAAATTTAACATAAATCTTATTTTAATGCTTGACATTCAAATATTTTTTTAATATTTTTTCACAAAACATGTATTTAAATTAGATTTGAAAAATATTTTTTTTTCTCAACATCTTTTACAAATGTTTGATAAAATTGGACAAAAATTTTCCTCACAACTATAAATATTTCTTAAAACCATTTTTTTAAGCTTTTTTCCGTCGTACCAAAAACCATATAAAACGTTTATTTCAAAAAATAAAAAAAAATTGCCAAACGAAATATTTTAATTTTATTTCTTAAAATTATTTCTCAGATGTAAATAATCATACCCAAGTCAAAATTTGTAAAACTATAAAAATAATTTTATAACTTTTTTTTAATTATTTTAAAATAAAAAAAATCAACCCCGTCCAATCAGACTTTATTCCAAACCCAGTTACTTTGGGTCACTCAGAAACATCAGTATAGTACAATAAAAGGCTGAACTTGATCTCCCTTCAAAGATCTCATGGAGACCTGAGTTGGCGAACTTTCCTCTGACTAATTTCGCAATCTCAGCCATTGATACATTAACAATCTTCGCATTTGAAGCTACGATAGCGAAACTGTGAACACGTACAGCTCTTTCCGTAGTCTCCTATGTCGGAGTTTCTTCAAATACATAGCATAAGAATACTAAGGGCCATAAGTTAATAAAAGAACAAAAACCATACATGTATTTCTTTTAAGGCAAATAATAAGGACACTATGAAAATTATTAGGTAGCATCACAGGACAAAAAGTGATATTTAAGTCAATATTTTATTAGGGGCCATCAAAAAATTGATATTGGTCAACACCACTCTTATTTTTCTCTATCGCAACACTCATTTTTCTTTTCCTCTTCCCCTTAATCCTAATTTTTTAGTAGATACTCTAAAATGAGATTTTAGACCCCATTAAATAAAATTTTGAACTCATTATAGGGGTTCTGAAATTGTCACTCCTTGTTCTCGGCATACATTTCTGTGCGTATTTGACTTGTTGGCTTGACCGCCATGTGGTTTAGATCCGACCTGTGTTCCTTGGTTGAGTTGGGTTCATGGGTTTAATTTTGTGGTTAGGATTGATCATGACTTGATCGGATGGCTAGCATTGAACCCCAAACCATATATATATATATATATATATATATATATATATATATATATATATATATATATTTTCTTTCTTTCCTCATTTATTCACTCTCTTTTCTTTCTTCATAGGCAAGTACATCTTGCTCTCATGAAGAAACATAGATCATGTGTATTTTTGTTCTTATTATTTATTGTATATTATTAGTCTATTATGTGCACATTGTGTTCCTTTACATCTTTAGAACTTGGTAATTTCGGTTTTGATGGCTAGAAATGAGTAGATCTAAGATTTATAGTTATGGATTTTATTTGATATTTCTTAAGGAATGATATCCTAAAACTTAGTATTTTTTAAAACAATTTGGTTCATGTTGTAGAGGATTAGATTGGCCTGACTTTGACTTTTGTTTCATTTGATTTGGAGTTTTAACGTGGATTTTATGAGTAGGAATATTTTTGTATGCCAACCATGGGTGCTGACCCGAGAAGAAGAACAGTCTCTACGAAAGTACGCATGAGAACCCTTTACTCGTGTGAAATATGCGTACCTCTAATCTAGGCGCACTTTTGTGCAGAACCCCTCATGCGTACTTTTGTACATGATCATCTTTCCTTCCAAACATACGTCGGGGGCTCTCTAAGTATTCCATGTGCACACTTTTGAAAGAAAACTCTTGGGCGTACCTTTGGTGCGTACTTTGCATAATTTTTTCCTTCACCAGAGAAATTGCGCCAAAGCTTTCGCTTGGCGTATACTTTTGGTTCTCGTACTTTTCTTGGTGAACGAGCTTTGACTTTTGGGCTTTTTGATTTACATGTTTTTGATTTACGAATTCTCGATTTACGTATTCTCGACTGTTATGCTATTCTTGGTTTTTAGTGTTTTGTCCTTTAGCTTACTTTTTCCTGCCCGCATACTTTCCATTGTGCACCAATTATCTCTGGCTCGCGTACTTTTTCCAAAAGTGCACTCACTTATTTTTCTGTCTTGCAATTATGTGCCTGACTTATCCTGCGTTTGTGAGCATACTTTTCCAAGGGGCGTACCCTTACATAAAATATGCGACTTGCATTTATTTTTGACCGATTACCCGCGATCCTTGCTTGGTTGTTTTAGGCACCTATTTTAATCCTAGGCGTGTATCTTGTTGAATTGTTAGGAATTATTGTTTTCTTTTGACTATTCTAAATGCTTGTCTTGACCCTAGTAAGATGAGAATGACCAATGAGCTTCATGATTAGAATGACAAGATTTCATGAACAAATGATTAGTACCTGAGATACCCTGATAAAACATCCAGTACAACTAGATCATGTGACAATTGGCCATCATAACATTGAATATGCGCCTGATATGATTTACATGATTACAAGAGATAGAGGACCTGATTGGGCCTACTATGTGTACTTGACCTGTCTACTTGTATCCGTGCTGATACACCTGAATGCACCGAGATGCTGCCTGATTTACTTGTGTGCCGACGTTCCACTTGATCCTGCTATGTGCTATGTGTTATATACTACGTGATTACTCCCCTTTGCACGGATTTGGTAGTTGGCCAGTAAATTTATCGTGGCTAGGAGATTATTGACTTGTTGCATCACGCTTGGGTGAATCTAGATTGAGCTATTGCGTAACAATGTGGATTCCTACCTAGCATGCTCGTACGAAGTACGACATTTAGGAGGAATAATCATGTGGCCACGACATGAGATTCCAATTAACAGTAGAGTTAACTAGGCAATAAAAACTTGTAGAGCATGGAGAGGGAACAATATCTCGAGATTGTGCATGACAACCACCTCTCGAACATTAGTTCGGGCGTGCCAGGCTGGCTACCACATATATTGTATATAATCCATACTTAAGTGGAGTGCGGTATCTGATTTTATTTTGCTAAGCTTGCATCTCCCTAAAGGAGGTTTGGAACTGCTACTAACCTGATTAGCACGGTGGTCCTATGTGGGACCGATGCATTCGTACTTGCTACATGTTATTATTGGCTAGGCTAGCCCCACTCGATCATAGCACGATCTGAGGATTCCTATATTATGCATTTCTCTGGATAACCAGACTTCACCCAGAAAGACGTAACATTGCTTGGCCGATCATAAATGAACTTGTTTGTGTATTATATCTTCTGCTAGTTGTTAGGGTTGTAGACTGTCATGATGTGGTGGTTCAACCCTTGTCCTTATTTGGTTGTAGGATTGGACTATTGTGCTACGATAGGCTATGAATCAAAGTTATGACACAGAGACTTTAGCTTGACCATAATCAGGGAACGTACTCTATTTTTGTGTGATATGACACTTATTTTCCTTATTTGGTGTATGAGTGTCTTATTATCTCGATGATAGGGCACGCGCCAATGATTCTTGGCACTTGTATATATGCTAGATCTGGATTTTTGTTTCTTCATTCGTGCTTCCTTGTGGTACTTGCTACTTGGGGTCTAACCCCACTGGTTTTGTATGACCATGTCTAGATCCAGAGCCTAAGGATCCAGCCTATCTTTTCTTGAAAAATGGCACGCACCAGACGGATGGCCGCTGAGGGACAATAGTGGGTTTCATTCTTCCCCACTTATATTGTACATTAATATCTCTTGGACGTTTAGCCACCGACACTTGTTAGCCGGGAAGCCTGGGCACTGGTTCTTTACATGACTTTAACTATTCAGACTGTAGCTGACATATTGTCATGTACACTGTTAATGCTCTGTTAGCCTAATATTTTGCATGGCTAGACTTTAACACATTTTAATGGAGCTTTTGGGATGCCTTACTGTTGTATCTTACATATTCCATGCTTATTGTTTATTGTTTGAATGATTGAGACCTTGGTGTTCAGAGACCCTAGATGACTTGATTGTAGTATGCACCCTCTTGTTTTCTTACAGCCTTGACCGCACCCCAGGGTACCCGTGTACTCCGTAGTACGTAGCTGGCCATGTCATACCCCCGTTCTCCGTATTTCGGTATTAGGGTGTGATAGAAAAAACAACAACACAGTCCCTTGGAAATGATGTAGGAGTGCCAAATTTGGTAGTTTTGATCATAGTCAGGATTTTCAGTTATCTATTTTAGGACTGTCAAAATTTTGGTAGTATTGACTATTGGTAGGACTGCCAAAATTTTGGCAGTCCTGACAATTGATAGAACATCTCTATATTAGGACTGCTATCTATTGTTATGACTATAAAATTTTTGGTAGTCACGTGCATATCCAACTATGGTTTAAAGTTGTGATTTTATAAACATGTCAAGATAAGATTAATAGTTCGATAAATGTGCGGTATTGAAAATATACAATATTTGTAATAAAGGATGATTTTTTTTAAACAATAGTTGAAAGTAAGGTGTAAGATATATGAATAAAAAATGTAGGATTTTAAACAATAGTTGAAAGTAAGATGTAAGATAAACATATATTTTATAGGATTTTATAAAAATGCGAACATTTGTATATTTTAAATACTCAACTTCATCATATCATTTAAACATATTTTTATTCTAATAATCTCTTTTGTAACAAAAGATAAAGATATTTTTTTATTCTAATCATATTTTTTGTCTAAACTAATTTGCTCAAATTTAAATTTTATAACATTACTACCAAAATTTTATGACTGTCAAAATTTTGACAGTCCTAAAAATATCAAGGAATGCCAAAATTGGCAATCTTAAATATACCTATGACTGTCAAAATATTGACAGTCCTCTGTATATCCAGGACTGCTAAATTTTTTGTAGGTTTACATTTGTTTGGATTTATTTCCATGATGCTTGTGTTGCCAGCTTAGATTAGCTAGTGATATCTCGTCTAGTGAGTTTAAGAAGTATAGTTATATACGAGACACCCAATTTATAGAGACATATAATGTTACTGAAGATTTAAAAATGGTTGGAGCTAATTTGGTGATATAAGTTGTTCAATGGATTTGGGCAAGACTTTATTGAGTTGGTATTCAAAAAGTTGGATGATAAGTATAAGAGGAGAGAGTTGCACATGTAGCCTATCACGATCGGATTACCACTGACACTGGTTGAAGTGCACGATATGTTCCATATTTTCTACCTTCCGAAGTATGGGCATGATCTAAGTAAAGTGGTGGACTTTGACCAAAATAATGTTATATGCGTATTTGTTGCGTGCTGAAAGATTTTCTCAATTATTAATTAAAAAATAGAAGGTGTTTCGTAATTGTTGGGTCTTGATGTCTCGTTCTTTGGTAATCATTTAGTCAAGGAATCCACCGGGGAGTTTAAATCAGAATGGGTAAGAAGTTTTCTTCATTAGTCAATTAATGTAGATGGAGGAGTATATTCTTTTAAATTTAGGATGAAACTTTTTTTTAAGTGATGCATTGTGTAATGCCCAACTCCGTTCGATGGTATTATGCTAGCTTATTGGTTCGAATGGCCTAATTGGACTTGGATTAATATTGAGGAATTATTTAAAAATCTATATGATCGGAACGGAAAGACAATTCGTCAAATAGTGAGTTGCTTTGATCATTCTCTCCTTTATCTCCACGCTTTAAAAAAAGATCTTTATCAATATTTCTTCTTGTGTCATTCAATCAGTGATACATTAACAAAAGAAACATGATAACATAGAGTAATATTATTGTTTTTAACTTGTTATATATAGAAATATAAAATATTGTACTATTGTTACAAAAAAATAGAATTGTGGAAAAAGGTTTGGGACCATTGAGTTGCTAGTTATGGAAATTCCTAGATTATAAAGTATGGAATTACTATCGATGGCTATTGGAATGTGCAAATACAAATAAGAATATGCTGATTAGTTATTTCAAGTTTCTGGTATCGTGCATGTTATATTTTAATAGCTATGTTGCATATGCATGCATGGTCATGAACAACTTGCGCACAAAGTTTTTGCTTATCGAAGGGTATTCACAGCTACAGAACTGATTCGACCTATGAAGAATATGGAAAACTGGTGTTGACGTACAAGCACCAGAATTATGGGACCTTCAATGCGGCTCACTACCTACACTAGAAGGATCGTTGTAATTTTCAATAAATAGTCCAAAGTGGTAGGTTTTTAGTGACCATCATATAGTTATGCTGCATGCTAATGACAACCATTTTGTAGTCCTAACAAATTGATGCAATAATAAAACCGTGATATATATATATATATATATATATATATATATATATATATATATATATATATATATATATATATATATATCGCCACACTGGACAGAGAACTTATCGAGGTATGTTGTATGGGCTTGACGTGCCATATTGGGGTACCCCGCCTGAGGGTAGGACATCGTGTTGACACGTTCGCGATCTTCTGATTGTTCAGTTCTCAAAAATAATCCTTGCGCGGGTTTACCTACGAAAATCTTATTACGACTTCTCCTTCCTCTAAATGATAAGGTTCAATATACTTCACCCGACATCGCTGTCACGCCCCGATTTTTACTAAATCGATAATCGCCCCCCGGGCGTGATATCGTACGAGCGTAAGGTGCGTCCGCACAAGGCCTAGGCATAATGATATACTTTAGAAACATATGCAACAGAGTACGCAAATGAGATATCACACACTGGAATGAAGAAAAGTTCTCTTTATTGATAATGAATATCTTGTTACAAATTCTTGACTCAAAAGTGAAAAGGGTGCCGCACGGGCTTACAACATGGACGCAAAATGAGATAGCCGATCCATACATTACATCCCTTACTAAAATTTCAAAAGTGCAAACCACCTTGGGTTCGTGTTTGTACCATCGCCTAGGAGCTTCAAAAAGGGTATATGCGAGCTACTTGAGAATATGTACTAGCGCTCCAAAAAGTCACGAATACGAACACATCAGATCGGTGAAAGGTTGGGGGGAAAGCATCATCTCCTCTCCACGTTGCCTTGGCTCGGGGAACCTGCTGCAACGAGGGTCAGTACTTCAAAAAGTACAGGTGAGGGCGAGCTAACCCAACATACCAAATCGATACTGTATTCATTGTAAACATGCAACATTATTATTATGTGATCTTTCTATCTTGTCTTAGTTCAATTTTTATAACATGCGATAGAATGAAATAACATAACAAAATATGCCACCGCTCGGTGACTTTTAACTGTACATCTGAACCACCTGTACACAACTTACCATGACCTTCCCTGCCACGAAGACATAGTTAGTTTGCAGAGTTTAAATATACATAGCGTGTCATTGGTCGGACGAGGGATGGGTCGGCTTCCATTCCGCTTCAGGTAGCTAGCCCTTGGCGGACGCACGAACCCATTCAATGCTAGTACTACACTAGCAAATATTCTACCCTGGCCTAAGCGGTCCCAGTACCCCAACGACCGTTCATAGAACTACATCTCTTGTGCACAAGTTATAAAACCCCAGATTTTTCAGGAATTTAAAAATAAATTTTTGGAATTTTTCTGGAATTTTCTATAATTTTTAAATAATTAAAATAAATGTTCTTCTAAATTAAATATTTTTAAGTATTAAAATAAATATTAAAATATTATGAAAATAATATTTTTGGGTGTAAAATAATTAATTAGGCATACAACAATTTTTCTGGAATTTATGGGACCCTAGAACTATTTTTAAAGACCTAAAAGCTATATTTTAATTAAACCAAATTGAACCGGTTTATAAAACCCTAATTAAACCGAACCGGACTAACCCGAACCCATCCTGAACCGAACCGGACCCAAACTCTAGCGGTTCGGGTCGGATCCATACCCGAACCCGCTAGACCCGAACTCGACCCGTAACCTAAACCTAACCCCCGATTTTCCTCCGCCATTCGACTTCCCCGACCGCCGCGATCCCCGCGGCAGTTCACCCGCCGCCTAGCCTTCGCCTCTCCGCCTCCCACGCCTCTTCACATCCCTAACCGCTGGCCGGCCCTGCCCCTTCTCCTCCCAGCTAATGGCCGGCCGCCCCCTATATAACCCCCGACCTCGGCCACTCCACTGCCACTGAACCACCATCCTCCGGCCGCCCCGCTGCCATGACCACGTTCACCTAGCCACCACCACCCTCTTCGTCCCGAGTCTCCGCCATGAACCCCCGAGCTCCCTGTCTCAGTTGCCTCTCTGCCATCAGCTTCCCAGCACCTCCACACCGCCTATCCGCCGCCGCCCTAGCTCCGACGAGCTCTCTCCGGCGACGTCGACGACCCTGCCACCTACGACCAGTAGCAGCCCCGGCTATCCAACGCCCCTCTTCGCAAAGCCACGCCGAGCACAGCACCGCCACGACGATCGAGCACAGTCGCCGCGCCATCCCGCGTTCGTGACTTATAGTTGATACCGACATCCTGTTCCCGTAAGTATTTCTCTCTCCTCGCCGCCTCATTTTCCGTTCTGTCAGCTGTGACGCATAGACTGCATGACCCTCTCGAACCCCGTGCAACTCGTTCGGGGTATCACGTCCTGTGTCGATCGCAAACTGTGACACAAAATCAGGAAAATAAATCCCCTTTTATGAAAATTCAGAAAATATCCCGAACTTTCCAGTTCGCGACCGTTCTGCGACCAACCTGTTATATGTTTTCAAAATTGGCCTGAACAATTATTTAGAACTTATGGCCAAGTTTTAAAACCCTATTTTTGTGTAATTTATTGAGTTGTAGTTTGTATTATTTTCGAGGGTAAAAATGACCAAAATATTGGTAATTTAAATATTTTGATTTTTTCGGAATTGGGTGCGCCCCGCTAAACGAGGAGACTTGGTCGTGTGCGAACTTCACCGAAAGGTGGGCACTGTCAATACGGACGTGTAAGATTTCGTGGAAGTTGATTTGGATGTGCGTGCACACCGAAATCAACGCGTATCCGTCGACAACACCCCGTATCGGCCCTATTTTGAAACTCGTTGTAACTTCGTGTACGCTCGTCGTATCAAAATGAAACTTGTGCCACCTTACTCGTAGCGATACGCTGGTCCTGTGACCCAAGTTTGGTTCGATTCTGAGAATGTTGACAAAATCACGGATCGCGGGCCCTACGGCTCCACTTGACGGGCAATTTTGTGATCGGCTCATCGGAATCCAGTTCTGGACATTCCATTGGGTTCGTATCGTCATTCTGGACTTGTGGACACTAAGTTTGACAAATTTGGAGAATATTGTCTCTGACACATTTTTCGGTGCGAAGCGGGCCACATGTGGACCCCGCTTTGACCAAAAACTGTCATTTTTGCCCCTGTGTCCAAATCCTACTTATGGACAGGAAATTCTAGCTATTTGATATCTTCTGAACCTATTGGCAACGTTTATTTCAGCAACCGGAGGAGTACCTGTAGATCCCGCGGATATTAGAGCAGTAGTTGGATACCAAATCCCAGGCAAGTGTACCTTGCCAATCTTGCAGTTCTTGTTACATAATATTCCTTTAATTTATTTATATGTTGTATCTGTTCAACCTAGGACCGTGTGACATTACTTAACGTCCGAATAATATTCGGGTGTCAACACCGTACGCGGAGTTGTGTAACGTCACCTAGAGATGGATATCAAAACACTATATATTTTCGTGCTTGCATTATCAAGTACGTCATACCACAGGATACCTGACATTGTTCATGAGACAGAATCTTCCTGAGATATTCATGGTGATTCTGTATAGGTTATATGATTCGTGACATAGATATTGCATGTGCTTAGCTATCATTATAACTTGCTGCATTAGATATGATCTTGCGCGTCATGGATATGAGACGTGTGATTACATTGGGTGGGGAGAGACACACAGGCTACAGGCTACAGGCTAATTTATATATATTTATTATTGTGAGGCTTCAGACTCTACATCAGAGCTAGGCACTCTACTAGTGATACTACTGCTACCGGCTCCCCGATACAGAGCTTGTAGTGGTCTCAGCCTGAGTTCTAGTGATGCTCTCAACTTGCATATCACTTAGCTGGTTATATAGTTTACCCTATTGATTCATTTATTACTGCACTGCATTTATTTGGCTTGAGTTATTCTTGTACCTTGCTATATCCCCTGAGGACCTGGAATCCGGATTATGTCCCCAGGTTTAGCAGAGGAGATCTACCCCGAGGTGTACGGGACATGAGCAGTCTTCAGAGCAGTACCAGAACCCGAGGATGAGGTAATCGCTGATGATTTCTCCTGAGTACCTGCTTATTCTATACTCAGTCTTTGCTGTTATTAGACTCTTTTATTTCTTGTTTAGTGAACTATTGTATCAGACTTATCATCGGGTTGTTCCCCAAGGTATATTTTATTGCGACTTGATGTTGATTTATATTTCATATTGATGTATTCATTTCTGTGGATGAGATTAGTATATTAGACCCTTACTGTTGTTTTACAGCTTAAGTACACCCCGATGGGTCCATTAAATTGGGTTTGCCCATTGGTGTGTGCTGTTGGCCATTGCCACATGGCTAGTTCCTCAGTATTTTGGGACTGGAGCGTGACACAAGTAGTCCTTGACCATGCATTGTCTAAAACTAAGTTATTAAATGAAACATGCAAGACAATGTAAGGAACTTAACTTCATGGCAAAATGTGACAGTATAGTCTACTTCTCAAGTGATCATATTTCAAATATGTACTACTCATTTGCACAATAATAGATAAATAATTTTTAGCTACAACTGAAGCCTAAATATGTACATGTATATCAGACAAGCATGCAATAGGGTGTTTGTTTAGAGATTTTTATGTTATAAGCATCAGTATTCCATATCTACTTCTTATTACCTTGACTCAATTATATTATTATGGCATCGTTGATCAGAACGCACAAACGATTCAGATTATTAAGAATGAAAACTTGGAAGAAGGGCTCTAATTAAAAGTAAGGCCACTCACAAGTTGGTGAATCGAGGGAGAGAAAGGGGAGATCTTCAAAACTATGCTTGTGCGTCGCCTACACGATCACCTGCACGCACCAACATATGATCAATAACTCCTGCCTCGGTCTCCAAGGGTTCCATACAAAATAAGAAATTCAAAGAACGAAGGCAATAAATTTCATAGAAACTGTTCAAGAAAACACAAATCACAAAACCAACAAGAAATCAACCAAGCGGCATCGAAAACGAGTAAAGAAACCAATGCAAAGAAAATGCCCCTCTCGACTCTGCCGTTGAGTCCTTCCTTGAGGCACCATCCGCTGAATTTGGAACTTTATTGTGAAGAAACCAATCCATAACGAGAAAATGATCTTGATTCAATCTGTACCGATCGAACCATGCCAAGTATTTCATAGCCGCGATCCCCGAAAAGGGGGAACGGGGCACTACATCTTAACCAACTTATTAAAAGTTTTGTCCTTGAAACTTAGGAATGAAACCTACCCCAAAGAAAATAATAAGGGAAATTTTTCCTTCATATCCGATTCGAGTTCCTAGGTCGACTCCTCGACCGCGTGATTTTGCCAAAGAACGCGCACAAGCGGGACTGCACGATTCTGGAGCTGCTTCTCTTTTCGATCCAAGATCTGAACGGGCTCTTCGACGTATGACAAGTCTGCCTACAGATCCAGCTGACCAAAATCTACCATGTGGCTCAGGTCATGCACGTACTTCCTAAGCTGTGACATATGAAAAATATCATGCACGTCTGAGAGGGCTGGTGGCAATACAATTTGATAGGCAACTGAAGCGACTCGCTTGAGGACTTCGAATGGGCCAACGAATCTCGAACTTAACTTCCCCTTTACTCTGAATCTCGTAACTCCTCGCATGGGCGAAACCTTCAAAAACACATGGTCATCTTTGAAGAACTCAAGGGGTTGACGATGAATGTCGACATAACTCTTCTTCCGGCTTTTTGCTACTTTTAGTCGCTCTCTGGTCAATCGAACCTTTTGGACTATTTTTTCCACTAGTTCCGGTCCTAGGATTTGACGCTCCCCAACTTTATCCCAGCAGATCGGTGACCTACACTTCTGCCCATACAAAGCCTCATACGGAGCCATTTGGATGCTGGACTGATAACTGTTGTTGTATGCAAATTAGGCCAATGGTATAGGTGGACGTCCCAACTTGACTTTGAATCGATCGCACAGAGATGCAACATGTCTTCGAGCACCTGATTCACTCGCTCTGTTTGGCCGTCGGTTTAGGGATGGTAGGCTGAGCTGAACTTCAACATGGTCCCCATCGCTGACTGAAGGTCTCCCAGAAATATGATACTAATCGTCCGTCCCGATCTGACATGATAGAAACTGGTACTCCGTGCAGCCAAACTATCTCATCAAGGTAGGTCCGAGCGAGACGATCGATGCTCCAAGTAACTTTAATGGCAATGAACTACACTGACTTGGTTAATCGGTCGATGATGACCCAGACTGCGTCGTTCTTCCGTTGCGTCTTTGGCAAGCCAATAATGAAGTCCATGCTTATGTGCTCCCATTTCTATTCTGGAATAGGAAGTTTTTGCATCTTCCTGCCTAATCTCTGATGTTCTGCTTTCTCCCTCTAACAGGTTATGCATTGCAACATGAAGCGCACCACGTCTTTCTTCATGTCGTGCCACCAGAAGACAGTGCAAATGTCTTTATACATCTTTGTGTTCCTGGGATGAACTGTATAGGCTGTACAGTGAGTTTCCGCAAGGATCTCCTTTCTGAGTTTTGCGTCCTTGGGGACACATAGCCTTCCCTTCACTCGCAATACTCCATTATTATTTACTGCAAAGTCCTTCGCCTTCCCTGCTAGAATCTGCTGACGCATTTTTCTTAGGAATGGGTTATCCCTCTGAGTAGACGTGACTCTCTCTATCAGGTTGGGTACAAAATGCATCTGAGTAACTCGTGCACCGCGGTATCGAATTCGGAGTTCAATACCCATTTCCTCCAAGTTCTTTGTGACTTGTAATCGACGAACAAGGATCCCGCAAACACTCGACTCAATGCATCTGTTACAATATTCTCCTTGCCCGGGGTTTAGTCGATCGTCAAATCATAGTCTTTGATCAATTATAGCCAACGCCGATATCGTAGGTTAAGGTCCATTTGGGTGAATAGTTATTTCAAGCTTTTGTGGTCAGTGTAAATTTGGCAAGCCACTCCATAGAGGTACTGTCGTTAAAATTTTAGCACGAATACAATTGCCGCTAGTTCCAGGTCATGAGTAGGATAAATTTTTTCGTACTTTTTTAGCTGCCTTGATGCGTAGGCTATCACCCTATCCCGCAGTGCAGGCTACCATGAGACAAAAGATCTTCTTTCTAAAGAGATTCGATTCGGAACTATTATCTGTCCAAGGTGAGCGAAATGTGGCAAAAGGAAGGAAAATCCTGAGTATGCACCCCAAGCCCTGCCCTGACGCGTCGCTGAATATTTGGAATCCTGAGTTCTCTTCTGGTAGTGCAAGTATTAGAGCAGAGGTGAGGCATTGCTTTAACTCTTCAAACGAGGCTTCACAGTCGGCGGACCACTCGAATGTGACTCTCTTCTGAGTGAGGTGAGTCAGAGGTAATTCTAACTTGGAAAAGTCTTTTACGAACCGCTTGTAGTAGCCCGCTAGCTTGAGGAAGCTTCGAATCTCACTGACGGATGCAGGCTGCTTCCACTCGATGATGGCTTCAACTTTCTTTGGATCGACTGAAATACCTCCCGTAGAAATAATGTGCCCGAGAAAAGATACACTGCTCAACTAGAACTCGCACTTACTCAGTTTTGCGTATAACTTGTTATCCCAAAGAGTCTGTAGCACGGTCCGCAAGTGCTCTGTATGCTCCTCACTATTCTTCGAGTACAACAAGATATTATCAATGAACTCTACTACAAACTTGTCGAGATACAGCCGGAACACACGATTCATTAAATCCATAAAGGCGACAGGGCATTGGTCAGTCCGAATAGCATTACCAAAAACTCATAGTAGTCGTAGCGAGTGCGAAAGGCTGAATTTGGCACGTCGTCCGGCTTGATCTTGAGCTATGATAACCCTAGCGAAGATCAATTTTCGAAAACACCATCGCGCCTTATAGTTGGTCAAAGAGGTCATCGATCCTGGGAAGGGGGTACTTGTTTCGAACAGTCATCTTATTCAGTTTACAATAATCTATGCAAAGCCACAACGAGCCATCATTTTTCTTCACAAATAGTACATATGCACCCCACGGAGACACGCTCGCACGAATATATCCACGATATAACAATTTCTGTAACTGGACCTTTAGCTCTTTTAGTTTTGCTGGGGCCATTCAATACGGAGCTTTGGAAATCGGCCGAGTCTCTGGAAATATATCTATAGTGAACTCTATCTCTCGGTCGGGTGGCATGCCAGGCAACTCTTTTGGAAACACATCAAAAAATTCTGCCATAACAGAAGTAGACTCGATGTTTACATAATCTCGCTGAGTGTCTCGAACGGATGCCAAGTACCCTTCACTGTCGGAATGTATCATCCGCCAAGCAGACATTGCAGATATCACCATGCAGGCATTCTATGCTCTCGATGCTAGACTGTACACATAGCAAAATTCGATCTCGCCAGGTAGACGAAACACGACCTTCTTTTTCGCACAATCAATGGTAGCCGAGCAAGCACTGAGCCAATCCATCCCCAGAATAATATCGTAGTCCCTGATGTATAAGACTATCGGATCAAGTGACAATTTTCTTCCTCCGATGCAAATGTTACCTTCACGACAAACTAAGCGAGCCGACAAATTCACGTCCGATGGAGTACTGACGCTAAGGTTTAGGCCTAGTGGTGTCGTAGAAAATTTGTTCTCGACGGCAAAATCTGCCGCAATGAAACTATGTGTGGCACCAGAATCAAGCAATACTTGAGCAAGTACATTATTGAAAAGTAATATACTTGACACCACCGTGTTGGAAGCAAACGCCTCTTCCCGAGTCAGAGCATAGACCCGACCTTGAGCGATCTACAGCACCGTCTGGTTCGCTCGAGGTGCTTGACCCTGATTCTGAGGCAGACAATTTGGTTGCCGTTGTTGGTTTGGTCCTCCCTCCCGACAGTTCACTGCCATATGTGTCACGACCCGCACCCGGAAGTTCGGGCACGAGTACGTGGGTACGTCCAGCCTACGCTGCAGAGTCGGCGGTAGTACGCTGTCTAGGTCAATCCATCTAACTAATCTAACTCATTCACAATTAACATAGGCAAGATAATAATGGGAATAGAAACTTAAAATTTGCAAACTGAAATAAATGTGACAGCAATTCAAATGTTTAATACAGAATTCCAAATAAAATCGGGGACAAACCCGATTAAATAAGATAGAAAACAGAATAAAAGATAGCTAAAACTAGCTACTCAGCAGCAGGGGTCTCCTGGGTGGGTTCTGGTTCTTCATAAGTATCATCTGTCCCTTCATAGGGACCATAATAAGTAGGGGCAAGATCCTCATCGTCGCCTAAAATCAACAGATCCAGTCAGGAAAGGAGCGAAGTACACAGTGCACAGCAAGGTTAAACTAAATATTTATGACAATTAAATATTGAATATCATGTTAAGGAAATTGCATAAAAGAATGTTAATGTCTCAGAGTCAACACTATAAACAGGAATATGAGAAACCAGAAGTAAATGAGCAGAGTGAAACTATCACAGTCAGCAAGAAAGATAACATGACTAGAAACTATCTGTATGAAACTTGTGTTTGTTTAGAATACTTAGTTGGCATGCAGGGGTTTATAAGGCTAATCCGGCCGTCATAAACGGCTATTATTCACGAATAATCGAGATCCGGCTGATGGACAGTCGTGTACCAACAGCTATTATTCACGACAAGGGGAAGGGTAAACTACATGCCTTTCAGTATTCTCCCACCCGACATGAGAAACAAGACATGAATTCCAAATATTCAAGACATGAAATATAGTATTCTAACACTACGTGTAATCAGCAAGAGTACTAGTAGAGCAGGGAATTTAATTATCACAATATAAAGATTAACCTGAAGTGCAGGTACTTGCCTGTTGTCTGGATCTGATTAAATTAGGTTCTTGGGAGAAATTTCCACAGATGAGTCCAAAAGCTGAAACAGACATTACCATCATGCTTAGAAGATGTCAAATAGCTAGAAACGCCTGTCCTTGGGTCCAATTTGGAGACAAGGGCAAAAACGGCAGTTTCGGGTCAAAACGGGGTCCGCCGTTGGGCCCGCTTTGCACCGAAAAACGTGTCCGGGTCAAAGGTCTCCAAATTCACCAAACTTAGTGTCAACAGGTCAGGAACGCTGATACGAACCCAACGGAACTTCCAGATTTGGATTCCGATGAGCCGAACACAAAATCGCCCGTCGAGCGGGGCCTGTGGGGCCCACGACACGCGATTTCGTCAACGTTCTCAGAATCGAACCAAACTTGACCCACAGGACCAGCGTATCGCTACGAGTCCGATGGCGCAAGTTTCGTCTCGATCCGACGAGTGTACACGAAATTAGGGTGAATTGCCGAAAAGGCGGATACGGAGCGATGTCCGCGGATACGCGTTGATTCCGGTGTGCACGCACACCCGAATCAGCTTCTGCGAAATCTCACATGTCCGTATCGACGCTGCGCACGTATCTGTGAAGACCGCACGCGACCAAGTCGTCCCGTTTGGCGGGACGTACTCGGTTCCGGGGTGAAACAGGGTCTGGTTTTTCCTGTTTTTGGATCGCGGTGTGCGATCACCACAGGACGCGATGCCCCGAACAGTTTGTCCGGACACCGAGAGGGTCATACAGGCTTCACAACGCAATTTGCAGAATTGAAAACGGAGCTACGAGGCGAAAGTTACACGTACCTGAAGGGGACCCGAAAAACCGGGGAAAAACCGTGTCCGTGTCGTGTCCGACACGACACGAGGAATTTGGGGATTTAGGGTTTCGGCGAGTTTCTGGCCGTGGACGGCGGAGGACGGCGGCTGGACGGCCGGCGAGGGCGGGGGACTGGTCGCCGGAGCGAGGCGCGGCGTCCACGGGGCGACGGCGGCGCTAGGCGGCCGGCAGCGGCGGTGGAAGCTGCTGCTGCTGCTGGGGTCGACCGGAGGGCGGCTGCTGGCGGCTCCGGATGGCGGAGACGGGAGGAGGAGGCGCTGGCGGTGCGGGGCTGGGCACGGCGGGGGTCGACGGCGAGGCGGCGAGGCGGCGCGTGGTGGCGGAGGCGGTGGCTAGGGTTAGGGCGAGGGAGTGGGGTTGTTCGCCGGGGTCGGGGGTATAAATAGGGGGAGTAGGCGGTTGCGGGGGCCGGCCAAGGCGGGGGCGAGGGGGACGTGGGCCGCGGGGAGCGGCGCAGAGCGCGGGGGGCGGCGCTGCACGCGGAGGGCGGCCGGGGAAGTCGGGGATCGTGGGGGGAGACGGGGTCGCCGGCGGGTCGGGTTGCTGCGGCGGGTCGGGTTGGCTGACCCGACCCGACCCGACCCGATAAGGGGCTGGGCTGGGGACCGGGCTGGGCTGGGCTTCGGCCCACTGGGCCGGGCCGGCCCAGAAACGAAAATAAAATAAAAAAAAAACAAAAAGAAAAATAAATAATTAATAATAATAGTTAATAATAAATGTAATTAGTTTAAATAATTAATTAATTAATAAAAATGGTTTTGAGGTATTTAAAAATAGGTCTGAGGCCCAGAAAAATCCAGAAAAATCCAGAAAAATTACCCTAAGTCCAATTTTTCATTTTACACTCAAAAATGTTATTTTCATGACATTTTAATATTATTTATTGCCAATTAAAAATTATTTATAAATTAAAAGCCTTGATTTTAATTACAGAAAATTCCAGAAAATTGGGAAAAAAATCCAAGATTTAATAATTTGAAAATTCAGGGGGTTTACAACCTACCAAACTTACAAAAATTTTGTCCTCGAAATTTAAGAATAACAGGGCACGAAAAAGAAAAGGCCGAAAAATAAAATACAATATACCTCAGGGTTCAAAAAGGTAGGGGTATCGCTCTCTAATCTCGTCTTCTCGCTCCCAGGTGGATTCGCCGGGAGAATGATGCTTCCAAGCTACGCGAACCAGGGAGATAACCTGATTCCGTAGGACTTTCTCCGAGCGATCCAGGATCTCCACGGGTTGCTCTTGGTAGGTCAAACTTGGGCCTACTTCGAGTTCTGAGTGATCCAAAATGTGGCTGGGGTCTGACACATACTTCCTCAGCTGCGACACGTGGAAGACGTTATGTACTCCATCCAGAGAGGGTGGCAATGCCAGTCGGTATGCCACTTCTCCGATTTTCTCCTGTATGCCAAAAGGTCCGATGAATCTTGGGCTGAGTTTTCCACTCCTTCCGAACCTAATGGTGCCACGTGTCGGGGAAATCTTTAAGAACACCAGCTCTCCAACCTTTAATAAAGTCACAATCAAGTCTTAGTTCCATAAGCAAAATATTTAAATTGACTTGAATTTCATAAATTTAATTACCTCAAATTCCAAGGGCATTCTCTAAGGTAACTGCCGGAACAGATGGGGGCGGCGGGAGTGCAAGAGTCTCGGGCACATTCGGCTCAGCTGGTTCTGATGTGCCTCCTACTGTGTTCCTGGTCTGGACCATTCTGAAAGATTAAGGGATAGGAAGATCAGAATAGAATACTTGGAAATCAAGGGCGATAGAAAAATTGAGCAGCAATGATATCAAGAATTGAAATAAGGACGCTATACTGTGAATGAGCTTTTCCTAGAATCCTCAATTTTATTCCATACCCTGTCCTAGGGTATTACCCTATTTAAGGATAGGACCTGCATGGGCCACTATAAAAATATGCCCCTGGAAACCACAATTAAAACATGTTCTAGTGAATACTCGATAGTTTTGAGCAATGTGTCCAGTACGGTTACACCGATTACAGATTGCACCCTGATAACAACAGTTTTGAGGATGCTTTGACGCGTTGTTACCTCATGCGTTGCTAGGACGCTTATGATGGAAATTTGCACACCACCGGTGTGAACTGGAGGGTACTATAATTCTAGGGAGAGGACGTGGTTTAGAGGCTCTCTCATGGTACGATACTGAGGGACGACGACGTGGGCACAAATAGAAGGTCGCAGTCCTATCTTAAATCCGCGGGCTCGACTTTCGGCGTCACAGAGATGAAACTTGGCAAATTTTATAAGCATGTTGAATTCTGCGACGTACTGCCACACTGTCATATTCCCTTGTTGAAGATGTGTAAATTCGTTGTCCTTCTCACGACATACGGCTGGTGGCATGTACTCCTCTTCGAAGGCTTGACGAAACACGGCCCAAGAGATACTCTTCTTGTCGTCTTCACTCAAGATAGCTTGTTTGTGCACATCCCACCAATCATATGCATTTAAACGGAGCTGGAGCTGAGCGCAAGTAACTCTCTTCGTCTCGTTCATGCGAAGCACTTCAAAGTGGTCCTCTAGCTCAACCAACCAATCTAACGCCACAGAGGGGTCCTCAGTCCCTTTGAAGGTAGCATGCCACATCTTCTTAAACTCTGATATTTGAACGATGGAACCCTTTTCGTCTAAGGGACGAGGTTCCTGAGAGCCCTGAAGTCCTGCGGTCTCGGCTACAACTAGCACAGTTGTGAAGGCTGTTGACTTCCCGAGCTACCCGAAGTGCCAAAACTGCTTCCTTGCACCTGCGCCACTACCTGAGCTTGTGCGTCCGGTTCTGAGGCCGTTCCTTGAAAGAAAAGTAACTTTTATCAGTCTCAAAACATATTATGGACTCACTGTATGGAACACTTCTTATTTTGGCCAAGCGAATTCAAGTGTTCAATTAGGAGGGACAAGGTTATTTCAAGAAAACTCATATAACATGAAGGTTAAAGGATCTGAAGCCATATTCTAATACCAATATATCACGTTCCAATTTTCGCTAAATCAATAATCGTCCCCGAACATGATGTCGTGCAAATGTAAGGTGTGCCCGCACAAGGCCTAGGCATAATGATATACTTTAGAAACATATGCAACAGAGTACCAAATGAGATATCACACATTGGAATGAAGAAAAGTTTTCTTTATTGATAATGAACATCTTGTTACAAACTCTTGACTCAAAAGTGAAAAGAGCATCGCACGAGCTTATAACATAGAAGCAAAATGAGATAGCCGATCCATACATTAACTCCCTTACTAAAATTTTAAAAGACCAAACCACCTTGGGTGCGTGCTTGCACCATCGCCTAGGATCTTTAAAAAGGGTATGTGCGAGCTCCTTGAGAATATGTACTAGCGCTCCAAAAATTCACGAACACGAACGCGTCATATCGGTGAAAGGTTGGAGGTAAAGCTTCAGCTCCTCGCAGTGTCACCTTGGCTTGGGGAACCTGCTGCAACGAGGGTCAGTACTTCAAAATATACCGCTGAGTGCGAGCTAACCTAACACACCAAATAGACACCGTATTCATGTGAACATGCAACATTATTATTATGTGATCTTTCTATCTTGCCTTAGTTTAATTTTTACAATATGCGATAGAATAAGATGATATAACAAAATATGCCACCGCTCGATGACTTTTACCTGTACCATCTGAACCACATATACACAACTTACCATAACCTTTCCTACCACGAAGACATAGTTAGTATGCAGAGTTTAAATATATATAGCGTGTCACTGGTCAGACGAGGGATAGGTCGGCTACCATTCCTCTTTGGGTAGCTAGCCCTTGGCGGACGCACGTACCCATCCAATGCTAGGACTACACTAGCAAATGTTCTACCCAGGCCGAAGCAGTCCCAGTACCCCGGTGACCGTTCATAGAACTACATCTCTAAGTTATCCTTAACCATGCATCGTCTAAAACTAAGTTATCAAACAAAACTTGCAAGACAACGTAAGGAACTTAACTTCATGGCATAATATGACAGTATAGTCTATTTCTCAAGTGATCACATTTCAAATATGTACTAATCATTTGAACAATAATAGATAAATAAGTTCTAGCTACAACTGAAGCATAAATATGTACATGCATAGTGGACAAATATGTACATGCATAGTGGACAAGCACACAATAGGGTGTTCATTTAGAGATTTCTATGTTATAAGCATCAGTGTTCCATGTTTACTTCTTATTATCTTGACTCAATTTTATTATTGTGTCATTGTTGATCGGAATGCACAAATGAGTCAGATTATTTAGAATGAAGACTTGGAAGAAGGGCACTAATCGAAAGTAAGGCCACTCACAAGTTGGTGAATCGGGGGAGAGAAAGGGGAGATCTTCAAGACTCCGCTTGTGCGTCGCCTACACGATCACCTGCACGCACCAATAGATAATCTATATCTCCTGTCTCGGTCTCCAAGGGTTCGATACAAAATTTAAAGAACAAAGACAATAAAATCTATCAAAACCGTTCAAGAAAATACAAGTCACAAAACCAACAAGAAAGCAACCAAGCAGCATTAAAAACGAGTAAAGAAACTAACGCAACGAAAAGGCCTCTCTCGACTCTGTCGTCGAGTCCTTTCTTGAGGCGCGATCCGCTGAATGTGGGACTTGATTCCAAAGAAACCAATCCATAATGAGAAAAGAATCTTGATTCAATATGTCCCGATCGAACGATACCAAGTATTTCTTAGCCGCGCTCCCCGAAAAGGGAGAACAGGGCACTACAATCGCGGGCAGCAAACAACCCCCATCAACGCGATACGAATATTTTACCAGACCATTCAATCGGTAGGAGCGACATATGGCGTGTAAAAAGGGCAGGGACATAATCAACGCGAGCTGATGACTCATTGAAGACCAACAATTGTAATGATCTATCCCCATCACAATAAAAATTTTAAAGATTATTCGGGCATGTTGGCCAAGGCTATAGACTCGTTGAATACTTAGTGTAGAGCGCATGCTGCCCAGAACATCTAAGGGCATCACAGACCTATTATTGCCTCAAACTTTCGTGCCCTAAGTGGCCATAGTCTTTCTAAGAAGCTGGTCATGAAGGATGCCTCTGCATAGCTAGTTAGCAGATTGAGGTCTTGTTCGTTAACAGAATTAACTAGACAAATCGCTCAACCAACTAAGAACGACCATGCACCACCACCCATAGAATCAAGAAAGGGCTCTTAGTATATCAATCTTTACTATATATGGACATGCTAAGTTTTCCCGTGTTGAGTCAAATTAAGTCGCAGGCTCCACTCCTAGTGGTTCCATTTCATCAATTCCTTTAGGTTTCAGCCATGCGACGATACTCCCCCCGGAATCCAAAAACTTTGATTTCTCATAAGGTGCCAACTAACTCCTAAAAGCAACATCCGTCGATCCATGGTCGACATCATTTATGATATATATATATATATATATATAGAGAGAGAGAGAGAGAGAATAAGGGAAGTGAGGTGGCACCTCACTCTCAAAACAAGGGTGGCGGTGATGTGGCACAATCTCAACCACACAAACATGGGGAGGGGGTTAAGTGCAATTTGCCAATTATAAAATGTGTGGTTGGAATTGTGCCACGTCACCGCCACCCTTGTTTTGAGAGTGAGGTGCCATCTCACCTCCCTTATCCTCTCTCTCTCTCTATATATATATATATATAAAAGTCGTTGTCTCCACTCATAGTGGTTCTATTTCGTCAATTCCTTTAAGTTTCAGCCATACGACCATACTCCTCCCGGAATCCAAAAGCTTTGATTTCTCATAAGGTGCCAACTAAGTCCTAAAAGCAACATCCGCCGATCAATGGTCGGCATCTTTATTATATATATATATATATATATATATATATATATATATATATATATATATATATATATATATATATATATATAAGCATGGAAAAACTCAAGTCCATGTGCCCAAGGGACATATACCCAGCATTCAAAAGAAGAGTTCTGAGCACTATGCGGCAGGAAGTAGTGAACTTCCTTTATGGCACGAAGTTCATGCGGAATTCGACCAAAGACAAGTTATTCTTTGTCTATGCGGCAAAGGGTAGCAATCCTGGATGCATGAGGCAAATAAAGTAGACTAAAGTCATGCGATAGAAGTCTTGAGGCATACATTATCACTAACTTCAACGCATTTAATGCCATATCACTCCAAAAGATTGGTTATACGAAACGATAATGGTTACGTCAGCATAATAATTACTTTTGTCAGTTACGGTAGAATGCTGACACGTGACATTATGCGGCAGAAGAGTCATGCGGCAAAACATAGCAGTGTCTTTGCGGCAGAGAAATATGCGACAGAGCTCCCTCTCCTTTTTCATGACTTTTGGCAGTGACTGTTATTGAAGAGATAATGGGCTTTTTAAGGTGTCTATGTTTCTATACTAAAAGTACGTACACTTTTACGTAACATCAACCACGATCGATACGTGATACTAAGTGCACGACACGTGTCAAGCTGGCCGTAATCTGTGTGCACGTTTAGGTCCACATAAAGTGTGGTAGTTATTGAAGGGTTCGGATGCGCCAAGTGTAATTTTGATGCGCCAACGTTTGGAAATAGTAATTTTTTAGATTTTATGCGCACATAGTTGTTACAGTACGAATGGCCATAAATAGTTGGGATATGTGATTCCCAAAGGATGGAAGACAGAATACTTTTGAGCCCAATTGTTGTGCTTCTTGCTAGTGAGTTAAGAGTTAGCAATTTCTTTCTTCAATCGATCATCAATAGAGTAAAGGAGTAAGCTGCATAACTCGATCTCCCTTGTCATAATTTTTCAGATTCTTTGTACTTAGAATTCTCAGTGTTAGGATTCTCAATGTACTATTCTTTATTTAAAAAGAATTAAAGTTCAAATACTTTTTTTTGTTGAAACAAAAATGGCGACTCTGCTGAGGACATCCTTCTCCACCGACGAGAAGGTCGTGGCACAATATGATGTGACGAAACTGGGTTTAACCCAAAACTTGTTGGTCGTTCAATTCGACCAACAAGTTTTCAAGGCCATGCTTTCGGAGGATAGCTCAAGTCCTTCGCTAAGGCTAGCAAAGCCTAAGAAGACCTGCGAGACGTGGGTTGCCAAAGCCTAAGGTTCCTATTCCCTTTCTTATCCCTTTCACCAGAACCCGATTGGTTTAAATCAAATAAAATCCAATAAAAATCAATTCTCATCTAATCCAACTATAATTCTATCTTAGTAATCCTTAAGCCTATATATACCACATAGGTCCTCATTATCACCATGAACACCCATTGCTCCCAAACACACCATAGTGCGGATCTGACGTCACTGTCGCCGACCCCTTGTCTTTATCGATTGTCGACCATTTTTGCTGCTTCTCCAGTACCCGCACCTGCGAGCGTCTACCAGCGCTGTGTCTGAAGATTTGGGACCGCCGCCGCAATGCATGTCCCGATACCATCGCCACTCCCATCCTCCCTACTATTTTGGTTTCTCGCACCATCGAACATGTGCATGGGTCCACAAGTAGACCGGCCTCATATGCATCGACGTGTCTCCTTCGTACAAGCTATCGTCGACCTCTCAGTCAGGGAAGACGTTGGAAGACCTCGACGTTGGAAGACCTTCGTACAAGCTTTGGTGGTTTCCTATTTACGTCTATGTTGCACGAATTTTACAGTTGATTAAACTTGCATATTAATTTTTGAAAAAATAATATTTTGGAAGTTCATCATGTTAGATTTTCGAAACTTCAAATGGCTCATAATTCCGAGTTTGGGATCTCCCGAAATCTCGAAAACACGAAAATGCATCTGATTTTGGACAGCTGGCACTTTTAGAATTTTCTGGAAAAATAGGTTTATAAATTATTAAAATAATTTATATATTCATAAAACTAACCATGATATGGTTCTAACAAAAAAAATTGGACTACGTTTGGAGTCCGGAGCTAGGAGATATCGTCTTTTTAAGTCGTCATAACTACTAGAAAATGAGGCTGGATTTATGACAAATTTTGACTCTTTTTGGATGAAAAAGAGGAGAATTTTGGGAAGAAAAATATGAAGGATGAGGTATTTATAATGGCGGACGCTACTTAATTGAATACGACTAGGATTGGCTAATTTGGATATAATTATGATCAGTTTAAATAATGATAGGATATGCATGAAGTTGCTTTCCTAGTAGGCTCAGGATTTGAATTAATTTAAAATAGAGTTTGAGTTTATCTCAATAATTTATAATCTTAAATAGAATTAAAGATAATACAAAAAATTTATATATAATCTTATTAATATCTGTTAACACTAAATTAGCATCTATATAATATTAAGACAATATATATCCAAATAAATCCTAAATAATTTCAAAAATCCAAATAAATTTCTTAAAATTCTAAATAAATTACAGAAAAATATAATTAAATATTTTAACCTAAAATAAATATTTGGTAGGAATAATATGCAAGTATGGTCTCATAGTAAATCATGGAAGTCCTAAAAATTTACGTTTGCTATGTTTTAATAACCCAAAAATTCTAGAAAAATCTCAAAAGAATCTAAAATAGCCTAAAAATAATTCTAAATAAATATTTATATAAGCAAATATATAAAAAAATATTTTCTATTTAACTAAGAGAATACTCTAAAGAAATTTAATATTTAAAATAATCTATAATAAATATAATAATATAAAATACACACAAAATACCTATTTTGGGTGAGGGGATTTACAATATTCCAAACTTACAAAAATTTCGTCCTCGAAATTAAAAATAAGGAATAATTTGTTAAATCTTTCACGTTCGTATCTAAGACAAGTCAACCACAATCTTCTTAAAAATTTAAATGACAAAATCTATTCAAATCCATCATAATCTCTTCAAAATTAAAATAACCACTGTTTAAATTAAAATTTAACCTATCATGATCTCTTCTAGATTTTTAAATAATCAACATCCGAATTTAATTCAAATATATATGACATCTTGAAGATTTAAATAACCCACATCAAATTTTACATCACAATTTTCAACTATCATAATCTTCTATTGATTTTAATCAATTCTAATCAAATCTTATTCCTATATTTCAACTTAAGAATTTTGTACTCTTCAAATTTTAAATTCAATTTCTATTATCAATATTTCAAATAGATGATCCAACAATCAATATTCAAATTTTAATTCAAATCATCAAATTGTAAAATTTTGAACTCAATCCATCAATGTTCATGTTTAGAGTTCTATTATTTATTTTTATTTTCTTAGGATTTAAATCGTTAATTCAATCTCCAATATTCAAAATTTTGAATCATGTGCTCAAATTATAAATATTTGGTCTGCAATATCAAAATTTTAAAATTTATTCTATAAGGCATTCTTATTTTTAAAGTTAAATCCTCATCATCTAAATCATTCTTCTAAAAATTCTCAAAATTAAAATGACTTAAATATCTTAATCTAATCTTACTTGATTACAATATAATTTTTTTTACCTCAAGTTGACAATGCAATTTCTACCCAACTTAGAATTTACCAATTTATCACATAGGCTATATATTTAAGAAAAACTTCCTCAAATTATTTAATCATGTTATTCAATCCACAAAATATCTCAGATATTTTATGCCTTAATTACAAAAGATAGTCATCAAGTAATGTGATTGGCCTATGGGGTATATCTAGTACTATCCGTATATCAAACTTATACCAAGCACGAGATTTCGTCTTTTCGAAATAGGGGAAGACGAAAAATGATAATAAAGAATTCAAGGAGGAGGTGATAGAATACAAGTACGGGGTTCAAGGCGATTAAAGAATTCAAAAAAGAGAGTGGTAAGGGCAATTGCGAATGAGATCCTATTTTGATAAATTCTTATTCACATGCTCATATCAGTATAGTTATGTAACAATAAGATATGCTCGGACATGTCTAAAGGGCAAGTATAGTCGTCTAACATGCTGAGTCAACTATATCTCAATCCAAGTAAAGTAGTCATACGAAGAGCGAACCAAGTGTATTAAGGTTGATCAGACCGTAATATACTGATTCTGATTTAGACAATGTATTAGTAGGCGTCCAATAACACATATGTCATGAACAAGCTCGATAAAAGAATAAGCTTACAAAACTAGGCTATAAAATAGCAGCATAAGCGGAGGTAGTCCAGAAAATATAAGTACGCTGGATTATGATGAAGGAAGGTACAAAATAATTCAAGTTCACAAATAAGATAAGACTCGTCCGGTGTTGTGCCTCTACAGTTGCCATACTAACTTCTTGTCTAAGTCTCTAGTCGACCAAATGGGGGTATGGGCCTCTAAGTTCTACAGTCTGGGTAAACACTATCTTCTTATGCAAGCCTATAGTTGGTTTCATTCAATTACACTTCATTAATGGGTTAAATGGGCTATGTGATACTAGGTTATGAGGCATACTACCCAACTTACAAGATTTTAACTAATAGTATTATTGAATAATAGAGTGTATATACCTAGTACAAGTCACCTTCCTAACCCCTATTAAGCACGAAAGAAAAGATAAGATTGACGTTGTGAAAGGATCAGACAAGATGCAATGCAAGCAATCAAATAAGAATACGAAATAAAATCAAGGAAGGTGATTAAATAAGTGGATGAGATCCTATACTCTATTCCTATGTGCAGGCTTGCTCGGTACAGTAACGTAACCGAGATAATATGCTCTCGACCTGCATTGGCCACCACAAAAATATGTCACACCCCAGTCCCAAAATATATGGAAACCATAACACATACGTACGTTGTATTATGAATAACAATTCATAAGTGGTATATATTTATATCATAAGTCACAGGGCATAACTATATATCATCCATATAATCAAATATAAATGAATAACCAATCAACTATATAACTGAATCAAGTATAAAATGCTTGATAAGAACAAGTAGTTGGGCGAAGACAAATCCACTACCAACTAGAATATAAGAGAGATAAAATAAGTACATCTACTGAACAATGAGACTCGAAGAGAAGACCTCCTCGAAAGAGAGATAAGTAGCAAGTCCTGATCCGTGCTCCTGTGAATAGTCAAGATCGTCTACACCTGGAAAGGGACCAGGTCCTCAGAGGGACGTAACAAGATACATAGAAGTATGCCAATTGAATACAGTAAAACATGCATAATAGACAAAAAATATATAAGTACGCTGTACTAGACAATCTATATGAAAATGCATAGTGAGGACAACCATTTCGACGTATGGGTAGGTGTAGGATACTCTATCTATTCTCACAACTCACACACATGTCCATGTACATCAGAAATTGACATACCTCGAGGGTAGCGACCATCGTGACATAACTACCGTAGTGCATTCTAGTTACTACGGTTTACCAGAATGGGTAGCCTATACGCCTACTAATTGTCCTCCCCTCCCAAGATACTATGTGTCAAGTGTGTGTCAATATATATAATATATAATTATGACTGAAAGAAAACACATATATAATGAATATATAAAAATATGATAAGAATGCAAAGTAATGTAAGCAATTTGTCAAGGTATACTTGCTTGCTCTGAAAAAGAATGAAGTTCCAACTCAAGGCGTCGTCCGATGTACCCGTCACATAAATTAAACAAGTTAGGTTACAAAAGTGGATGAATAGCTTCCTCCATTTTAATCTATTTTAATTCTGAATAAAATAACCTAAAATAGTATTTTAATCTTATTATAATCTGGTTTTATTGTTAAACCTTATTTTGGTCCAAAGAAAGTCAATTTTACAGATTTGTGATCCATGGCACGCAAATCGAGACAATCCGTTGACCAAAAAATCAAATGACTCAAATACTGAATTTGTGTATAAAATTCTATAGATTTTAGCTTTAGATGAACGTTGAAATCGACGGTTTCATAAAATCACAAGTCGGTAAAGAGTTATGTCCACAAGGGCGCACAGATAATATTTTTGGTGGTTTTCTATTTACGTCTACGTTGCACAAATTTTATAGTAGATTAAACTTACATTTTAAATTCTAAAAAAATAATATTTTGGAATTTCATCATGTCAGATTTTTGAAACTTCAAACGGCTCGTAATTCCGAGTTCGAGATCTCCCGAAATCTCGAAAACATGAAAATGCGTCTGATTTCGGACAGCTGGCACTTTTAGAATTTTTTGGAAAAATAGGTTCATAAATTATTAAAATAATTTATATATTCAAAAAACTATCCTTGATATGGTTAGAACAAAAAAATAATTGGACTGCGTTTGGAGTCCGGAGCTAGGAGATATCCTCTTTTTAAGTCGTCATAACTACTAGAAAATGAGGCTGGATTTATGACAAATTTTGACTCTTTTTGGATGAAAAAGAGGGGAATTTGGGGAAAATAAATATGAAGGATGAGATATTTATAATGGCGGATACTACTTAATTGAATACGATTAGGATTGGCCAATTTGGATATGATTAGGATCAGTTTAAATAATGATAGGATATGCATGAATTTGCTTTCCTAGTAGGCTCAAGATTTGAATTAATTTAAAATAGAGTTTGAGTTTATCTCAATAATTTATAATCTTAAATAGAATTAAAGATAATACAAATAATTTATATATAATCTTATTAATATCTATTAACACTAAATTAGCATCTATATCATATTAAGACTATATATATCCAAATAAATCCTAAATAATTTCAAAAATCTAAATAAATTTATTAAAATTCTAAATAAATTACAAAAAAATATAATTAAATATTTTAACCTAAAATAAATATTTGGTAGGAACAATATGTAAGTATGGTCTCATAGTAAATCATGGAAGTCCTAAAAATTTACGTTTTCTATGTTTTAATAACCCAAAAATTCTAGAAAAATCTCAAAAATCTCAAAAAATCTAAAATAGCCTAAAAATAATTCTAAATAAATATTTATATAAGGAAATATATCAAAAAATTTATTTTCTAATTAACTAAGAGAATACTCTAAAGAAATTTAATATTTAAAATAATCTATAATAAATATAATAATATAAAATACACACAAAATACCTATTTTAGGTGAGGGGGTTTACACAATGCTTCCGCTATTGATGACTCAGTGAACTTGTTACCAATCGCTTATGTGTTTATAATTTTGCTGCACTCGGACAATCTGTGCGACTATGTGGCTTAGACCTCTTACCGCCAGCCAATGGACCACGGCCTTGCACGAGCGTGCCTCACGCTCGTGCGGTATCACGCCCAGATGGGCCGAAGCGATCGTTCCGCAGGAGCGCTGGTGTGGTGTTTCTCGCCTAGCGGAGACGGTCGATTTGCCTGCGGAAGACCGGAACGTGACAGATTGGTATCAGAGCTTGGCTATACGCCTTTGGACTTCGTTTCGATTTTCTCAGTTTCGAAAGCTCGTTCGTGGGTTACGTGCACACACTCTCTCAATGTCCCAAACAAAATATTCCAACAATGAGTCTAAATACTTTCAAAATGTGCATATGAATGACGTGATTGCTTGTACGAAATTGTGATGCTATAGCCTTTGTGCCAACCTGTGCTAGACTTTGGATCTAGACTCGTGCTAGAATCACGACTTATGTGCATACCCGAAATGACTATATATGTTTGCCCAACCGGTTAGTGCAAAATCGAATATTGTTCCGAACGGTTAGCTATGCACACAGCCTTTCGGCTAAGTTGTCTAGAGTATCGCGCGCCAAGACCCTTTGGTGCAAGCTAAGTTACAACGAGAATGGGATATCGTTCAGGAATAAGATAAGCCAGACTTAGAATGCCAAAACCGATAGAACATTCTCGGATTTATCGCTTAGGCGAATATAGAGAATCGTGCTTGGATTTTAAGAAATAGCTCGAACGGTATTTCGTGTTGGAAGATACAAATCAATTAACATGGATTTGATTGGATGACTCAATTTCGAGTGGTGTATGGATCACTTAGAAATGTCCAAACGGATTCATAAGCCTTGTGCGATAGTTGGATTGAACAGTTTCATAATGTCTTGAATAAATAATAAGTCTTATATCGAATTGGGATTCCCGAAAATAGGAAATCGATATCTCATTAAGGAAACTTGTTGGAAACTTGGAGGATTGTGCGAGCGATTTTGGATTGAAATAAATGAACTAAACTTGAATACAATATCGCTTGAATAGCCTGAAACGAATATTGTGTTTCGGTGAAAGAGATGAACGATAATGGATTTGGCTTGGATTTTGGAAGAACGGTCTTGAAGTCAAGTTCGGAAAAAAAATATTCGAAAACAGTCCTAATGAGAACGATTATCCTGCGGGAGCGCCGGCGTGGTGATTTCACGTTCGGCGGGGATGATCGAACTCACGGGAACATGTTCGGTGATTATCCCAAACGAACTCGATGAATGTAACGTATCAAAATGGAATAGACTTGGGTTTGAATAATTGAAACTAGTTTCTTGAGGAATGCTGGAAGTAGACTTTGGAATTACCGAACGGTAACATTGAAGTTGGATGATTTTACTAGACGAATTATAATCACTACATGAACGGATATATAACTTGGATATAGCAAAGAGAATATAAGGTGTCTCGATCGTGCCGAAGACAAACTAATAACATTCAAACATTCTTGTCTTGTGCGAGCATAACTCTATGCCGTACATGCGTCACGCCCGGATTAGGACGATTATCCAGCGGGAGCATTGACGTGGGAATCTCACGTCCAACGTGGATGATCAAACTTGCGGGAGACCGGAGCGTGACAACTTATGGATCGTCTTAACTTTTGGTTCGACACGGTAAGACGAATTTGGAAATGCAAGTGATCAGAAATGGTTCAATGGATAGGTTAGCCTATAACTTGAAATAAATTACGTTTGATGGTTTTGTGAATGAATACGTGAATCAGGTTGGACGAATTAGAGTTAAACTAAAGGTTTAGAACTGAATCTTGGCTTGGTGGACTAGACTTAGAATGGATAGGGATTCTATTAAAATATATTTGGAGAGATAGACTATGCAAATCACTAGGCTTGTCCTGCAACTTGGATATACGGTGGATTTTACAGAACAGACTCGTCCTCCGTACAAACGAACGTGTTATTAAGAGTAGAAAAATTCCTGCTCGATGTTTAGAAATCTGAGTGAAACGAGCTTGGGTAGAACATCCTGTGCAAATAAATAATAGTTTGACCCTAGGAATTGGGGCGAGCATCGTGCGACGAATTTGCACAATGTATCGTGTGCTTGAACTTGTACCTATGACCTTGTGAGCTGACCTAGTAATTAGGCAGACGACCCTATGCCGAGTTAATGAACCTATCTTACCGACTTTACCATTGCTTGAACAAGCTACAGAACTAAGGCAACAAAATTTAGGGTTAGACTTGGGAACGGTAACGTATGCTAAGTTGACCCAAACGGATGAACGCTAGTCGGTAAACCGACTAGATCGTGCTAATGGTAGTGCAAATACTTGGTTGGAATATAAAATGATATAAAATTTGATTGACCCTGTCGGAAGTATCCTTGTGAATCATAAAACGAACCCTTAAGATTTTCGTAAGTAGCTTGTCCGATTTTACTATCTCTAAGTTTGGTTGAATGCAAATGTTTGAGGGATGCCTTGAACGTTTGCACAATCCAATACTCAACGAGAAGTGAAACTCGAGTGCTAAGACTTCGCTATTGCTAAGTTGGTTGGCGTACTCATGCTAGAGGTGCACTTTGAATATGCGCACGATCCAGACTCGTGATATGCTGATCTCGATGCTAGTACAAGTGAATATCCACCTGAACAAGTATAACGACTTATATAAGTTTGCCTCAGCCTTAGATCGTCAATCAATATCGATGAAACGTAATCCGCGTTAAGTAACATGTCCCGCGCTAAGGCGCAAATGAAACTAACTCGGCATACATGTTACACGATATAAGAATCGAGTAGGAGATTGTGTTCAATTAGATTTAGTGGTACCGATTGCTACGCTTGGGTTAGATTCAATAATGCGATAGAACGGCTTGCCCTCAATAAGTCTCGAGGACGAGACTTTTTCTGAGTGGTGTATGATGTAACAACCCGTTTCGCTCAATCGGATTACCGATTCAAATGGCAAAAGTGCAACGTCCCGAACCGCTTTGCTTCGGCAAGAAGACTCGTTTGAGGCAAAGGATATCCAGACTTTTTCCTTCAGGAGTTTGACTTAGGCTTTCAGAGGCTCGCTCGGAGTATCGCTCAACCGAGGCGAATTATCGCTAAGGTGGGTGGCTACAGTAAACTTGTCTTTGCTTAGCCGGTACACTTAAAATATGGAACGATACATGCTAGTCGCTAGGTGAATCACCCCAAGCATGCTAATAAGAAAACAACGCACCTAGCTAAGGGAATAATCTCAACTTGTATTGCTTGTGCTAGAACATGGAAATAAAATATTGCTTATATTCATACCCTCGCATGCTACCTTTGCCTTGTGCAACTAGACTCCGCTATGCCTCGAGTAGAACGATATAAATATGCTATTCTTAGAGCACTGTTCACTTGTTTACACTGCACCACTCTAGATCATGTCGCTCGGAAAGTCCCCTTACGGTTTTACTACTCGGCTTAACTTCGGGCCCGAGCCAACATAAATGCTTAAGTTTCCTTATAAATGCATGCTTGCCTGCTTATACATGTTAATGTAATGTTGCCTCGACTCAATGTTTGCCACACGAAACTTATGCCACATGCAAGTAACACTATCGTGTATCGTTCATGCATTGAGTCAGCCAGAAAACTATCAAATAGTCCTTTTGCGCAATTGAACCTGCAAGTATCCGGGATCGTTGGGTCGCTAAGGCAGTCCCCGCACCAGGGAATGCATCAAGGCAAGTTGTTCATTGAGAAAGAATCCTATCAAGTTTATACCTGAATGATAATCATATCAAGTTTACCTCTGAACGAGAACCCCTGTCAAGCAAATCAAGAATCCCAACTCATGGAGCAAATGCTCGGTTCAGAACAAGAATCATGGATTATCATATCAAGTTATGGATTTGGAAGACCCTGACCTGTATGTCGTGGACAACTTGAAAAATGTGATTTCGGATCTCAAGTTCCACGGGCGATCACCGGGGCACCGGGGCCGATCTGATCTGGATGAAACTCTCCTGTTTAGTCATCCTGTGCAAAGATAAAATGGTGTGCAGCGCATCCTGTGCTCTCACTACATACCATTCTCGTTAGAGACTAAAATTGGTCCTTTATAGCTATGCCAGCGATAATCGTTCATATATATAAGTTATCCTCGCTTAGCGGCTATCCGGGTGCAAGTTATTGCATCGCATCGAGATTAATCTGAAACACCTAAACGATCATGGTATAACAACACTTGTGCATAAAGAGCACTTGATTATCTTATGCAACACACCTGATAATCAGAGTAACTCGTGCATCCGAAACATAGTCTCGTTCACGACACAGTATTTTCATATGCTATTACCCTGAATGTTTATACATGCTCGTGCTTGAATTAACGTAGTTTGCCTTGGACAGGGAAGGACAAATGGTAAGTTGGTAAGTCTCACCGTGTTTCCTCTTATATCGCACGGCGTACTGCCACACGAGTTAGGTTATTCAATATTGCCATAAAACTGATCCTAAGGCAACTAGAAAGACAACATAATAACTGGTGCATGGAACCTATATTACGTGTTTGGATTTGTCGAGCGGACGAGTAGCCTCCCCACCAGTGCATTCGTGTACTGATAATCCACCAGATTGTTTGCAGGGTGCGGGAGAACCTCGTTCGGTGCAGATGCCTCCTTCGTGCGTGCTAAGGCGTGGAGTTCACTCTGAAGCCTTGTAACGTTGCGTCCAGAATAGAAGCACATATACATTAAATAATATTGGAAAATTGCATGTTTATCATTCCATAAAGTAGCCACTTGGCACGCTTTTACTGTTTCAGAGAGAGAGGCTTGTGCGAATTATAATCTCGGACAAGCGCCGCTTGTAACACTTGTTTATATCAATATAGAGTTTGTTTTACTTCAACCTGTGTTATTCAATGCTTTCGCTATTGACGAATCGACGAACTTGTTACCAATCGTTTATGCGTTTATAATTCTGCTACACTCGGACAATCTGTATGACTCTGTGGCTTAGACCTCTTATCTCCAGCCAATGGACTACGGCCTTGCACAAGTGCGCCTCACACTCGTGTGGCATCACGTCCAGATGATCCAAAGAGATCATCCCGCGGGAGCGCTGGTGCGGTGATTCTCGCCTAGCGGAGACAGTCGATTTGCCTGCGGGAGATCGGGACGTGACATACGCAACGATGCTATCGATAAGGTCCAAATAAAAATGCCACCAAGGAGAATGCCACAAAGGTGATGCAATACTCTTGCTTTTTCTCTTGCCCACAAAGGTACTTACTATTCCATATATCATGTCCCGTATATCCAAGCAGTGCTAGTACACCTGCGTACATAAAATAATTCCCACAAACGTGGGTCAGTACACAGCTGTACTGGTGAGAGGGGTAACCCACTTGTCTAAACCAACATTAAGTAGAATAGTGAATGCAAACAGTTATATGGTGATCTTTCTACTTGAATCCTAGATTAATTTTATGGCAAAGATATGACATGTTAAGAAATACTGTAAAGTAGGTTAAATATACAAGCATTCAACTCAAGCAAATATACAAGCAGATATATCCAACTCAAAGTAAACTAGCATGCAAACCGTTCTACTAAAACCCAAGCAACGCGTGAACCTATCGAACCACAATCCAAGCCTCAATATCCATCCTCAAACCATGCCACAATCCAAGCCTTACTAATCCAATCATTAATATGCACACTCTTGCTCGAGGCAAGGTGGCACCGCCTACACGAAAAGCACAAACCAAACCAAACCAAAGTAAACCAAACCAACTCTTATCTATATGAAGTCACTGTCCAAGCCATAAAGGACTAATCAACGACAGCTCTACCTGATCCAGCGTCGAGTAGCTAGCTCGCCTAGTCATATCAAACTACTGACACCGCACCTATGGCACGTTACCATTTGTCTTCTCCATGGCCGAACGGTCCCGGTGCTCCGGAGCATATCCCTTTCAAAAAATCAAACCCTGTGCGCAATAGGTTATCCGTGACCAATGCAAACTCCAAGTAGGTATGAAAAGAGAATCTAGCCTTCTCGCCCCACCAAACGATACTTGCCTCAATCCATCCAATTATTCATAACCATTCTCAAATTATATCCCAAGGCACCATCTCAAGTTATCCCCATAGGCACTATGTCGCTTCTCAACACAGTATTTCAATTGGTGCAACACCCCTTCGCTCAGAAAATTTTATGGTACAATGCCCCAACAGTGGCACAATACCCTCACCGATGAAGTTATCCGGTTTTGAACCATAACTGCATGCTTTGCTTGATAAAGCGCCCAACCTGATACCCGTGCACAGATGCATGCTCGCTTGCCCGCCCGAAGTGTCTTGATGTTCCAACCAAGATGATCCACTCAAGCTCCAACTGCCCAATGCAAAACCAACCCAAGCCACAAATTATATCCAACCAAACGACGCATATTCTATGAACGCCACAGTACAGTAATTTCCATATTCAAGTCCAAGTGTTTAAGCCATTACATGTGTTCCATATTATTAGGCATGTAGGAGTAGAGGAGAAGGGACATAGCTCACTCACTAAGTCTGATTTTGTTAAGCACCCTGCTATTTTGATACGGCCAATCCCTTGAACCCATGGTCCAATGCAAAGCACGATATACTCAATTGGTATGACCGTGCAAGCAGGCCATGCTCTTTAAATCATTCGGCCGATTGGACTAAGGAAGATGACTTTATCGTTCCAATCCATCTATCCCACTACTGCTCTGAATGAACACCTGATTCCATCGAACTCCGCTTGTGATCTGCACATGAAACCAACTCAAATCAATACTTGTTCCCAAATCCAAAAATTAAAATATAACCAGCTATGCCTCATTCAATCCGGCTCAGCGTAATGCACCGTACGGTTGTGGGGCATTACATAATATACCACTTAGAATCAGGTTCGTCCTTTAACCAAACTAATATCCATTCCTTACTCGCATGTCGCTTGCCCAATTTCATAACTCTTCTCCATGCAACTCATATTCTCCTGATCCAGACTCAGCATCTCGCTTGCGCTGAACGCTCGCATAAATTCTATATTCCCATATCCTCCTTGCAGCTTAATACAAATTTCTCATATCGCATAGTTTGGATCATACACATACTTAAGGCATCCCTGAAATACATGTATTTCAGCCGAGCATAGCGATAGTAAATTTGGACAAGTTATAAGGGTATCTTTATGTCCGAGGTATTCATTCGCTTCACTCCCTATTGAACCAATCCTGATGTTCATTCCATAACTCATCTCACAAGCGCTATTCTTAAATACGATGATTTTCTACTGATGATCTTTTCACTTGACTCAAATCAGTTCATGTTCCAACTTGATCCATCCAACTATTTTTGAATCCACACTAGCACCGTCCAAGCTCAACTAATAAAATACTAGCATGACTCTAATCGCACAATGTTCTACAAGCACTGTCTCCAAATATTATCTCATGCTCCGAACGATCATCACAACTGATACTACCCAAGCTAGGTGACTTACCCAAATATCAAACTATGCTCTTTGATCAGCTCATCCCAACACCTCTTCCGCAATCTCAATACCTCTCTGGGTGAATATTTATATTGAGGTTCATGTGATCTACGAAGATTTTGCCGCCATGCCAGAGGCATAGTGTCGCCATAATTTTAACATGGACATACTGGCCATAATTCCTAGGTCGCGCATGAAATAGTTATTCGCGCTGCTTCCACTACCTCAAAGCACAAGATATCACCTTCGCCCTCTATGTGAGAACGCATCCCAGACTAAGTTTCGATGCATCTTATAGATCTGAGACACATATGTCCCATCCGGTAGTGCAAGGATCTGATCTGAATGAGCAGCTGCTTAAACTTCTCAAAACTAGTTACACAGTCGTCAATTCATATGAATGTTATTCCCTTCCGGGGCACGATGAGTCAGAGGCGATGCCATCTTCAAAAATTTATGACTCCGAATCTCATCAGTTGACTTAGGTTATTTCTAGCTTTACTTCGATCTTGTGGCTGTATCTTCAGCTGATGGCTATCCCAAGGAACTCTCAAATCCAACACTCAGTCACTTAGGCCTATCTCCAATATACACCACTCACATCCACTATCGATGTATTCCCAAATGCGCCACCGTAGGGGTCATTCTATTGTTCTACAATATTTATTTCTGATCTGGCAGTCAAGTCGCTAGGGTCACCTGCCCCAAAGCTACGTTCATAATTGTATGTCATCACAATAGACAGTTACTATGAACCATGCTATATCTCCTCTAAAAATTTGAACCATAATTCAACCATTCCATCCGAACAAACTTCTGACTCCGAGAACTTCATGCACTACCTCTGACGAATCTGTCAACCAAAATCTGTCTAACCTCCTAGAGTCTTACTATCTATCTAAGCCACAAATCATCAAACTGCACTCGCTAAAACCGTCTTCCATCAATTCGTCGTTCTGCCCTAAATCTATTAAATTTTTGAACTGCCATATTCGACTTCTCGCAATACCACTTGTAACAATTTTAGAAATCATAGACTTGCTCCAATTCTTATCTGTATGCCATATTTTACAGTACACGTCCAACTTGCTCGAGTAGCACAGTGATTTGCTTCAACGTTGCTATCTCATTTAGCTATCTTCAAAAGTCCATCCGCTATAATTCTTGTTCTTATTCCATTCCTTAGCCCGTCTTGATTTCTTTATGTTTCGATTAGTCCACACACTCTCAATGACTCATGCACAAGTTTCCACACAATCTCAAATCATATCACCATCACTTATTGTCTCAATCCGCCTCTGTACTGCAAGTGTTAACTTTCAATCTGACTTAACATCAACTAGACTTGTCCCATGCCCGTTCACGTCTTTCGGAGAATCCGTCCACAATCGATGCACCATTTTGCCAAATTTCACTTTCGCTAAACTTTTGAGTCAAAATTATCGAGCGACAATATCCAAAATCATTCAAGTTCGTACGAATCCATCGCATTGCTCCTCCAAACCAAATTATGTTCCATTTGCAAGTCAATTGCTACTTTGTGTTGCCAAAATCCATAGTTGTGCTCGCTACTCTTTGATACACCCATCGCTAGCTCAAGCATGCCCTAACTGCTTGTTCCTCATGCTCAAATCTCTCTTTGCATCAATGAATGCTCCACCGAACTTCCAAATCATGCAAGCGAACTCTGATATTCAACTTTCCATCTGATCGATCTTAACTTGTTTCTAATACTTGGTTCGCATCAATCCTTTAAATTCCAAACACTTTTTCTATTGCTTGTTCCGTTCTTGTCCAATAAAACTCCCATTTACACAAGTCATTTCTTGATCACTCAAGTCCAATGATACTTCTATTCGTACAATTCCATTCTTGATCGCTCAAGTATAACGTATCGAACAATACCTGAGTCAAATTCTATTACACCATATACCACTTGGAAATATAGTCGCTCTCGCGCTTACTTTGCGTCGACGAAAGTCTATTCCAAACCAACTATTCTGGGGTGATCATGTCGATCGCAACTCAATATTCGCTTGCTCCATGTTCTGATACATAACTCAAACGATGTGTACCAACAAACTTATATTCCTGTTACCTGCATCCATTGCGGCAACCATTGAGGTCTATCCAAAATATTCTAATGCCATATCCACTATGTGGTATACCATATACTACTCCGAATCAAGTCACTAGTCGTATCATAATTCTTTGCACTGATCTAAGATCCATTTGAACCATCCATTCAGTGTGATCCTGCCATTTCTAACTCAAGTCTGACACGAAACTCAGCCAACGCATGAACCATCTAACTCTTTTATCAATCTCACTATGCAACTTATGCCATGCTCCATTCTTAATACTTTCAACTATTTCTCAAACCGTTCAATATTTTGGCTATACGAGCAACTTTTGCAATGATCTCTTCTAAGTAATCCAAACCAATACCCAACTGTTCCACACATTTACTGTACGAGCAACTCGTGTAACGCTATCCTGATATTCGTAATCTAAACTCAAACCAGCCCAACCAATGCACTACACATGCTCAACCAATGCTCAACTCAAACATGATCATCCAATACTCTCTGTGATATGTCCAGCCAAAAATCAAACTCCATCCAACACATTCGCTACACGAGCAACTCGTGCAACGATCCATTCTCATTCGATGCTTCTACTCACAACATGCCACATAACCAATCTTATCTGCCAACTAACTGATCCACTGATGCAACCAAAATCTCCACGAACGATAAGCCAAACCAACGCAACGACACCTCTTAATTTACTGCACAAATGCAACAATGCCACGCGACTTGCTGCACGAATGCAACAACGCCAAATGATGCTATCGAAAACCAATGAAGGCTAACAAAATGAAGAATAATATGCACCCACAACCAACAAATATATAGACTTATTGCATGAAACATCCAATGCGATACCGAGTAGATCTAAAAGCCAAACGACACGCGGAAGCTATTTAGAGTTTGTAATGAACAAAAGGACAAAGTCCGAAAAAATGAACCAGGCGCTCTGATACAAATTTGTCATGCCCCAATCTCCCCCAAGCTTGATCGTCCCCACTGAACGTGAATCACCACGTTGCAGCGCTCCCATATGATAATCGTTCACATCGGGACATGATGCCGTGCAAGCCTGGAGATGCGCTCGCACAAGGCAATTATGACAAACATCATAGTTATCATCGAAATGACCAAGTTGCAGTGAAAGTCAAGTATTGTGTACCAAGCACACATCAGAGTATACTTAACGAAGCTCTCGATAGGGTCCAAATAAAAATACCACGAAGGAGAATGCCACAAAGGAGATGCAACACACTTGCTTTTTCTCTTGCCCACAAAGGTACTTACCATTCCATACATCATGTTTCGTATATCCAAGCAGCGTCAGTACACCTGCGTACCTGAAATAATATCCATAAACATGGGACAGTACATAGCTGTACTGGTGAGCGGGGTAACCCACTCGTCTAAACCGACACTAAGTAGAATAGTGAATTCAAACAGTTATATGGTGATCTTTCTACTTGAATCCTAGATTCATTTCATGGCAGAGGTATGACATGTTAAAAAAATTTGTAAAGTAGGTTAAACATGCAAGCATCCAACCCAAAGTAATATACAAGAAGATATATACAACTCAAAGTAAACTAGCATGCAAACCATTCTACTCAAACCCAAGCAACGCATGAACCTATCGAACCACAATCTAAGCCTCAATATCCATCTTTAAACCATGCCACAATCCAAGCCTTATTAATCAAATCATCGATATGCACACTCTTGCTCGAGGCAAGGTGGCCGCCGCCTACACGAAAAGCACAAACCAGTACAAATCAAACTAACTCTTATCTATACGAAGTAACTGGCCAAGCCATAAAGGACTAATCAACTAAAGTTCTACCCAATCCAGCGCTGAGTAGCTAGCCCGCCTAGTCGTATCGAACTACCGACACCGCACCCAAGGCACGTTACCATTTGTCTCCTCTATAGCCGAACGGTCCCGGTGCCCCGGAGCATATCCCATTCGAGAAAACCAAACCCTGTACGCAACAGGTTGTCTGTGACCAATGCAAAATCCAAGTAGGTATGACGAGAGAATCGAGCCTTATCGCCCCACCAAATGATACTCGCCTCAATCAATCCAATTATCCATAACCATTCTCCAATTATATCCCAAGGCACCATCTCAAGTTATCCCTATAGGTACTATGTCGCTTTTCGACACAGTGTTCCAATTGGTGCAACACCCCTTCGCTCAGAAAATTTTGTGGTACAATATCCCAACAGTGGACCAATGCCCTCACCGATGTAGTTGTCCGATTTTGAACCACAACTGTATGCTTTTCTTGACAAAGCGTCCAACTTGATACTCGTGCACGGATGCGCTTTCGCTTGCCCGCCCGAAGTATCTCGATGTTCCAACCAAGATGATCCACTCAAGCTCCAACTGCCCAACGCAAAACCAACTCAAGCCACAAATCATATCCAACCAAATGACGTACACTCTAAAAATGCCACCGTACAGTAATTTCCATATTCCAGTCCAAGTGTTCAATCCATTACGTGTGTTCCATATTATTTGGTATAAAAGAGTAGAGGAGAAGGGACAAAGTCCACTGACTAAGTCTGATTCCATTAAGCACCCTGCCTTGCCGATACGATCGATCCCTTGAATCCGTGGTCAGATGCAAAGCACGATCTACTCAATTAGTATGATCGTGGTAGCAGGCCGTGCTCTCCAAATCATCTGACTGATCGGACTAAAGAAGATGACATTATCGCTCCAATCCATCTATTCCATTACTGCTCTGAACGAACACCTGATTTCATCGAACTCCGCTTGTGATCTGCACATGAAACCAACTCAAATCAATACTTGTTCCTAAATCCAACAAATTAAAATATAACCAGCTATTGTCTCATTTAATCTGACTTAGCATAATACAGTTTCAACAGATTCTTGGCTCCAAGACTTTGAGGCCATCTTAGATGCAACCAAGACCCCAGATGATGAGAAGGTAGCAGTCGTAAAGCTACAATAATCAGATCTTGCCCGAGATTGGTGGGCAGTACGAGAAATAGTGCTTTTGAAGCCCATTGACTGGCAGACGTTCAAGGAGCACTTCCAGTAGAAGTATTTTCACACAACCGCCAAGTTTTAGCTCCAACAGCAGTTCATCAACCTCCGCCAAAATACAAGATCGATCGACCAGTATTCGGTCAATTTTTTCTGACTCAGCCGATTTGCTCCCCATTTGGTAACTTTCGAGGAAGACCGAGCTAAGAGATTTGATCAAGGGTTAGATCTAGAGCTTCAGTAGTTTACAGTGGGTCATAATTATACTACCTACGATGCAGTACTCAGGGCAGCTAGGTTCCAAGAACTTGTCGGCCAGGGATTAGTAGCAAGGACCAGAGGCCAGAACAGGTCGCACTAATCCCTGAGAAGCACCAGTATTCAGTCATCTCCTCCTGCACTAGTAGCCAAAACTCCTCGCCTGCCTGCCCCTCCAACCTCTACAGTAACCTCAGTACAATCTACCAGGTAGTCTGTATCGGCAAGATGCAACTACTACGGTAAGCCAGGGCACACCAAAGAATAGTATAGGAGGGCCAATGGCCAGTGTCTCAAATATGGGGCATCCAACCACATAATTGGTTCATGTCCAATCCTATAGCCAGAGACTTCTTCAGTCCGACAGTTACCAGCTCTACCTCGGGTAACGATTGAAGGCCCGCGAGGACCAGTGTTAGCAGTTCGACCCCCAGCCCAACGTCTTCTCCCGACTCAAACTCAGCAGTTCCAGCAGCAACATCCGGCACAGTATGCGCAAGTCCAGCAAGCCCAACCAGTGAGACAGAACCAACAGCAAGTCAGAGCCACGGCCCTGGACGATGGCCTGACGAAACATTTGGCAACCTAGAGCAGTTGATAGTCGAAGGCGCTAAAATTATGGATAAGATTTTTGAGCTCTCTTTAGCTTGTCTCATTCTTGGGTTCTTGTCGAACGATCTCGTATTCTGACGCATTCGAGATATGATAGTCATTTTGATCATTTTATTGAGCAAAAGGCGAGTTCATCGCCCCGCTCCTCTGCCTTCGTGACTCGTGGTACGTGGTGTCGATCATGTGTCCCGACTGTGAAGGTATGTCTTGGATTAGAGTCATGTCCTCGATATAGTCATTGGTACCGACTTACCTCCAGGCTTGGCTTTTGTCCGTTTGTGTGAGTCAACATAGGCAAGCTAGGACGAGTTCATATTCGACTGAGTCAAAAGTATATGTATCCATATGCCTCCATTTTCATGTGTGTTACTTTTTTGCATTTAATCGTTAGTTACTTTTGCAGCTATCTTCTCTATTTTTAGTTATTTGCTTAATGTAATCATTTGAATTATGATTTGATTTCTTGAGCTTTCTTGTGTGTTCCATCTCGATAAGCCTTGGTAAAATTTTGAGGATGAAATTTTTCTAAGGAGGGTAGAGATGTCACACCCGATTCCAGATTTGGTATTTCTTGAATTTTTAAAAATTAATTTTTCTTCATGATGTATTCCTGCTATATTTTTCTCATGTTGGTTCCTGTCATTTTATTTATTGTTTTATTTTTTTGTTGTTGAGAGAGACTACCTGAGACCAGTAGAATTCCTATTGGCATTGTTATAGACCTGGTTTAGGACCCGCATGTAGAACAGACCCTTGGTTTGATTTATTTTTGGGGAACCCATGACTAAACACTCTTTCTCTCCTCTCTTAGTATATATATGAGCTTTTCTCTCCTCTCTTTCTTCTTCTTTATTTTTATTTCCCTCTTCCTCATCTCCCTCAAGCTCCATCTAAACCTAACCCTAACCCTAACCCTAAGGAAAAGTTGTTGCGACTTGGACCGTGAGAGGTAGAGGCTAAGAGCCACCCTAGGCAAGTACATCTTGCTCAATGGTAAAGTCATAAATTTTTGTATTTTCATATATATTTTGTTTTAAAAAATATTTTTTTGATGGAAAATATTCTCCTTGAGTTGTTGATTATATTTAGTTCTTGGAGTTTTGGATTTTGAGGAATAGATTTTTGTAGATCCGAGTTTCAAGTTTAGGATTTTTATATGTTCCATGAGTTTTCCTTGATTTTAATCTATTAACACTAAATGTTTTTCGAAAACTAGTGGTTTCTTATGTTAGAGCATTTTATTTTATGTAATATAGCTTTTGTTTCACTTGATTTGGAGTTAAAATAAAAAAATTATGAAGAAAATAATTTTTTGATTTTTGAAACTTTTGGCCATGGCTGAACCTGTTGTTAGAGAAGACGAAGTCATCATGCGGCCAGCGAGCCATGCGGCAGAGAGTGCCATGCGGCTCGAGAGGGTTATGTGGCCTGAACTCTTGCCGTATACCGATAGCATGTGTCCATCTTGATGGACGCATGACTACTTATTTACAAAAGTCTCCTTGAACAGCTTGTGCTTTCACTCTCTGAACGAATAAAAAAAATCGCTAAATCCATGCGGCCAGTGGGTCCATGCGGCCAGTGATTGCATGCGGCCAGTGATTGCATACGGCCAGTGGGTGCATGCGGCCAGTGAGTCTATGCGGCCAATGGGTGCATGCGGCCTGCGAGTCCATGCAGCCAATGGGCGCATGCAGACTGGAATTCTTGTCTTCATTTTTTGTTCCCTGTCGTTTTGTTCTTTTAGTAATTCCTTTTAGTGATTATTGTTGTGTGATTTCTCATATCGATATAAGTTTTTGATACCAGACCAGTTTTGCATGTGAGTTCACGAGACGAGTTTATGTACAAGTTTACCATCCTCACGATACCGTAGAAATATTTGGGTGTGGAAATCCATTGCATTTGGCATCGGGCAATCGAGTGTGAGTATTGTCCAATATTTCACGTGTCACAAATACCATAATCCACAAAAAGCTCGTACTCGCGACTAGTCATTTTTAGGGAGTTCTGAAGTGTCCACAACTCGAAAACTTGAAGTAATTTAGTAATGATTAAATAGATAATATTTACCTAGAATATTGGGAGAGAAGAATATTGCGCTACTAACTACCCCGATCCCCAAGGGCCCCATGCAGCATGGACAACTCTGCTAGGCAAGGGCTCTATGACTGACCAAGTTTACGTGTGCTACGGAACTTACAAGACAAGTTTATATACAAGTTTATGTTTGTAAAGGAAGTTTATGATTACAAGTTCATGTTTAAGCTTTTCAGTTCAATTTTTGTTTATGAAAAGTAACATGTTATGTTGTTGTATGATTGAATGTGCATTTAAATTTACTAGACAAGCGTACCCTTGGCCATTCAGGTTAACTACATTGTCGGTGGTAGCAATATTCTTAAAACATGTATTTAGTAATTAATGTCTGTGATAACCCTAGCTAGTTAATCGTAGCAAGACATAAAGTTGTATGGCTGTTCGATGAATGCTGTTACTTTTATTATAGCTCGCTCTTCTAGTCTTATTTTCTCCTAGCACGTGGTTAGGGTGCTAAGTTCTGCTCAGGTGAAGGTCTACAACCCCGGTCCTTGTTTGGTTTAAGGGTTGTGGTCCCGTTCTACAGTTGTTCCTATGCTCTCTTGCCCTCGTCGCCTTACTTTCATTATTGCTTTTATTATCAGTTCATCCTGTATTATTATTGTGGCTAGTATGTTGGTACCGTACAAGTCTCGATCTGCATTTATTTCTTATATGTCTCTTTCTGCTTATGTTATGATGTGTTTGGTCTATCACCTCGAGCTTCTTTGTGGTACTTCTTACTTGGGGTTCTGACCCCACTGGCTTTGCATGACCAGGTTACCCCGAAGAGAACCAGGATCCACCGCGATTCCAGCAAGATGGTTCACACTCGTAGGACTGCGACCGAAGCTCGTGAGTGGATTTTCTTCTTCTACCCCTCGTCTTGATTACTTTAGTTTGTGGTGTTTAGCAATGAGCAGAGTTATCTATTTATATTTTTGAGACTATGGTCAACATGATGTATATATTAGACCATGGCTGGTATATTTGATGATATATATTTATACTCTGCTAGTGTAGTATTTTGTATTCACCAGCTTCATGATCATATGTGACATGTAATTCGGGATGCCTCTTTAATTTCATGTATGATATATTCTTGTATTTTTTTTGGATAAAGATAATAGGATTTGTTGGCCTTAGGACTGATGTTATAGCATGCTAGAGTTTACCCATCTGTCTTCTAGACAATCTTCACAAATTGTGGCTTACTTCGGTATTCTGTAAGGTGTGGTTGGTCACGTCAGTCCCCGTATTTATCCAGTATTCTGGGAGCGAAGCGTGACACTACAGTAGGAGCAACTAGTGGAGTAGACGGTGTACTAGTAGTCGCAATAGTCGCAGGAGTAGCGACAGGGGTAGAAGCTGAGGGAAGCCCGGGAGATGGAGTAGCTCCCCCTACCGATGAACGAGTATATGATAGGGATAAACCTTCATCGGTCTCTATGAAATCGTCCTCTGATGGTCGTGTGCAACCAACATCCGGAGTAGTTGGAGGATGTTGGAAAGGAGATCCTCTATGAACCTGTCGTCGTGCTCGTCCTCGTTCCGCCATAGGTAAATTTGACAGTAAATAATAGATTGTGTTATAAAAAAATAAAAATAGTGACATCAAGACATCATAAAGTAATGGATGGTGTGGTGAAACAAATAAATACTAGTGAGATGATAAAATAAATAATAACCGTGTCATTAAATAAATAAATAATCTAAGCTAATGCATATGTGTGTACATAGTAATCTTCTTTATCTTCCGAATCATCATCATCTTTCGAATTATTTTTCGAATCGTTTTCATCTTCATCTTCTACTTCTTTATTTTTATTTTCACTTTTACTATCACCTTCATCTTCCAATTCATGTTCCTCGTTCGATACCTCCATATCAGAGTCCTCTATATGAGGTAAAAATCTTCTATGTTAATCTCTTTATTAACTCTATCATCCTCTACGGTGACATCAACCTACATACCATCAACACCGGTCAAACTTATATATGTAGGTTGAGGCATGACCACCTCATCCTCCTGGTATGCTAGATCTCCAACATTATATGTGTTTCTAGCTTTAGTTTTGCATACAGCCCACCAATGCTTATTATTGTATTGTCGACTAGGATAGCTCGTATAATACACTTGAACTGTTTGACTATCTAACACAAATGGTTCGAAACCTACATATCTTTTTCCATAATTTATATCAACAAACCCAAACTGGTTGTTAATTTTTTATCCTTGCTTGCGTGTTGTGTCAAACCAATCATATTTAAACAACACAATTTTTGTCGCATAAGAGTATTCCAGCTCCACGATATCTCTTAATATACCGTAATAGTCGAATTCTGGATCCTCATCGTAGACTGAACCTCTCATATATACTCCAGAGTTCTTTGTATAATTAGCCTCCTCATCGACAAATGGTTGATTAACAGGCTTATCAGTGGTTCTAAATTTGAATCCACTAATGGTGTATCTATCCGAACACTTTGCTCTCTTGCTTGGTCCGATAGCTAATGCTCAAAGCCGTTCGTTCTATAACTCTGTATCGGGACAAAAAATCTGAAATATCATGTATCATATAGACATTAGACAAAGATTGGTCGGAATGCTAAATTTAGAATGCTTATTATTTAGGATCCATACATAATTATGGAACGACGACAAAATTTTTCTATCAACCTCTCTAGCAAGATCATCATCATTAATATTAGGTCTCTCCATTTTTACCCCAGCTTTAAAAGTACTATGATAATAAGGAGAATAGTTAGAGCACTTTTATTCAAAGCATATACAGAATTAAAATATGTACAAAGATGTGTCACTTACTTCTCAATATCTAGAATCTCCTTTATACCATTATTTAATAATATATACCGATGAGTGGCTTCAAACTCATCGTCTTTCAACCATCGTACTTTAGTAGCATTTGTAGGCTTGCCTCCCAACTTGAAAATGGTGCAGATTATACTATTCGGTGCATCAACCCCACCGTCATCATTCCTTGGGGCTCTATTGCGATTTATTCTGACATGAGTATCAAAGTAGATGGAGCAGAAATTTGAAACCTCCTCAATGATATATGTTTTGCATATCGAAGCTTCTACATGAGCCTTATTTTCCACTTTCTTCTTTAGGTGATGTATATATATAGATAATATATTGAATATTAGAATTATTTGAGTAAAGAAATTAATAGTACAATCCAATCAATTTATACCTCTCAAATGGATACATCCATCGATAATGGACGGGAGCACCGACACGTGCTTTGTATGCAAGATGAATCGACAAATGCTCCATACTATCAAAAAATCCGAGGGGTTTCACCCTTTCTAACTTGCACAATGTCAATACAATCTTCTTCTCAAGTTCTACTAAATATTGCACCGTCAATTTGCTTGAACTCAAGTATCTAAAGAATATAGATAATTCGGCCAGCGAATTCCATACTTGATGAGACAACATCTCTCTCAGAGCAATATGTAGTAACCTCTCCATAAACACATGACAATCATGGCTCTTCATCCCTGTCAGCTTGTTTTCGTTAAGCTTTCTTGTGTCCATCCTATGCATCCTATGTAGGGGCACAAGTACGTCAGGAAATTTTAACATTAAAATCCATTTGTCACGATCCGCACCCTATGTAGGGGCACAAGTACGTGGGTACGTCCATCCTATGTCGCAGCATCGGCGGTAGAACGCTGTCTAGGTCTACTATACCATCTAGCAAAAATGATTCACAATATATAATGTCATCTCAATATCAATATGAATACTTAATCACAAGAATCTATAAGGGAGAAACAATGCACGAATATGATATAAAAGAATCCAAGAGAAGTCTAGAAATATACATCTCAATTCTCCATCAATAAGTCTAAGAGTCTAGCCATACTCAAAATAATATAAGTCTCAAAAATAATATATCAATGTCTCAAAGCTGGAAACAAATCCAGTCTAATATAAAATACTAAACTAGTTAAGTCACTACCAGTTGTGTCTCCTCTATGGGGACTGGCTCTCCTGAAACTCTTTGAGTCCATGGTAAGTTGGATACCGGCTCTCCAAATCAATATTGAAAAATATTATCCAATCAGGATTGGAGCGAAGCACATAAACTAACAACAATTCCAATTAAATTGATAAAGACTATAAAATATTGAGTAATGAATATACGTGATGGAACTCTTTGAGTCCATGATAAGTTGGACACCGGCTCTCCAAATCAATACTGAAAAATATTATCTAATCAGGATTGGAGCGAACCACATAAACTAACAATAATTCCAATTAAATTGATAAAGACTATAAAACATTGAGTAATGAATATACGTGATAGAAATATAATACTGGTAATATAAGGAAGCAGGAGAAACATCAATCATGGTAAAATAATAAGCAGAGAGTAAGCAGGTTAATATCACTCTTATCAAGTATAAGCTGGAATTGAAGAATAAAGTAAACTAGCTAAGTGTTTGAAATATTAGTTTGTTAAGTGATCGGCTTGGGACAAGATCAGTCTATACCAAATATTATTGGCTATGCACAAGTATGGGTAAGGGATCAGGTCAATCACGTATGATTGACTATGCACAAGTACAAGTTATAATGCCCCGCTCCGCGTCGGCATTATGTATCAAGTGAGTGGGCAGAACTTCGTTCATTGATTCTTGCACGCCTTAATAATAACCTGAGTTTTTGCTTGCAATATTTTCATAAGAGAATGATAGAACCTGCTTTATATGTTAATGAACGAACTCACCTAGCTTGCCTTTGAATCGATAAGTCTGCTAAACGAGAATCCTAAAATGCTTTCCTAGAGTGCATGAACATGTTCACTATCGTCTATGCTTCGAGAGAACCATATTGTGCCTGAATGTGTTCAAGTGATAAGTCGGATTGCCCCGCAACAACGATAACTGTTCTGATGGTTTGTCTCGTCTGCATACTAGAGTTTATTTGATAGTGTTACATGCATTCGCATGCGGTCGAATAATAGCTTTTGGTAGAGAGCTGAACTGCATGTGTCACGACTGCTACCATGATAGTGAAAAGCAACCATGAGTCACAGATGCCATTAGCATCAGATGAATGAGTCATTGGTATGCTGTACAACCAGCTGCCGATCCTGAGATACTCGGAGACCGTCCTGCATATAGCTAAGTCATTGTGTTGGCTTGGATAGAGGACTGCCCCTAAGATCGTGCATGTGTGTCTAGCTATGCATTTGACCCTGGAGTCTCACGAGACACGCTGCGCATACCCTGAAATATGAATGAATGGCTTGCTTGCTTATATATCACATATGAAACTCTGTTTTCAAACATGTTTCCAAACAATGTAATATGCCTCTGCTAGCGAACTGCATGAAACTAACCTAGGTAAAACTAGAAAGATCACTAGTAATGTAATATTTTATAACATGATTACTTAGTGTTGGTTTTAGTGAATGCGTGTTTATGTTTAGTTGTTTTATCTCACCAGTACTTATAAAAGTGCTGACCCACCAACAGTTTACTTGCTTGCAGGTACTGGATCGTCCGAGGGAGCAATAGGCGTGCCACAGTCCCTAAGACCCGGAATCTTGGTTTCGATTGTTGCCCCGAGATGATATCGTATAAAGGGGCATAATTTATGGAACGAACGAATGCCTTTGCATAAAGGAACCCAAGTTGCCTCAATTGTCCCAAATACTCAGTTGGCTAAATATATTGCATTGCAACAAGTCCCTTTCCGTTGCTTACTCAATTGATGCAATGATAGCCAACTATCAACTTAAACGATTGGCCTTGTGTGGGAGTGTCACGTCCCAGTCCCAAAATACCGAGGGACTGGACACGTGGCAATGGCCAGCAGCATACACCGATGGACAAACCCAATTTAATGGATCCATCGGGCATACTTAAGCTGTATTACATCAGTCAGGGTTTTACTATTCTCATCCACAGATATAAGTTAACAACATCAGCAGAAAAAATATTAACTACAACCAGATAAAGTAAATAAAATCGGAGAATAATCCGATATTAAGTCTGTTTACACAAGTTCTCAAAGATAGGAAATAAAGAGTTCAGTTAAACAGGAAATAGTCTAATTGCCATAAGACTGAGCATGGCGCAACAATTGTTCAGGAGAAGTCCTCAGCGATCACCTCGTCGTCAGGTTCAGGTACTGCTCCTAGTAATGCTCCTGTTCCGTACACCTCTGGGTAGATCTCGTCTGCTAAATCTGGGGACATAATCCATTCCAGGTCCTCAGGGGACATAGCAAGGTACAGAAAACACAAGCCAAATATAATACAGTGCAGAAATAAAGGAATAACAGGATAATTAATTAACCAGCTAAGTGATCATGCAAGTTGAGAGTTATTAATCATACTTCAGGCTGAGACAACTACAGGATCAGTGACAAGAAACCATAGCAGTGTTTTTCTCGAAGGGCCAGTACAGGTGCCAAAGCTCTGTGTCAGAGACTAGGACACTTCCAGATAACCATATATATATAATATAATCAGCCTTGATATGGTAATCCTCTCCCCACCAAATGAAATCTCATGTCACAGTTCTCAATATTCAAGTTACGCAAGATTAAAACTAATGCAGTCAGTCATTTATTAAGTTCTAAGAAAATAAGCTTAAATTATGAAATCTATATCCTATTATGAAACTCCTTGAAAATCAGGAAGATTCTATATCATGCTTTGTGTCAGGTATCCTGGGTATAAATTACTTGATAGGGCAAGTACAACAGTCACAGAAATTAAAGCAAGAGAATTAAACTGAATCAATAACTGCATTTTATGGCAATGTACACTTGCCGGGATTTTCTGTTTCAATTGTAGCTCGAGCTTCAGCTGGATTTCCAAGCAGTACTCCGGTTGCTGAAATAGACATTACCATCAGATTCAGAAAATGTTAATCAGCTAAAAACGTCTATCCTTGAGTCCAATTTGGAGACAAGGGCAAAAACGTTATTTTCGGGTCAAGGCGGGGTCCAGATGTGGGCCGTCTTGCACCGAAAAACGCGTCAGGGTCAAAGGTCTCCAAATTAGTCCAACTTAGTGTCAACAGATCAGGAACGATGATACGAACCCAACGGAACTTCCAGAATTGGATTCCGATGAGCCGTTCTCAAAATTGCCCGTCGAGTGGAGCCTGTGGGGCCCACGACACGCGATTTTTCCAACGTTCTCAGAATCGAACCAAACTTGACCCACAGGACCAGCGTATTGCTATGAGTCCAATGGCGTAAGTTTCGTCTCGATCTGACGTGTGTACACTAAGTTACAGCAAGATCCAGAAAAGTCGGATACGGGGCAATGTCCGCGGATACGCACTGATTCCGGTGTGCACGCACATCCGAATCAGCTTCTGCGAAATCCCGCACATCCGTATCAATGACGCGCACGCATCGGTGAAGACCGCACGCGACCAAGTCATCCCGTTTGGCGGGGCGTACTCAGTTCCGGGGTGAAACAGGGCCTTTTTTTTTCTTTTTTGGATCGCGGTGTGCGATCACCACAGGACGCGATGCCCCGAGCGGTTTGTCCGGACACCGAGAGGGTCAAACAGGCTACGCGATGCAATTTACGGAATCAAAATCCGAGCTACGAGCAAAAAGTTGCGGGTACCTGAACTGGGCTTGAAAACTACGAGTCCTCGTGTCCGACTCGTGTCCGCGTCGCATCCAAAAACTAGGGTTTAGGGTTTCTGGTTCCTGTGTCCGTGGCTAGGCTCCTGTGTCCGTGTCTAGGAGGCCAGAGTCGAGCCGGAGGGAGACTGGGCGGAGGCGGTCGGGCACGCCGGCGTCGGCGCTGCTCACGGAGGCGTCGTCTCAGGCGGCTGCGGCCGGTGCTCGGGGTTCGTGGCCGAGCGAGAAAGAAGCACTGGGACGCGGGGAGGAAGAAGGAGAGGTCGTGGGCAGCTTGCGGCGGGGTCTGGGCGGTGTCGAGGTGGTTGGGAGGCGCTGGAGACGGAGATCCGGCGGAGGGCAGCAGCTAGGGGAGGGAAACGGGGCCGGAGCTAGGGCACGGTGCGGCGGAGGTGGAGAGAAAGGGGCTCGGCTGCGGGTTTTATAGAGAGGAGGCGGAAGAGGGAGAGGCGGCAGTTGCGGTGGCCGGAGGCGAAGGGGCGGGGACGCGAGAGGGCGGCGGGTTCTGGAAGTCGGAGAGGAACCGTCGCCGGCGGCGGAAACGGCTCAGGCCGTCGGGTTCTGCAGAGAAGGGAAAGAGAAAGGTCACGCGGGTCTACGGGTTGGCGGATGCGGGTTGGGCTGACCCGGCCCGACCCGCTAGGCGGTTCGGCCGGTCCGGTTCAGCTGGACCGGGTTCAGGCCGGTTTGAACCCGGTTCGGCCCGGTTCAATTTGGGTTTGAATAATTAATTTGTTTTTAGGCTTTTAAAATCAATCCGGGGTCCAATAAATTCCCGGAAAAATATCCTATGTCTAGATTTTCATTTTACACCATAAAATATCTTTTTCATAATATTTTAATATTATTTATTATCAATTAAAAATCTTTTAATAATTAAAACACTGGTATTTAATTACAGAAAAATCCAAGAAACTTCCAGAAAATTCCAGAAAATCTAAATTAAAATTCTTTGAAAATTAGGGGGATTACAATATACCCCCCTTAAGAGGATTGCGTCCTCGCAATCAAAGAATAACCGGTCAACCGAGATGACACGGTTACAAATTTTATTTGAATCACAATAAAGAAAATCAAGGTTCAGGGCTTGAACACATAGGAAAAAATTATTTCCCTAAGTAGAATTTATGCAATTTCCCAAATATGGGAAATCTAGAAAATTACTGTTTTTATAAAACCAGGTTATCTTTTCAAAACTTATCAGGTTAACAAAAAATAGTCTAGGTTATTATCAAGTTCAAAACTAGGTTATCAATTGTTAGCAAGTTAAAATTATCAGGTTGAGATTATCAGGTCAAGTCTGGGGTCACGAACCAGCAGGCACAGACTACAGAAATGCTAGAAACGAACAACTATAAAGACTTACTCGCATTAGCGACTCCACGGTTCTGCACGTCTCCCACAGTCATCGCAAAAACTTGGCCGCGTCCTTGAGGTGGTGCTCTCTGATTTTGTTGGGCTTGCTGGTAGGGTGCTGCTTGATGTACCAAGGGTGGCCTTGGTTGATGTCCCCCTGGTGCTGGTAGAGCTTGTTGGTTTGCCCTTGGTGCTTTCCTACGATCAGGGCAGTCCTTCACTGCATGCTGTCTGGATCCGCAACCTAAGCACAGTCCGTGTTTACGTCTACATTCCTTCTCAACATGGCCTATCTTGCCGCAGTAATAACAAGTAGGAAGAGTCAGGGTTTTGGATGCAGGTCCCTGTGGTGCTTGTTGCAGATGAGGTTTCTTGGCAGCTTCTCCGTTGTTTGCTCTGGCTGGTACTGATGTGGAAGGCCTCTTCAGACTGGTTTCTCTCCTGGTGACGTGCTCCATGCGTCGAGCTGCAGCAAGGACGTCGGAGTATGAAGTTGGTGCGATGGATCCAATCAGTTTCTGTAGCTCGATGTTGAGTCCGTCGAAAAACTTCTCGGCCTTCTCTTCTTCTGTAGGGATCAAGGTAGGAGCGAAATAACTCAGACGAATGAACTCGGCATTGTACTCCTCCACCGTCATAGCTTCCTGAGTGAGACGATTGAACTTGTCCCTCAGTTCTGATCGAGCGATAGCCGGTATGTACATCTCCTGGAAGAGTCTGGAGAACTCTTCCCAAGTAACTCGGTCTGGTCCGAGTCGGGTCTCCTCGGACAGCCACCAGTGATGAGCATTGTCCGTCAATTGTATTCTGACAGCAGTCATCCAACGATCTTGGGGAAGCTCAGCTGCTTCTAATTGATGTCGTATGTTGGTGAGCCATTCATGCACTTCTGTTGGTCCCTCCTTGCCAGAGAATGTACGAGGCTTCAGTTTATGGAAGTCTGTGATAGAGCCCGTCGGTTGCCTTCTAGCTGGTAGGTTGGCCTGCTCCAGTGCATTTACTAGACTGTTCCTCAAGTACTCAGCTTCGCGACGTTGGGCTTCAGTTTGGACTTGTTGCTGAGCTTGCATCATTGCGTAGAACATCTGGAACATCTGCTGTCCGTCCATTGCTTGGCCTGGTGGAATGGCAGGCATCTGTGGAGTGAACTGGGGCGGAGGTAGAATATCATCACGCCGAAATTGGGAAGATTGCGGATCTGCTTGTCTGCTTCGGTGAGTAGAGGGATCTCCACTCAATAGCGTCACATCGTCTTCTCCGTAGGTGGCTGCATCACCTATTGGTATTCTTGCTGGAGTTCCGTCGTTTTCTCATGAATCTATTACTCTGCATCAACAATAAACTATAAGAGGCGTACAGGAGTCAAGGCAAGATGCAAGTTAAAAATTAGTTTGAATATGATACAGATATCAAAAACGATTCAAGCAAGTGGATGAGATCCTAAAACTTATCCTATTCTTATTGCAGGCCTGTTCGGTCCCTAAGTTGAAACCGAACAATTTAGTCGTTGACCTGTATGGGCCACCACAAAAACTATGTCACGCCCCAGTCCCAAAATACCGAGGGACTGGACACGTGGCAATGGCCAGCAGCATACACCGATGGACAAACCCAATTTAATGGATCCATCGGGCATACTTAAGCTGTATTATATCAGTCAGGGTTTTACTATTCTCATCCACAGATATAAGATAACAACATCAGCAGAAGAAATATTAACTACAACCAGATAAAGTAAATAAAATCGGAGAATAATCCGATATTAAGTCTGTTTACACAAGTTCTCAAAGACAGGAAATAAAGAGTTCAGTTAAACAGGAAATAGTCTAATTGCCATAAGACTGAGCATGGCGCAGCAATTGTTCAGGAGAAGTCCTCAGCGATCACCTCGTCGTCAGGTTCAGGTACTGCTTCTAGTAATGCTCCTGTTCCGTACACCTCTGGGTAGATCTCGTCTGCTAAATCTGGGGACATAATCCATTCCAGGTCCTCAGGGGACATAGCAAGGTACAGAAAACACAAGCCAAATATAATGCAGTGCAGAAATAAAGGAATAACAGAATAATTAATTAACCAGCTAAGTGATAATGCAAGTTAAGAGTTATTAATCATACTTCAGGCTGAGACTACTACAGGATCAGTGACAAGAAACCATAGCAGTGTTTTTCTCGAAGGGCCAGTACAGGTGCCAAAGCTCTGTGTCAGAGACTAGGACACTTCCAGATAACCATATATATATATAATATAATCAGCCTTGATATGGTAATACTCTTCCCACCCAATGAAATCTCACGTCACAGTTCTCAATGTTCATGTTACGCAAGATTAAAACTAATGCAGTCAGTCATTTATTAAGTTCTAAGAAAATAAGCTTAAATCATGAAATCTATATCCTATTATGAAACTCCTTGAAAATCAGGAAGATTCTATATCATGCTTTGTGTCAGGTGTCCTGGGTATAAATTACATGATAGGGCAAGTACAACAGTCACAGAAATTAAAGCAAGAGAATTAAACTGAATCAATAACTGTATTTTATGGCAAGGTACACTTGCCTGGATTTCCTTTTTCAATTGTAGCTCGAGCTTCAGCTGGATTTCCAAGCAGTACTCCGGTTGCTGAAATAGACATCACCATCAGATTCAGAAAATATTAATCAGCTAAAAATGCCTGTCCTTGAGTCCAATTTGGAGACAAGGGCAAAAACGTCATTTTTGGGTCAAGGCGGGGTCCAGATGTGGGCCGTCTTGCACCGAAAAATACGTCAGGGTCAAAGGTCTCCAAATCAGTCCAACTTAGTGTCAACAGATCAGGAACGATGATACGAACCCAACGAAACTTCCAGAATTGGATTCCGATGAGCCGTTCTCAAAATCGCCCGTCGAGTGGAGCCTGTGGGGCCCACGACACGCAATTTTTCTAACGTTCTCAGAATCGAACCAAACTTGACCCACAGGACCAGAGTATTGCTACGAGTCCAATGGGGCAAGTTTTGTCTCGATCTGACGTGTGTACACTAAGTTACAGCAAGATCTAAAAAAGTCGGATACGGGGCAATGTCCGCGGATACGCACTGATTCCGGTGTGCACGCACATCCGAATCAACTTCTGCAAAATCCTGCACGTCCGTATCAACGACGCGCACGCATCGGTGAAGACCGCACGCGACCAAGTCATCCCGTTTGGCGGGGCATACTCAGTTCCGGGGTAAAACAGGGCCTGGTTTTTTTCTATTTTTGGATCGCGGTGTGCGATCACCACAGGACGCGATGCCCCGAACGGTTTGTCCGGGCACCGAGAGGGTCAAACAGGCTACGTGATGCAATTTACGGAATCAAAATCCGAGCTACGAGCAAAAAGTTGGGGTACCTGAACTGGGCTTGAAAATAACGAGTCCTCGTGTCCGACTCGTGTCCGCGTCGCGTCCAAAAACTAGTGTTTAGGGTTTCTGGTTCCTGTGTCCGCGGCTAGGCTCCTGTGTCCGTGTCTAGGAGGCCAGAGTCGAGCCGGAGGGAGACTGGGCGGAGGCGGTCGGGCACGTCGGCGTCGGCGCTGCTCACGGAGGCGTCGTCTCAGGCGGCTGCGGCCGGTGCTCGGGGTTCGTGGCCGAGCGGGGAAGAAGCACTGGGATACGGGGAGGAAGAAGGAGAGGTCGAGGGCGGCTTGCGGTGGGGTCTGGGCGGTGTCGAGGTGGTTGGGAGGCGCTGGAGACGGAGATCCGGCGGAGGGCAGCAGCTAGGGGAGGGGAACGGGGCCGGAGCTAGGGCACGGTGCGGCGGAGGAGGGGAGAAAGGGGCTCGGCTGCGGGTTTTATAGAGAGGAGGCGGAAGAGGGAGAGGCGGCAGTTGCGGTGGCCGGAGGCGAAGGGGCGGGGACGCGAGAGGGCGGCGGGTTCTGGAAGTCGGAGAGGAACCGTCGCCGGCGGCGGAAACGGCTCAGGCGGTCGGGTTCTGCAGAGAAGGGAAAGAGAAAGGTCACGCGGGTCTGCGGGTTGGCGGATGCGGGTTGGGCTGACCCTGCCCGACCCACTAGGCGGTTCGGCCGGTCCGGTTCAGCTGGACCGGGTTCAGGCCGGTTTGAACCCGGTTCGACCCGGTTAAATTTGGGTTTGAATAATTAATTTGTTTTTAGGCTTTTAAAATCAATCCGGGGTCCAATAAATTCCCGAAAAAATATCCTATGTCTAGATTTTCATTTTACACCATAAAATATCTTTTTCATAATATTTTAATATTATTTATTATCAATTAAAAATCCTTTAATAATTAAAACACTGGTATTTAATTACAGAAAAATCCAAGAAACTTTCAGAAAATTCCAGAAAATCTAAATTAAAATTCTTTGAAAATCAGGGGGATTACAGGAAGCAACCCCAGGCTCACACGGCATCACGTCTCGGATACACTCGTTCGGGCCACACAACATCCCTTCCTTCCTCGCACTCGCGGGACGGGCACGGTGATTCGCGTCCGGCGCGCCGGGGTGTTGTGATTCGTGTCCGGTTCGATAATCCGGCTATACGAGGGCGAGACAAGGCGGAGCGACGGCCCGGGCGGGCCCGGGGCGTGACAGAATGGTATCAGAGCAGAATCGATCTTCTATCCCAAACCGTTGCTATGACTCTGAGTTATATCGATATGGTATTGCAATAGAGCGTTCCATACAATAAGTCCATAGATATTCTCAAAGTGCAAATGTTTTCTGAACTTGAATTGCTTGATTGTTTCGATTGAGTACTGCGAGGGATGGCACTATCGCTGCTCGAAATATCGAGAAGTTTATCCTTGAAGTTTCGAGGACGATACTTTTTGTTGGTTGGTAAGTATGTAATGCCCTGCTCTGCGTCGGCATTATGTATCAGGTGAGTGGGCAGAACTTCGTTCTCTGATTCTTGCACGCCTTAATAATAACCTGAGTTTTTGCTTGCAATATTTTCATAAGAGAATGATAGAACCTGCTTTGCATGTTAATGAACGAACTCACCTAGCTTGTCTTTGAAACGATAAGTCTACTAAACGAGAATCCTGAAACGCTTGCCTAGAGTGCATGAATATGTTCACTATCGTCTATGCTTTGAGAGAACCATATTGTGCCTGAATGTGTTCAAGTTATAAGTCGGATTGCCCCGCAACAACGATAACTGTTCTGATGGTTCGTCCCGTCTGCATACTAGAGTTTATTTGATAGTGTTCCATGCATTCGCATGCGGTCGGACAATAACTTTTGGTGGAGAGCTGAACTGCATGTGTCACGGCTGCTACCATGATAGTAAAAAGCAACCATGAGTCACAGCTGCCATTAGCATCAGATGAATGAGTCATTGGTATGCTGTACAACTAGCTGCCGATCCTGAGATACTCGGGGACCGCCCTGCATATAGCTAAGTCATTGTGTTGGCTTGGATAGAGGACTGCTCCTAAAATCGTGCATGTGTGTCTAGCTATGCATTTGACCCTGGAGTCTCACGAGACACGCTGCGCACACCCTGAAACATGAACGAACGGCTTTCTTGCTTATATATCGCGTATAAAACTCTATTTCCAAACATGTTTCCAGAGAATGTAATATGATTCTACTAGCGAACTGCATGAAACAAACCTAGGTAAAACTAGAAAGATCACTAGTAATGTAATATTTTATAACACGATTACTTAGTATTGGTTTTAGTGAATGCTTGTTTCTGTTCAGTTATTTTATCTCACCAGTGCTTATAAAAGTGCTGACCCACCAACAGTTTACTTGCTTGCAGGTACTGGATTGTCCGAGAGAGCGATAGGCGTGCCATAGTCCCTAAGACCCGGAATCCTGGTTTCGATTGTTGCCCCGAGATGCTATCATATAAGGGGGGTATGGAACGAGCGAATGCCTTTGCATAAAGAAACCCAAGTTGCCTCGATTGTCTCGAATACTCAGTTGGATAAATGTATTGCATTACAACAAGTCCCTTTCCGCTGTTTACTCAATTAATGCGATGATAGCCAACTATCAACTTAAATGATTGGCCTTGTGCGGGCGCAACCCCAGGCTCTCACGGCATCACGTCCCCGATACACTCGTTCGGGCCATACAACATCCCTTCCTTCCTCGCACCCGCAGGACGGGCGCAATGATTCGCATCTGGCACACCGGGGCACGGTGATTCGTGTCCAGTTCGATAATTGTCTATACGGGGGCAAGGCAAGGCGGAGGGCGGCCCGGGCGGGCCCGGGGTGTGACACAAGTAAGGGGATCAGGCCAATCATATATGGGGAGCTATGCACAAGTAATCAGATCAGGCTACACCCTGCGTGTGGTGAAGGTGAGCTATGCACAAGTAGGTCGGGTATGGTCACATAACTAGCTAATACTTCTTCCGTCCCCCAACTAGTATAGTGGATTCAACCATGATAGGTTACGACAAAAGATTTATAGAGCAGGGGTCCAACCTGCTCCTGAATCAGTGTCTATACATATACAAGAATAGCATGACATGTACAGGGTCCTCAAGGAAATAAAATCTCATGATAAAATCTAGAATATACTAATCTATGTATCATTGCGTTAAGAATTAAGAATAACACTACAAAATGGATATCATAGTAATCATCAAAATAACGAAAACTGTCAGAAAATGTACTCGCTTGTGATCCAGAGCAATGAATATTCAACTGTGTCTGAACTCTTGTCACACTGACCTATATATGATATATCAAGTTCAAATTATGTTTTAAAGTCAACAATATATTTAATTAACTCAAAACTAGGTTTCTAGGTTAAAACTATCACAATAGTCAAACTAGGTCAACACAGTCAAACTAGGCTATTTTTTAGATTATAGGTTTATTTTACATATTTACAATGTTAATAAAGTTATACTAGGTCTTAAAAAGTCACTATTTGGTTTTTAGATGCTAACTAGGTCAAACTAGTCAATACTAGTTAATACTAGGCCAATACAAAGTTTCTAGGCTATACTAATAAGTTACTAACATATATTACCCTAATATATATTTTTACCTATAATTTCTAGCAATACCTTGGTCTATAGCTATTTACTTTATCCCGTATCACGGTATCTTAACCCGTATCAACATTTACCTAATACCTTAGTCCGTATCTCAAATACCTTACCTATTAGTCATTATCTTAGTTCTAGGGTCAGTACCTTAGCTAAACTATGTTTCTAGTCCATACTAGTCAATACCTTGCTAATATCCAAGTTTCTAGACTAATACCTTAGTCGTATCAACAATACCTCAACTATGAGATAATACCGTCCTAATACTAGGTTTCTAGTGCATAATAGTTAATACCTTCCTAATATCTTAGTCGTATCACCAATACCTCAACTATGGGTCAATATCTTGCTAATACTAGGTTTCTAGTTCATACTAGTCAATACCTTGCTAATATCCATGTTTCTAGACTAATACCTTAGTTGTATCACCAGTACCTCAACAATGAGACAATACCTTCCTAATACTAGGTTTCTATTCCATACTAGTCAATATCTTGCTAATATCCAAGTTTATAGACTAATACCTTAGCCGTATCACCAATATCTCAACTATAGGTCAATACCTTGCTAATACTAGGTTTTAAAGTCATACTAGTTGACTACGATATAATAATATCATATATACTATATAGATATACTAATATATACAATAACTTATTATAACACTTAATACCTAGCTAATACATTAGTATTACCTTATTACCTAGCTATTACCTTAGTATTACCTCGTATCCTAGTTTCTAAACTAATACCTTAGCTAATACCATTACCTTGACTAATACCCAACACCTTAACTCATATATTGGTACCTAACCTATTACCCAAGCTAGACACTACCCTTACCATGGTATCTTAATCTAATACCTAATATCATAACCTTACCTTAGTATCATAGTATTATTTCATACTAGTTCTAATATTTTGGTATCTTGGTATTCTAAATACTTTGATACATTCTAGGATACCATACTATAATTTATTCAACATATATCGCAATTTTTTGTACATGGTACCATGATACCAATATTAGGTATCATATGATACCAACCACCAAGATACTAACCCATGACCATAACCTATACTTACCTTACGTCTAAGATACTCACCCTACTATTAGCACTTGACATCTTGAAATTACCCATTACCTAGTTCTAATATCCAATTTTTTAGTATCTTGACCAATACCTTAGCCTCCTAGATACTTACCCAACTAACTCTAATACTAATACTTGATACTAAATAGGATACATTACTCAAGCCCGACCCAATACTCACTAATCCTCACTCATGATACTTGAATGTCATGATAACAATATTCTCATGGTACCCAAGTATCACACTAGTACCATACCCCAAACTCTAATACCTTGACACCTAACTTACATATATTTGACTCACTTGATAATCACTTGTATCAACACTAACACACATGCACTAACTAACACCTATTAATATATATATATATATACATATATATATATATATATATATATATATATATATATATATATATATATATATATATACTTGACAACCTATGATACCTACACTCACTTGATATACATACTACCTAGGCTCATAGGATACACAAAATGCTTATGTCATATAGTCAGTTCTCTACTTGTAACCAATACTATACCTATTAGACCTATTCAATAAATTATAGGGTTAAAGTATGTCATAGCCCTTCATATTAACTTTCTAAAACTTCAAACTGATCGTATTTTCGTATCTGAAAGCTCCCAAAATTGCCAAAATACCAAATTGCATTCGTCTTTCGGACAGCTGATACTCAAAATTTTTTACAGAAAGTTCCAAAACGAATTAGGCCTATAAATTATATATTTGGAAAGCTAACTTCGATATGGTTCTTTTAAAAAAATGGGAGACTAATCGGAGTCCTGAGCTAGGAGTTATGGTATTTCTAAGTTGCTTTGGCTTTTAAAAATGAGGCTGAATACTACGATGAATTTAGGTTATTTTTGACAAAATAACACATGTATACATCCAATTTACCAAATCTACCTATACGTATCATGGTGTATCATGATACAGACTCTACGTGTCCAATTTTAGACACAAGAATACCTTCACACGATCAAATAAACATCAATAGTCCTCATTAGGATACCATACACACACTCAATGGACACAATTGAGATTTTTTCTAAATTGAGCCCCAAAATCACGATACCAACTTAGATATACCAAATTGAGGGCTCCTAGTGCCTAGATCTACCATTGTGAAGTCAAATCTAACTATGTGAAGGTTTCTACATAACCAAGGAGTGTTCTTAACCATTAATTTAATAAAATTGAGAGAAATACCTAGTGTTTTGGTAGCCTCTTTAAAAAATTTCAAATTTTGACACAGAAGGATGAGTCGGACATGATCTCCTAGCACGATCCTCTCCTATGGATATCCTTGTGGTCTCCAATATTCTAGGTCTTCATGATGGTGAGAATGAGTGGAAGTGGAAGTGGATTGAGTAGAATTTGTAGAGATTTAGGTTTGCTTGGAAAAGAAGAAGCTTTGAAAAAAATAAGGCTAATGAGTAAAATTTAATGAATGGATGAGCCGAGACCTAAATTGAACTTATCTCTTATAGTAAGGTTTGGTTATGCCAAAATATCAAGTTTTCCCTCTTCATTTGTCATAAATGGAATCTAATTAACTAAAGAAGGGAATCTCTACAACTAAGAGGAATATTTTCTTCATGACAACTAAACTTAATTAATTCTAATTACTAAAGTCATGACTAACTATAATTAGCACTAACTAACATTTGCAAAATCTAATTGGCTAGCCACTAATTAACACTAATTTAATTCTAGGCAACCACTAATATAAATAATAAATAAAAATTTAACAACATGTAAAATTACCAAAATATTTCTTTGGTGGAAAGTGGTAGTTATAATTCTACCCCCCTTAGAAAAATTATCCTCGAAATTTAAGGATGGAAGTAGACACGAACTGAAAGGATAACTCGTGGTCCAGAAGATAATCTGGTCTCATTTCTTCTAACTGGTTATAATCTATTTATCGTAATCCTGGCTATAGTCAAACCCTCATATAACAATGATCCAAGAAAGTCCTACCTACAATCATATAATATACAATTCTATTAAAAAAGAACATTCACACATGCATGGTTATGGTTTTCTGTCATGATATTACAATCTTTATAAAGGGTATACTACTCATTATACTAACTATATAACACAAAATTACTAAAGCAACTATAATATACTAAGAAATCAATCAAATCAATAGATAGAAAAAGGACAGGAAGAGAGAACAGAACTTGCTAACCCATCACCTGTAGCGTCGTTCGGTCGACTACCATCGCAAAAGCCCCGTCCTGCTGGGGTGTCTCCCTCTTCTGATGTTGGACATTTGCGATGCCACATGTGTCCTAGCTAGACTCCTTACCTATCTCTGATACTTACTCCAGTTATTCACTAAAAATCAATCTAGCAAAAATACTTAATATCAAGGGTTACCATTTCTAATATTAATGATATACTATGGTTCAAGGCCATGGACACACTTAACTCACTGGCACATACCACTTAGTATACTATACTAAGACTTCTAAGTTACTATATATAGGATACCTATCCAAATTTCTGACACTATCTGTCACATGGCACTAACTCATATACATAACACTCATGGGATACTCTCCTACTAAGGTACTCAAGGATCTCTTCTATATCTATTACACTAACCACTAGGTTATCCATATCTTGAATGCTTCTGATACTTGAGATGCTCTGCTTCTGGACACAAATACACTTCCTATCTTGGTATCCTGATACTAACCAATACACTGACACTTAACAATTCCTCTAGTCCAATCACCTGTACCTTGGTATCAAATATAAACATATATAGATACTTCTATCCACTGAACTTACTCTCACATAGGTTAATCCTCCTATTCTTCCTACCTTGAACACCTGCACTCCTACTCCAAAATATACTCTACATCAGTATTACATTGGTACACTAACTAATATTGTCACTCTCAAGATATTCACTAATACTAAGCTGATACACTACACATACCATATAATACTCATCTTAAACCTGATGTACCCTGGACTCTTGCACTCTCTAGGCACTCTCACTAACTCCATAACTGTCCATGATTCATGCACTTAATACTCTATGATACATGCTTAACACTAACTTGCCCACTGGCACACTATTGATACTTCTGATACTAAACCTCCATTACATGATACTCATGAAACACCCATACTTGTACTTTGCTTCACCACTCATGCTCTCACTCATATCACTCACTAACACATTCACACCCCCATGTACTAGGTGATACACCCATACTAGACACATGCATGTGCACTCACATCTACCCTCATTAATGCACAATTCCTAACATATATCACAAGTCCTATTACCTAGCACAATACATACTAACACTATCACACTCACCTATACACTTATGGGTACCACTATATCATGGCACACTCACTAGTACCTCTCCTGAATACACATTCTCTTACTCACGACACAACCAAGTATCAAACACCAAATATAATATCATGCTCCATTGGTATCCAAACACAAATTTTTATGATACTTAATTGATACATGGATCACTCAACTATATGAATATATATCTATCTAAAACATACATGATGACATGATTACCAACATCTAGAATCATAGACTGATACCATATTCTCCCTCTACCATTGGTACCAATACTAACTATACTATTCTCCCTCTACCATTGGTACCAATACTAACTATACTGACACCTACCATAGAACTTTTGCTACAAAGGTACTGTACTATGAGTCACTTTTATTATACACTGATGCCTAATGCTTACATACCCTACCAGAAACCACTATCAAACTCACAAGCTATACTCCTAACAATCAATACTGATATTCAACTCGACATAACCTATCTGTAAGTGACCAAGCTACTGTACTATACAGAAAAATTTAGGAACTAATAAAGTGAAGCTCTATAAGGAACTAAACTAGAGGCACTAAAGATATCTCTATCCTGAGCTAGTAGGGTGATATGACAAAACTCAATGATAACAAGATTGAATGATAGAGACGATATGTTAAGAACCAATTTAAGATACAATATGATAATCATTCACGTCTATCCCAAATTATGTTACTCAGAATCCTCGCCACGCTAGTAAGCATAGCTGCGATAAACAATAGAGTATATAAATAAGGTATGCACCTTTATAATCATGTTATCTAGATTCCTCACTGTGTCGACTAGTATAGTTGCGAAAAACTCTAAATTCTATAACTAAGATATGTACATCCAAAATCAGGGCTCTACGATTCTGCCATGCCAACTAGTATGGCTGCGATAAACTCTAGACTCCATAACCAAGGCAGACGGTTACCTTTCTCACTATCCTCATCAAAATATGTCATCAGAATATACCTCAATTTAGTCCATAAAATTCATCTAGATTCAAGAATCAAAGTCAACAACAAACATCAAGAATCAAATTCAACAATGAACAAGTGAGAGTGAACGAAAAAAGTGGAAACAAATTTTGAAATATAGTTTATACTAAGATTCTCAAGGGTCATCCCAGGAATCTTCCAAGAATCCTAATTTGTGATAGAGTATTCTCGCATCCTATTATCCTATATCTTATATCCTACCCTATCATAGGGTCGTAGTAGTACAACTAAGTCGCTGCACTACCACGATATTGCACTAATTTGTGAAGCCTGACCTGCATGAGATACCACAAAAATGTGTCACGACCCATACCTGATGTAGGGATACAAGTACGTGGGTATATCCAGCCTACGCCGCTGCATCAGCGGTAGAACGCTGTCTAGGTCTACTATACTATCAAACGAAAATGATTCACAATATATAATGTTATCTCAATATCAATACTCAATCACAAGAATCTATAAGGGAGAAATAACACACGAATATGATATAAAAGAATCCAAGAGAAGTCTAGAAATATACATCTCAATTCTCCATCTATAAGTCTAAGAGTCTAGCCATACTCAAAAATAATATAAGTCTCAAAAATAACATAGCAATGTCTCAAAGTTGGAAACAAATCCAGTCCAATATAAAAATACTAAACTAGCTAAGTCACTACCAGTTGTGTCTCCTCTATAGGGGATTGGCTCTCTTAAAACTCTCTGAGTCTATTGTAAGTTGGACACCGGCTCTCTAAATCAATACTGAAAAATATTATCCAGTCAGGCTTGAAGCGAAGCATATAAACTAACAACAATTCCAATTAAATTGATAAAGACTATAAAATATTAAGTAATGAATATACCTGATGGAAATATAATACTGGTAATGTAAGGAAGCAGGAGAAATATCAATCACAGTAAAATAATGAGCAGTGAGTAAGCAAGTGAATATCAGCCCCATCAAGTACAAACTGAAATAGAAGAATAAAGTAAACTAGCTAAGTGTTTAAAATATTAGTTTGTTATGTGATCAGCTTGGGACAAGATCAGGCTCTACAATATATGATTGGCTATGCACAAGTACGGGTAAGGGATCAGGTCAATCACGTATGATTGACTATGCACAAGTACAAGTAAGGGGATCAGGCCAATCATATATGTGGAGCTATGCACAAGTAATAAGATCAGACTATACCCTGCATGTGGTAAGGGTGAGCTATGCATAAGTAGGTGGGGGTATGATCACATAACTAGCTAATATTTTCCCCATCCCCCGAATAATATAGTGGATACAACCATGACACGTTATGACACATGATTCATAGAGCAGGGTGTCAACCTGCTCCTGAATCGGTGTTTATACATGTACATGAATAACATGACATGTACAGGGTCCTCAAAAAAATAATATCTCATGACAGAATCTAGAATATACTAATCCGTGTATCATCGTGTCAAGAATCAAATACAATACTAAAAAATTGATATCATAGTAATCATCAAAATAACTAAAACTGTCAAAAAATATACTTTCATGTGGTCCAGAGCAATGAATGTCAAAATATGTCCGAACTGTTGTCCCACTGACCTGTATATGATATATCAAGGTCACAAATAGTGGTTTGAAGTCAACAATATATTTAATTAACTCAAAATTAGGTTTCTAGATCAAAACTATGTCACAATAGTTAAACTAGGTCAAATCTAGGTCAAGACAATCAAACTAGGCCATTTTCTAGTTTATAGGTTGATTTTACTAATTTATAAGATTTATAAAGTTATACTAGGTCTTAACAAGTCACTATTTGGTTTTTAGGTGCTAACTAGGTCAAACTAGTCAATACTAGTTAATACTAGGCCAATACTAGGATTCTAGGCTATACTAATAAGTTAATAGCATATATTACCCTATTATATACTTCTACATATAATTTCTAGCAAAACTTTGGTCTATAGCTATTTACCTTATCTCGTATCACGGTATCTTAATCCGTATCATACATTTACCTAATACCTTATCCCGTATCTCAAATACCTTAACTATTGGTCAATATCTTAGTTCTAGGGTCAGTACCTTAGCTAAACTAGGTTTCTAGTCCATACTAGTCAATACCTTGCTAATATCCAAGTTTCTAGACTAATACCTTAGTCGTATCACCAATACCTCAACTATGAGACAATACCTTCCTAATACTATGTTTCTAGTACATACAAGTCAATACCTTGCTAATATCCAAGTTTCTAGACTAATATCTTAGCCGTATCACCAATACCTCAACTATGGGTCAATACCTTGCTAGTACTAGATTTCTTGTCCATACTAGTCAATACCTTGCTAATATCCAAGTTTCAAGACTAATACCTTAGCTGTATCACCAATACCTCAATAATGAGATAATATCTTCCTAATACTAGGTTTCTAGTCCATACTAGTCAATACCTTGCTAATATCCAAGTTGATAGACTAATACCTTAGCCGTATCGCCAATATCTCAACTATAGGTCAATACCTTGCTAATACTAGGTTTTAAAGTCATACTAGTTGACTACGATATAATAATATCATATATACTATATAGATATACTAATATATCCAATAACTTATTATAACACTTAATACCTAGCCAATACATTAGTATTACCTTATTACCTAGCTATTACCTTAGTATTACCTCGTATCCTAGTTTCTAGACTAATACCTTAGCTAATACCATTACCTTGACTAATACCCAATACCTTAACTCATACATTGGTACATAACCTATTACCCAAGCTAGACACTACCCTTACCATGGTATCTTAATCCAATACCTAATATCATAACCTTACCTTAGTATCATAGTATTATCTCATACTAGTTCTAATATTTTGGTATCTTGGTATTCTAAATACTTTGATACATTCTAGGATACCACACTATAATTTATTCAACATATATCCCACTTGTTTGTACATGGTATACCATGATACCAACATTAGGTATCATATGATACCAACCCCCAAGATACTAACCCATGACCATAACCTACACTTACCTTACGTCTAAGATACTCACCCTACTATTAGCACTTGACATCTTGAAATTACCCATTACCTAGTTCTAATATCCAATTTTTTAGCATCTTGACCAATACCTTAGCCTCCTAGATACTTACCCAACTAACTCTAATATGAATACTTGATACTAAATAGGATACATTACTCAAGTCCCAATACTCACTTACCCTCACTCATGATACTTGAATGTCATGATACCAATACGCTCATGATACCCAAGTATCACACTAGTACCTTGCCCCAAACTCTAATACATTGACACATAACTTACCTATACTTGGCTCACTTGATAACCACTTGTATCAACACTAACACACACATACACACTAACTAACACCTAATACCTAATACCTAATACTTATATATATATATATATATATATATATATATATATATATATATATATATATATATATACTTGACAACCTATGATATCTACACTCACTTGATATCCATACTACCTAGGCTCATAGGATACACAAAATGCCTATGTCGTATATTCAGTTCTCAACTTGTAACCGATACTACACCTATTAGACATATTCAATAAATTTTAGGGTTAAATTATGTCGTAGCCCTTCATATTAGCTTTCCGAAACTTTAAAGGTATTACATTTTTGTGTCTGAAAGCTCCCAAAATTACGAAAACACCGAAATGTATTCATCTTTCCGACACCTCACACTCAAATAATTTTACAGAAAGTTTCAGAAATAATTTGGCCTATTAATTTATATATTTAGAAATCTAACTTCGATACGGTTCTTTTAAAAAAAATAAAAGACTAATCGGAGTCCTGAGTTAGAAGTTATGGTATTTCTAAGTTGCTATGGCTGCTAAAAATGAGGCTGAATACTATGACGAATTTGGGTTATTTTGGACAAAAGAACACATGTATACATCCAATTTACCAAATCTACCTATATGTATCATGGTGTATTATGATACGGACTCTACGTGTCTAATTTTGGACACAAGAACGTCTTCACACGATCAAATAAACATCAATAGTCCTCATTAGGACACAATACACACACTTAATGGACATAATTGGAAATTTTTCCAAATTGAGCCCCAAAATCATGACACCAACTTAGTTCTACCAAATTAAGGGCTCATAGTGCCTAGATCTACCATTGGAAAGTCAAATCTAACCATGTGAAGGTTCTTACATGACCAAGGAGTGTTCCTAACCATGAATTTGATAAAATTAAGTAAAATACCTAGTGTTTTGGTAGCCTCTTTGGAGAATTCTGAATTAGACACGGAAGGGATAAGTCAGACACGATCTCCTAGCAAACTCTTCTCCTATGGATCTTCTTGTGCTGTCCAATGCTCTAGGCCTTCATGATGGTGAGAATGAGTGAAATTAGAAGTGGATTGAGTAAAATTGCTAGAGAATTGGGTTTGCTTGGGGAAGATGAAGCTTTAAAAAAAATGAGGCTATTGAGTAAAATAAAATAAATGGATGAGCCATAAATTGAACTTATCGCTTATAGTAAGGTTTGGTCATGACAAAATATAAAGTTTGCCTTTTTCATTTGTCATGAATGAAATCTAATTAACTAAAGAAAGGAATCTCTACAACTAAGAAAAATATTTTCTTCATGACAACTAAACTTAGTTAATTCTAATTACTAAAGTCATGGCTAACAATAATTAGCACTAACTAATATTTACAAATTCTAATTGGCTAGCCACTAACTAACACTAATACAATTCTAGTCAACCACTAATATAAATAATAAATAAAAATTTAACAACATACAAAATTATTAAACTATTCCTATGGTGGAAAGTGGTAGTTACACCAATTGCATATTATCAATTTTTCCTCCCTACTCAATGTAAATGGCGCTGGAGGCTTGACCCAATTACCTTTTGTACTTCATTTTAGGTGTAAATCTGAATGCCTGCAAATAATTTTCAAGTCATTTCTTGCTTTGAAATTGTCTTTCATTTTTTTCTTGATATCCATCACCGTATTAAAGATGTTGTCGAATACGTTCTTTTCTATATGCTTGATTTAAAGATTGTGTCTTATGAGATTGTCCTTCCAATAACTTAAGTTCTAAAAGATACTCTGCTTCGTCCAATTATGTCTATGTTCGAACCCTTCAAAGTGAAGGGCCGATATCGGATCTTCCATCACAGTCGGCAATACATCTACCTCTTTCCAAACTTCGTCTCATGTGAGTCTCAATGGGGGCAGAGATAGTTCCTGTTTACCTACTCTAAATATATTTATGTTCCTTCTCCATGGATGCGATGCAGGAAAAAACTGACGGTGACAATAAAAAAAAAGTTTTTTCGCCATTCTGGAGACAAAATGCCTTACTATTTTTCATACATAACAGACAAGACAAAGTACCATGAGTACTCCATTCCGATAACATCCGATATGCTGGAAAATCATTGATGGTCCACATGTGTGACGCTCTCATCTGAAAGTTCTGCCCCTTCGATATATCATATGTCTGAACACCGAACTGCCATAATTGTTTCAACTCATCCACCAACGGCTACAAGTAGAAATCGATGTTCTTCTTTGAATTTTTTGGACCGGGTATGATAAGTATGAAGAACATGTAAGGAGTCTTCATGCACATCCACGGTAGTAGATTGTAAGGAGTCAAAATTATTGGCTAACAAGAGTACTGAGATTTCGACTATCCGAAAGGAGTGAATCCATCAGAACATAAACTCAACCGGACATTTCTGGGCTCTGCAGCAAATTCAGGATGATACCGATCAAATTTTTTCTATGCCTCTCCATCGAAAGGATGAAATAATTCTCCATCATCCACCTTTCATTCCTTACTATGCCATGTTAAGTGTTCTGTTGTATTTGCGGACATATACATCCTCTACAGCCTCTTTGTGATCGGCAAAAACTGTATGTACTTGTAGGGACGCAACCTTGCTCGGACAGTTCACTTTCCTTTGCCCCGAATTGGCTTGTACCGGTCCTCGTGACAGAAAATGTATCTATCTTTATTATTGTTCTCCTTGTAGTACAACATGCAGCCGTTTCGACAACAATCTATCTTTTTGTAGCCTAATCCGAGTTTTTGTATCATCATCTTCGACTTGTAGAAGTTTTCAGAAAACTCCTTCAATCTTTTTGGCAACAACTCTCTAACAAACTGAATTATCCGGTCGTAGCATTCTTGCGGCTAGTTAAAATCAAACTTGAGGTTCAACAGCCGCATCACCACCGACATGACAAAATAAGAATCATAACCTGGGTATAACGAAGTATCGATATTCTTGAACATATAGAATTCCTTTACAAAAAAAGATAGATCCTTCGGATCAAAATTTGGACCGGCTGCGTCAAATACCAACTCACGTGCCAGGTTTCACGGTCGATATTCAAAGTTATCTCCGAGAGTGGACTCTTCTACCTCCGTGTTGAAGGAGGAATGATATTGAGAAAATAAAGGTTCTCCTTGAGCCGTCCACTCAATGTAGTTAGGTACGAAACACTTCTTGTAGAGATGCTCCCTCACGAGATCAACCTCTTAGAATAGTATATTATGACATTTGACACAAGGGTACTTGATGAGCCTCACATCCATGAAATAAGGTTGACTACTGGCGTATTTGAAAATTTTCTCAACGTCCGTCTTGAAATTATCTGTCAAACAAATCATACTCTCATGTCGCCGATTGTACATCCACGATCGGTCAACTAAGTATCGACTAATTGATTCTCCATGTACCATATATATTCAAACAATACGGATAAGATACAAGATTAGGTAGGATATTTGCTAAAGGATTAGTTAGTTATGATACTTGATGAAGAACAAACATAAAGAACTAAAAGACATATTGGAAAGCCCATATTTGAACATTTCTCTGTGTTCAAATACGTATCCAAAATCATACTTTCTCGATACTTATTCGAATATGGCGATACATGCTTAGCATAATAAGGTTGTAAAAGCAAGTAAAAAAATAAACTTATCTATCACATGTAAACTAATCGGCAAGGGTGACTACTATTTCATTCAATTTCAAAACTACTAAGAAATAACTAATCGGTAATATTAGCGGTTTCGAATCAGAGTATCGAATTTTTTTGTATTGGAAAGCAAATCACTATTAGCAAATTATTAACATTTTAGAAAATATATGTTATACATTTATGACAATTTTGAGTATTTTCGGTGTTGTTTCTTAGTATTTTTAAAAATGAATAAAATAGTAGTCATTGTTGTCGATTAATTTACATGCGATAGATAAGTTTTTCTCTTTTATATGCTACAATCTTACTATACTTTTACACCTTTACTAATTGTCTTTTTATTCAATTTTTTTTGTCAAATTGACCAAAAAGAGACCTCTAATGTCGGTATCGATCAGTATCGGATATCGGTCGATATCGAATGAGGATATGCCAAACTGTATCAGATCGGTATCGACCGATACTGCAAACTATGTTTGGAATATACTATTATATACTTGTGATGGCCCATTGCGATCACAATAGTAGAAAATTTATGATATTCTTCGGTCCTAGAGCATTAATACTTATAACTGTTAATTATTCCCCAGGGCCTAAGCAAGCAACAACAACCCATCCTTGATCAGCCTAAGCTACCAGTGTTTCATATCATGTTCGTACGAATCCGTGTCTAGTGTATCGTGTCTGTACGTGTCCGTGTCCAACGTATCGTGTCTGTACGAGTCCAACACCCAAAGTTCAAATGTAATAATTAACAAAATTGAAATGAGGGTTAGGGTTTACCTTAGTCTGAGGAGGAGCTGAGAGGAGAGGGTTAGCGGGTCGCCCGAGAGGGAGAGGAAGCGGTGGCGAGTCGCCGGAGAGGGAAGAAGCGGGGGCTGGTCGTCGTCGGAGGGGGCGGGTCGGGATTGGGGTCGTCACAGACTGAGAGAGGGAGGGGGTCGCCGCGAAGGAGAGGGGGGGTCGTCGGAGGAGGGGGCGGGTTGGGGTTGGGGTTGGGGTTGGGGTCGGGGTCGCCGTGAATGAGGGGGGGTTGTTGGAGGTGGCGGCGGGTCGGGGTCACCGCCAAGGAGAGGACGGGTCGCCGGAGGAGAGAGGAGGGTTCGAGGAGGAGGTTCTCTGAGAGAGGAAAGAAAGAGAGTGTGAGAGTTGGAAATGGGGGAAAAACGAAACGCGCCAGGAATTTTAATATTTCACAGCGACGGATTTTCCGTCGCTAGTCTGTCGATGAGAAAAATTCGACATTTCAGCGACGAATTAACGACATAGATTTATATATATTTTTTATATAAATGAATTTGTCGTTTGGCCGTCGACATTCTATTGTTGGGTCAGCGGCGAAATATGTTCCATCACTGATATCCGTCGTTATTTTTCAGTATTTTTGTAATGTATGTTTTTTTGAAATATGAAGAAACTCCTTTCATTACTCTCGTGAGAGCTTAAGTACATAAAGTTTTCAACGTTCGCTAGTAGCAGTTGTTGGATACAACTTGGAGGGAATTCAAAATTCATTCAGTACAAAATTTCCGTACTATGTAGTTTGTAGGTTTCTCACATCTTTACCCTGTTATGTTAGTTTTTTTTTACAGATGGTTATAGATAAACTCGGTTGGTTATAGTTATTGTAGTGAAATTCTTCACCATTTAATTAAATCCAATAATGAGAGAGAGAGAGAGAGAGAGAGAGAGAGAGAGAGAGTACAACACACAATGTGAGAGAAGAAGGTTCACTAGCTTGTAAGTTAAAAAAAAAACGAACATAAAGGTCATCTTAGTTTATATAAAAAAAAAAATTATGAAATAAAATGAATGGAGGGAGAGCGAATAAAGAATAGACTTCAAGTGTTAAATGGGCCGGACGTATCGCAACTCGGTTCTAAATTTATTTGGTCAAATTCAGTCTGGATCGAATTGGACTCAGTCAATAGTCCGACCTAGTCCGACCCATAGATGACTCGGATTCAGACTGGATTTGAAAATTGTGTCCGATAACCTGGCTCGCTGCGAAGCTCGAATCGAACCGGTTCAACCCAGGAAAATTCGTTCGATCTGGCCAGAAACGACCAGTCAGTGACCCAGTCCAGGACCGATTGAAATCTGGTACCCCAACCCCCGTGGGCCCCACCAACTATTTTGTTAATTTATCCCTCCACCATCCCAATATTATGGTTGTTTTAAACGATTTGAAGTATATTTTGATTATTTTACTAAAAATAATAAAAATATTCTAATAATAACTATATTTTAAGGATACATATAACTTTCCACAGTCTGAGTCCAACTTTCTGCTCACCATAGTTACGAAAACATCTTAGGTACCAAGCAGCAACATGTTATCATGCTCATCTTGTTGAATAAATATTAAACGTTTTAGAATTTTAACACAAGTGACTGGAAATTTAACATATATAGTACAAACACGGGTTCGAATTCTGTTAATCATTACAAACGAATTAAAATAAAATGTTCCTACTTAAATCTAATTCGTCTACAAGAATCGACCTTTGATATGCGGTTTCAGGAGAGATGGTAACGTATCCAGTGCTTTCATATAAGGTCTTTTATTATCGCTCTTCACAGGAATACATAACAGAATTTTGAAGAATTATCACTAAAATATAACATTTAGTCAGCGATGGATTTTCGATGGACTAGTAGCGGATTTGTTGTTATGAGTCATACATCCAATATTTCGTCGCTACATCATCAGAAAATACATAGCAACGGACTACTTCCATCGCTACGAAATATTACACTGTTAATGTTTTTGTCTTTGGACTATAAAAGCTAGTCTCATATTAGCTACACCATCAAGTGAGTATCTCAATATAATTTGCTTGTGTTGAGGTGTGCACATGGTTTGTGGTGTGGTACATGGATGCCACGTGGGGGTATTTTATTAGGATGAAGAAGGATTAACTCCTTAATGAAAGCATTTAAGCTTTTTGTCATTCTCTTGGAATTTATTCCATAGGAGCTAAGCCCCAAAGACTCGGACGCAAAGTGGCACTTTGTTGGCGCACTTGATGCGCTCGGTTATGCGCGAGTTGCATGCGACGTTGCTCGGCGCATGGCGCTTGTGCGCATTTGATGCCCGAGTTGCATGCGTCGGCTGCATGAGTTGGACGCATGAGCGGACTGCATTTGCTGGACGCATGAGCGGACTACATGAGCGGTCGCATGGGCGGCCGCATGAGCTGCTGCTTGCGCGATCGCATGATTGGTTGTTTGCGGGGTCGCATGAGCGGTTGCATGCAGGTCCGCTGCTATCAGATATATTTAATCATTTATGAAAAGATTGAGTCACTAATTTAAATCCTATACATGTGGGATTTGAATTTAATTCATTCCAATAATGTAGGATTTAAATTTAATCATATGGGATTTAAATTTAATTTATTCCAATCTTGTGGGATATGAATTAAATTTATTCGAATCTTTTTGTAACTAATGGGTGGTCAGGCTCCTCTATAAATACTCTCTTCGTGCCTACATTGAGGACTTACTTCAAAATAGAGGAGACCAAAAGAGTTCCTGCAGCCGCCATTGCAGTCGAGGAAGTTCGTGCAAGTCCAAGAGCTTGGGACATCCCCCTGTGACCCTCCGGGTTGGAGGAAAACAGAGGGGCTCTGCTCGCTCGTCTACGCTCCGACCAATGTTGTCAAAATGGAAAAAACCTTGTAAGAAAGAGTAGTCAAAAATAAGGTCGGAAAAAATGAATGAAAGTAGTAGTCAAAAAGGCAAGGAGGTGACAACGAGCGTTCCAGAAGTTCTACGTGAACTGGCTGGTTCCTGGGAGCAAATCGTGTGGGACGAATCTTGCTTTGAGCAACGGTGATCTTCATCACCCCAGCAAGCAGAGTTTATTCTTATCCTTCCTCTTCTCTTCTGCAAGTTGTAAACTCTGTTCTGTCCGTTTGCAATTACGATTGCAAGGAAGAACGAGAAGATATTTTTCTCTGATTATTTTGTTATTTTGTTTCAAGTTGTAATCAGATCCTATATATATTATTTCTTATTGGATCGAGAGATATCAGGAAGGGAACTCTTGTGTGAATTCCTGAACTCGACTTCAACTTTAAACTTCTGGTTCTACCATCTTTGATTAAGCCTCGGGACTAACAATCTCAAAGCAAGATCCGAGTAAGATGGAGAACCGATAAAACCTTCTCGATCTAGCTTTCACAAGCTTGAGAAGTTTGATGACGAATACTACAACATTTAGAAGAGGAAGATCTCTCTAAATCTTCGTCTTGTCAAAGTTGCTTATGTGTTAGTTGATTCAGAACCTACCATCCCTGAAGATAGAGGAGAACTTGAAGTTGGTGTGGCGCAGGACGCGGACAACAAGTGGAAAGAAGACAACGACCTCTACAGGCTGTTGATCCTCAATGCAATGGAGGACTCGATGACAAAGAATGCAATGGAGGACTCGATGACAGAGTCTTACAGCAAGAAAGTGAAGGTAAAATATGTTTGGGAATCTCTTGAGAAGTATTATAAAACTGATGAAAAGATGTCTAAAATCCATCTCGTTAAAAAGTTTTTCCTTTACAATTTGAAGACGAGAAGGTAATGTTGTCGTAAGTCAAGAAAATTCTGAAGATGCAGTAGAAGCTGGAGGAAGAGGGCATGAAGCAGGAAGATAAGTTCATGGTGGGGGCTATCGTCACCAAGCTTCCTCCAGGCTGGATCAAGTTCAAGACAGACATGTACTGTAAGAAGATGGAGATCCAGCTCGAAGATCTTCTTCACTGGATTCATATTGAAGATGAAGCCAGGGGGCAACTGAAGTTGGACTCCCTGTCCAAGTAGTTGGCAAAGGCCAACTTGGTGCATGCTGACGACTCCAAAGGGAAGCAGAAGGCTTCTCACAAGAAAAAAAAGAATGACTTCAACCATCTGAAGGTGAAGTCGGCTTCGTTCAAGCCGAAGCCAAAGCCAAAGCCCAAGTCAGAAGTAACTTGCTTCAACTGTGGTAAGAAGGGCCACTACCGGAGTGACTGCAGATCCAAGCCCAAACAGACAGAGCAAGGTGAGTCTAACAAGGTTGTTATGATTGTGCAAGTTGTCACGACTGGTATCGACTCTGACCAGTGGATGGACACTAGCGTATCCTGCCATGTTTGCTCAAAGAATGAGTTGTTCACCACCTACAAGCCTACATCTGAGAAGGTTATGGTGGCGAACCAGGCACAAGCTGAAGTATTCAGGACCGGAACGGTGGTACAAAACCTGACTTCGGGGAAGTCGGTGACGCTTCAGGTTGTGAAGCATGTACCAATGATAGCCAAGAATCTGGTCTCAGAAATTCTGCTCTGCAACGCAGGCTTGAGGATGGACATTAATATTGGACAGATGGTGATGTCTTACAAAGAAATATACTTCGAAAAAGCTTTCTGTACCGAAGGGATGTTCAAACTTCAACTTGTAACTCCTGCTACAATGATAAATGCAATCACTTCTTCTAGGTATTCTCTTGAGTTATGGCACAATAGACTATAACATGTTCATTGTAAAAGAATAAACAAGATGTCTAGTCTAGGGTTGATCTCCAAATGTGGGGGTAAGAAGGTGGAGAAGTGTGAGGTTAATGCGCAGACTAAGATTACCAGAAAGCCATTCAAGCGGGTTAACCGAAGTACATATCTTCTGGAGTTGGTGCACACAGATATCTGTGACTTCAAACAGTTCTCCACAAATGCCAAGATTAAGTATTTTATTACATTCATCGACGACTACTCAAAGTATGCATTTGCCTATATACTCAAGTCAAAGGACGAAGCATTCGAGAAGTTCAAGGAGTTCAGGGTTAAAGCTGAACGTCAGACAGGGCAACAACTCAAGAGACTTAGAAGTGATCAAGGCGGAGAGTATAGGTCTATTAAATTCGCATCATGCTGCAAAGAACATTGAATTTTCAATGAGACGACTGCTCCTTATTCTCCTCAATCAAATTGAGTAGTTGAAAGAAAGAACAGGACGTTGACAAAAATGATAAACTCAATATTGTTAACTGCGGGTCTTCTAAATTGCTTCTAGGCAGAAGCTGCGTTGACGGCTACATTCATCCTGAATAGAGTGCCGTACGCAATATCTGATGTCACTCCTCATGAACTCTGGTTCAAAGTCATATCCAACTTGAATATCATTCGAGTGTAGGGGTGTCTGGCATATGTGAAGCTCCCAGACTTGAAGATTCAGAAACTGGGTACGAGGACAACGAAGATCATCTTCTTGGGTTATCCTAAGAAGAGTGATGCTCGGTGGTTTCTTGATATAGAATCAAATTATATCATTGAATCTTGCGACGCAGAATTCTTTGAAGATAAAATTTTAAGGCACAAGAACATTGTTATCGCAGATATTCCGGAGTATAGTGTGGGTACACAGGAGGCTGAAGCTTCCAAAGGAGATGTAGTACTTGTCACGACCCGTACCCGATATAGGGGCACGAGTACGTGGGTACGTCCAGCCTACGTCGTAGCAGCGACGGTAGAATATTGTCTCGGTCTTCTATACTATCTAACATCTCACACAATATGTATATAATACCTGTCATGCCATCTCAACTCCAAATGGAGGAGCAATATGATGATATAATAAAGGGTAGTTAATACTCAATCACAAATAAAAACTAAAGGAAGATGTAAGCATGATATAGAATAGAAGAAAAAGAAATACACGTCTCAATACATCATAGGTCCAACTCAACATCTAAACACAACTCAAGATCTCAAAATAATAATACAATCCGAAGTCTAACTAGAAACAACTACTACAAGATATAAAATTCTAAATGGCCTCGATATCTAGTACTACATCCTCAAGTGATACTCCATATGTTAGCCCGTAGTAAGTGGGACAAATCCTCACTAACCAGTCATCTGAAAAATATATCCAGTCATGATTAGAGCAAAGTACGACCCAATAACAGTTCCAATAAATTGATAATGACTATAAACAGAAATAGAGAATATAATACAAGACGAGAAACAACGAACAATATCATACTATGGTAGAAGAAACAGGTAAACAAGAGCAATATGGTATACACTAATCACGAGAAAATAGAAAAAAAATAATAAAATAGAATATGTGAAGAACTGAACTATACTAAGTGTTTGAAATACTAGTTAGATATGTGATCGGCTTGGGTTAAATATTGTCTACTTAACGTTGGATAAACATTGTCTACTTAAACATTGAACATTGTCTAGGCTTTGATCACATATCTAGCTAACACTTTTCCTTTTTTCGACTAGTACAATGGATCCAACTATGAAACGTTACGATGTAAGATACTCAAGGCATTGTAAAACATTGAATATTGAACATTGTCTAATATTAAATATTGTCTATTAACCATATGAGAACACGAGACATAATAAAACAATAAATAACATCTCATGACTGAAGATCCATGTATATACTAATCTGTGTACCAATGTATCAGAAATCAAGTAATATATTTCTAAATACTTGCATTATAGTAATTATCAAATAATAGAAACTATCAGAGAATGTACTCGCCTGTGATCCAGAGCAATGAATGTCAAACTATGTCCGAACTGATGTCACACAGATCTATATATGGAATATTACATTAATACAAGATTTTATAATAAAAATAAGTTAAACTAGTCAAATTCTAGGTCATAAACCCATTTCTAAGTCAAAATAGTCAAACTAGGTCAACTCTAGGTCAAACTAGTCAAACTTGGTCAAACTAGCTATTTCTAGGTTGTATGAGTCCATATCTAGGATATTAGGTCCATACACTATGTAACTAGGCTATACTAGATATACTATGATACTAGAATACCAATAAAATACCGTATCATAAGATACACAAGTTATTAGATATGAAAATAATATAATATATATATACAAGACAAAATATATAGTACTCCTAGCCAAACTAATGCTAAATGGATACCTTGGCTTTGAACCAAATGCGGTATCACACCACTTACACACCCATCTTGAAATACAAACTCAATACCTTGAGTATAAACTAATACCTTGACATTACCTTGGTATCACAAGGTAATACAATATCTAACAGTTAATTAACTAGCCATTCATACCCTACTATACACTAACATGCACTTATACTTATAACAATACTATACCAACTAACATAACTAACATACCCATTGGATATTCAATACCCATACCCAAGATACCTCAACTCTCATTACCTTGGTGTAACTCAAGATAAACTAGAAATAATATTAACCAATACTAATACTTATTCTAACTAGTGTATATATATATATATATATATAACTAACAATATTAACTAACTTAACTATTCACTAACTCAACTAACATCATTAACTAACAACTGATATGTACTAACTTATCTCAACTTATAAATACACTAACTTACTCACTCTAACATACTTATATACTAACTTAACTTTAACTGATATATATATATAACTAACTAACAATATTAACTAACTAGCTTATCTACAACTTAATCTCTAAGCACTGCTACTTATTACTGCTGCTTACTTATTGCTGCTACTTACTGCTGCTGCTTATTACTGTTGCTGTTGTTGATGCTAATCTCTGCTATTGCTGTATGCTGCTGCTGCAGCTTACTACTTCAGCTGCTGCTGCAGCTTCTTGCTGCTGCTGCAGCAGCTTATTGTTGTTGTTGCAGCTTCTTGCTGCTGCTGCTGCAGCTTACTGCTTCTATTGCTGCTTCTTGCTGCTTATGCTGCTGCTTTTGCTGCTGCTTATGCTGCTGCTTCTTGTCACTTTTGCTGCTACTTATCACTGCTTATCCGACCTCCCCCTAGCACACATACACACACCTATACACACACACACACACACACACACACACACACACACACACACACACACACACACATACATATATATATATATATATGGTTACACCTATCAACACTAATGCACTAACGATGCACATGAGCTTTTCTACTCTCCAATGACCACCAACACATCACAAATGACTTAGAAACATAACTCTCTCTCTCTCTCTCTCTCTCTCTATATATATATATATATATATATATATATATATATATATATATATATCATATAACAACTATAAATATAATACTCTAATAGTTATAACCAAGGTAAATTGAATTAGAATGCAAAGAATCAAACACATGGAGTGCACCGCACCCGTATCTAACTCAATCTATGATACGCTTGCGATACGGCTCCACGACACCACCAAACGTATCCAGAAGGGCACGAGCAAGTCTAGAATCACAATTAGAATCAACAAGAGGTGTTAGCTACTCATCTACTTGCCTGTGTCAAAATATGACATGCTCAAACCCCCGTGTCGGAAGAAAACCCCCAAATTAATCTGTATCACCAAATTATCGTGATACGGACACATATCCAATTATGGATACAGTACTAGTCACACACAATCAAACACATGTCAATTTGGTCTAATTGACCTATTGACAAACAAAAGATGTGCCAACCTCCAAATTCCTCCAATATTGACACCAAATACCATATAAAACTCACAATACATAGCCAAATAGCCTAGAACTAGTTCCTATAGGTAGTCCTATGCCATGGGATCATTACTAATGGTCAAATGCATGATTAAGAAGCTATAATGAGAGAGAAATTCAGGAATTACCAATTGGGAGATGGATTTCCAATAAAAATGCAATTGAACACGATCCAGACACGATCTTCTTGCCAAAGCTCCTTCTCTTCTTGTGCTTCTTAAAATTTCAAGCTCCAATGCTCATTGAGTGATGAGAATAAGAGAGAATATAATGAATCTGGAAATAATTGATGGAGGAATTGTGTAGAAAATCAATGGTGAAAAATTGGAGATCTAGAATTTGGATCAAAAATTAAAATACAAATGAGAAAAGACAGAAAGAAGACCCTCTATATGTGGCCGACCCCTCCCTTCCCCCTTCTCCAAGTAATGTACAATGACAATATGCCCCTACATGCTAATATGAGAAATAATTAAGAAAGGGTATGTTTGGAAGTCTCTAACTAATTATAATTAAACTAATTCTCCTTAATTAATTAGTGGGAATGGGTTCATTGGGCCTAGTCCATGTTGGCTCACTATTTGTCATGATAAGCCTAATTTAGGTCCACTAATGTCAAGTCAAATTAAATAGGCTAGCCCACTAACTAAATTAAATTCTACAAGCCTCTAGTTAAATATAGCACTCCAATAATTAAATCAATAATACAAGCATCAAATAAATATACATGGCCCACTAATATTAACATTATATTACTAAAATTAAATAACTAGGCCAAATTATCAAATTATCCCTAGCTGGAAAAGTGGGGGTGACGGTACTTGAAAAAATTATGATTCCAGAAACAACGTTCGTACCAGAACTCGCAGAACCGAGAAATAAGCGGATGAGGAGACAGAAGGACTTCGGAGAAGATTTTGTCACCTATCATGTGGAAGCAGATCCGCTTACCTATGATGAGGCGATGAAGCCCAGAGACGCTATCTTCTGAAGGGAGGCTATCAATGACGATTATGACTCAATAACCTCCAACAACACTTGGGTGTTGGTCGATCTGCCGAAAGGAGCTAAACCAATCGTTTGCAAGTAGATCTTCAAAAGGAAAATAAAGGCTGATGGAACTGTTGACAAGTTCAAGGCAAGGTTAGTTGCCAAGGGGTTTTATCAGAAGTAGGGGATCGACTACTTCGACACTTATGCTCCAGTAGAGCAGATGACGACCATCAGGATGTTGATTGCTCTGTGTAATTCATAAGCTAGTTATTAATCATATGGATGTCAAAACAGTATTCCTGAATGGAGAGTTGACCGAAAAGATTTGCATGCAACAACTAGAAGGATTTGTCGTCAAAGGGCTTGAAGACAAAGTTTCAAGTTGGTAAAATCCTATACGGTCTAAAATAAGCTCCCAAGATGTGGCACAAAAAGTTTAATAAAGTCATAAGATCAAACAGCTACAAGTTCAGCGAGACGGACAAGTGTGTTTACACAAAGTTCGCTGACAGAAGATGGGTCATCACTTGTCTTTACATAGACGATATGCTGATCCTAGGCACGTATCTAGCACGAGTCCCTGAGACAAAGAAGTTTCTCTCATACAAGTTCAGTATGAAGGACTTGGGGTAAGCTGAAGTTATCCTCGGGATAAAGATCATCCGGACAGACACTGGAGTGGCGCTGTCATAGTCTCATTATATTGAGAAGATGCTCACACGCTATGGATATCAGGATCTTCTAGGGATCGATACTCCGTACAAGTGTAATAAGAAGCTGATGCCAAATCCTAGGAAAAGCGTCAGGCATCTGGAGTATTCAAGCGTCATTGGAAGTTTGATGTATGCAATAACTGCCACAAGGTATAACATAGCTTTTGTCGTGGGGATGCTGAGTCGATTCACGAGCAACCCAGGTGTGGAGCACTGGAGGGCTGTGAAGAGAGTGATAAGATATCTCAGGAGGACTCAAAAGTATGCACTATACTACAGCGGGTATCCGACAGTAGTAGAAAGCTTTAGTGATGCAAGCTGGTATTCAGAAGTAGAGAGCGAAAGGTCCACAGGAGGATACGTCTTTTTCATGGATGGAGCTGCTATATCGTGGAAGTCGAAGAAGCAGACTATGCTCTCTCATTCCTCGATGGAATATGAGTTTTATGCACTGGCTGCTACAGCGGATGAAGCAGAGTGACTTTGGGAGATCATGTATGATTTTCCATTGGTTGGTGCACGGATTTCGATGGTACCGATGTACTACGACAACCAGGCGACTGCAGCAATGACATCAAATGACCTCTTTAATGGTAAGAAGAGGACTGTGCGGTTGAGGTACATGAAAGTGAATGATCTGATAAAGACTGGAGTCATTGTCGTAATTGATGTTCGAAGTCAGGAGAACCTGGCAGACCCGTTCACCAAAGGTCTCAAGCGTTAGCTGGTCGAGGACACAGCAACCAAAATGGGCTTGAAGATATTCTGATATTGCGTCTATGTAATTCTACCATAAATTTTATGCTATTAGTTCAAAGAAAAATCTACTAGGCATCTAGCTTTTGGTTCAAAGAAGGACCATTGACTGGGAGAATATTAGGAACAATGGGTAGTCCTTTGAGATAATGGGTAGTCCTTTGAGACATTGAGGGGTTACTGACCCAGAATCACTGTTGTCTACTTCTTGTTCTTTATGAAGAACAATTTCCTATGGAAGGATGGCTTTGACGCCTTAATGAGTTCTCGGACAGAGTTAATGTCCAGTGTGCTTTACAGGAAGTACGTAGTTCAGCACTACAAGGAACTTGTATCCCATGCTACAGTTGTGTGACACCATAGAGGTAAAAATGTAAATCCTCGGCATTAAGTCATGTCACAGCGGCGTAGCATCGCGCATAGGCAGGTGGCCTAATGTTGTAGAATGAAAAGTGGTAGGCAGCACTACAAAGAGTTCGATGACCTCATGTTACAGTGGTGTGACACTACAGAGGGAAAAGATGTAAATCCTCGACGGTAAGCCATGTCGCAGTGGCGTAATACCGCAAAGAAGCGCAAGACTTCGTGCTGGGTAGTTTGTTACTACAAAGAGGGAGTGAACCTCATGCTACAGAGGATGAAACCACATGAGGGAGTGAACCTCGGCAGAAGGCCATGTTATAGCGGCATAGCACCACAAGGAAGCGCAATACTTCATGCCAAGACTCTTTAAGAACTCACCTATAGTGTATAGAAAAAGATGCAAGCCGTCTCTTGAGGAAAAACTTATATACAATAAAAATACATACACCAAAATCAAGCATGCACAGGGCATTTAATGTGCAACCGGAAGCACAGTTGATGTCATTGTGTGAGTGGAAAGAATTACAACTATGGTGCAGAATTCAAGGGTTAGTTCATTCTTGTATCATACTGTTATTTTGACCCATGAAGGAAGGTTCAAGTCGAAGCAACATCTATCCTAATCTATGATGGGAAGTCACTGTGAGGAATGCTCAATCCATATATTGAGATATGTGGGGGATTGTGGTATTTTTTTCTTTGGACTATAAAAGATAGTCCCACATTGGCTACACCACCTAGTGGGTATCTCAATATAATGCTTTGCTTGTGTTGATGTGTGCACATGGGGTGTGATGAGGCACATGGGTGCCATGTGGGGATATTTTATTAGGATGAAGAAAGATTTACTCCTTAATGAAAGAATTTATGATTTTTGTCATTTTCTTAGAATTTATTACATAAGAGATAAGCCCCAAAGGGGTATAAGCGATTCAGACTCGGACTCGGACTCGGACTCAGACTCAGACTCGGGCTCAAGGGTGCAAGGTGGCAATTTATTGGCGCACTTTGCACTTAGCACATCAGCATCGGCACATGGCGCTTGTGCGCATTTGATGCGCTCGGTTATGCGCGAGTTGCATGTGCCGTTGCATGCGTCGGCCGCATGAGCTGCACACATGAGTGGGCCGCATGAGCTCGACGCATGAGCGAGCCGCATGAGAGGGCTGCATGAGCGGTCGTATGGGCGGTCGCATGCGCTGCTGCTTGTGCGGCCGCATGCGCTACGGCATGAGCGGCCACATGAGTGGTTGCTTGCTGGGCCGCATGAGCGGTTGCATGCGTGTCCGCTGCTATCAAATAGATTTAATCAGTTATGGAAAGATTGGGTCATTAATTTAAATCCGCTACATGTGGGATTTTAATTTAATTCATTCCAATCATGTAGGATTTAAATTTAATCATATGGGTTTTAATTTAATTCATTTCAATCTAGTGGGATATGAATTAAATTCATTCCAATCTTTTTGTAACTAATGGATGGCCAGACTCCTCTATAAATACTCTCTTCGTGCCTACATTGAGAACTTACTTCGAAATAGAGGAGACGAAGAGAGTTGCTGCAGCCGCCATTGCAGTCCAGGAAGTTCGTGCGAGTCCAAGCAAGGAGGTGTCACCGAGCGTTCCAGAAGTTCTACGTGAACTTGCTGGTTCCTGGGAGCAGATCGTGTGGGGCGAATCTTGCTTTGAGCAATGGCGATCTTCATTACCCTAGCAAGCAGAGTTTATTCTTCTTCTTCCTCTTCTCTTCTGCAAGTTGTAAACTATGTTCTGTCCGTTTGCAACTGCGATTGCAAGGAAGAACGAGAAGATAGTTTTCTATGATTCTTTTGTTATCTTGTTTCAAGTTGTAATCAGATCCTATATATATTATTTCTTGTTGGATCGAGAGATGTCAGGAATGGAACTCGTGTGTGAACTCCTGATCTCGACTTCAACTTCTGATTCTACCGTCTCTCGGGACTAACAAACACTTCTTCAACTGAGCTCTCTTTCATAGTTACAGTCACAGATCTTTAACTAATAATTAGTGCTCTTCCTAATCATGCTCATGAGAAAAGACAGAAAGATCAGGATCACATATAGAGCAGAAATTAGGTAGCAGTTACAAAATACAGAATTTGATTAACCAACCGAAGGTCCATGCATATTGCATAACACTTAACATTATAGAGGACTCCCAACTCCGAGCAGAAACTTCACTGTACCACTCCATGAATTGAGCCATGCATCTTCTTGTAACTTTCTACACTGCATATCCCAACCGGACCTCCTCCAAGGAATGAGAAGAACCTGCAGCGCGAAGCGTGTTCGTCTGGCGAGCATGGACCGTGTATGCCGCCGCCGCGACAGCACCGAGCACGACCACGACTGCTGTGACAGTACCGGCAGCAATAACGAAACCGGACGCCACCCTCCTGTGGCCAAAGTTAGTGCTGCTTTCACCTGCAGGATCGGCAGCTTCTGCGGCTGCTGGCTTCCAGATGGGATCCGTGACATTCCGCGCCTCCGGGATCGGTGCCACCTCTGGCTTCGCCACTGCTGGATGGTCAAAGAATGCCATCATCGATCCGGAGGCCTCGCCGGAGTTATTCTCGTACATGAGCCCGTGCTGGGATGGCAGCGCGTTTTGACAGTCCGAAGTAGGAATCGTGGCAACCCATATGGAGACGACAAGGCAGAGTGTTAAGTATGTGCCGGAACAACGAGAGCTGGATTGCCACTGATCTATTGTCATTTCTGTCTTCTCTTCTGCTATCCCCAATCTCCTTCTCCTGATAATAGAAAATAAATAATTTCACCTAAGAAACACCACAAATATATTGAAATAGAGAAATGACTATTGGGATTTATTTGAAGTGTGTATTTGAATATAGAGTTAATTGTCAAAATGGTGTTCGAGGAATGTCGTGGTCACCACTTTAGTGGTTGAACATTTTGTGTGTGGTTAATTTGATATCTAAGTCTTATATTTTGGTTTAAAGAGTGTCTGGAGTAAGTTTCGTTATTACTTTTGGATAAAAATCGTTACAAATGGACATGTGATGGTCATGTGCCTTATTTTTAAGGTTATTTTTATCGTGACGAGCCGATATGTAGGCTATGATTGATTGTAGAGCTGTCATTTTGTACTCGACAAAAGCTATTTGTTTATGTAAAATTTCTTCGAACACGAATTTTCTTCTAAAAATGATAGTAAAAAAAATTTGACAAAAAAACCATAAAAAATAAGGGGTGTGACCATCACATGTCCATTTTTATCGATTTTTATCCTAAAACACCAATGAAATCTAGTTCAGGCATTCATTAAACCAAAATACAAAGTTTATGTACCAAATTAACCAAAAAAAGTTCAATCACCAAAATGACAACCACTACATTCCTCAGGCATCATTTGGATAATTAAATCTTGAATATAAGATTCTTCTTTTATTGTCTTGACTCTGACATACACATAAGGAGTTGTAGCCCATGTGGTTGGTATGCTGGAGTATTTTACTAGAGGGTAAGGTTCAATCCAGCAAGAAATATTAGTTTTTGTCATCCATTTCTTGTAAAATTTTCTTTGTAGCTAGACCCCGACTTAGACTGATCAGACTTGGACACAGACGTGGGCAAAGGGCATTGATGGTGCACTTTGCACAGGTGGTTCTAGCGGGCTAGCTGGTTCTGCGTGGTCACAGTTCCAACGTGGCTAGCTATTTTAGTGGGCCAGCATTCCAGCGAGGTCAGTGCTACCGTTGGACCTAGTTTTCGGTACCACCCACTGGATATATATTCCAGCATGCCGGCTACTCCCGCTGAACCTCCAGCGTGGTAACTACTCTCGATGGAGTTGGGTTCCAATGTGTCCGTTGTAATGTCCCACTTCATATGGTGCATTACGATGAGTCAATATTTGAAAGAATTATTAATTCATATTGGTTTCATGTGCAGGTGGTGTGCGAAGTTCATTATGATCAGAGTATTGTCTCGCAACGGGCTAAGGTATGGGGTGGACATCATAGTTTGGATCAGTCGATTAGTTCGGAGCAATGCGAGAGTTCATGGGATTTGTCGGTGGTAAAATCTTGCTTATTCTAGTTGGATTGGATGATGGAGGAGCACGGAGTGCTCGTATGGTTATACCAAGATAAGAGGATCGTGCATTACATAAAATTGCTGAGTTAAGTAATCATGCTGTATTAGCTCGGCAGAACGATTGACATATCTGGAATATGTGTTGGGCTCTGGCCCTTCTTCTTTACTCATTTTTTTCTTATTAAATTATACCTTTTGTGTGTGTGTGTGTGTAACATCGAAGAATCAGTGCACGCGGTTCGGATAAATAGAAGTCGTAACTTATGTTGAACACTAAGATAGAACATTGAACAACTATCGGAGCATGCATCAGTGCCCGAGCATCAAGTAATACGCTTTATCAGCGAAACAAGCAGTTGTGGTTAAAAACCATACAAATTTGTCAGAAGGGGTATGGTGCCCACGGAACATTGTGTCAGGAAGCGGCATGGTGCCTCGGCATGTTAGGACCTACGGGTCGCCAACCGAAAGATTGATCGAATGTGTAGTTAACACGAGAACGATTAAATGCTGCGAGTAGATATGTACATTTATTACTTACATTTTGGTACCATGCATGAGTTTCATAGTAAACTGTTCATGCATTGCATGGTCATGGACATGGATAACCTGTGTACGGGTTTTGGTTTCCTTGAACGAGTGTGCCCAGGGCACTGTGACCGTTCGGCCTAGGAGGGAACAACAATAACATGCTTCAGAGCATGGGTATTGCTAGACCTGCAGTTGGACTTGCTACCCGGACTGGAAGGGTGCGTGTTGCAATATTTGGTAATGAGGAACCTTTGGTGGTGCTTGCAACCCGACCGCGAAGGATCGTACCCGAAAGTAGTCTAATATGGCTCGGAAAGCCAGCGACCTTCGTATAGATAAGACAACATGCTAACAAATGTCTTACGCAGGGGCAAGTATTCACCTTGCATAAGTACAATGGTGAGTGCATCGGTATTGGTAAGAAATCATGAACGAGCGACACAGTATACATATGTTTTCATGTTTTACTTACGCGATTGAGTATAATATGCTTACATGATTACATTGCTTACATGCGTACATGTGTACATGATTACGAGACTACAATGCTTACCAAGCGTGGATGCTTTCCTGCTTTAGATATATGTCATGAACATGAACAAAAATTCATCTAGTTCTAAATAAAAAGATCACCATATAATATATATGCTTCACATGATTACTTAGTGTTGGTTTAGGCGAGTGAGCTACATCACTCACCAGTACAAGATGTGTACTGATACCCAACCCCCCAGGTACGAAGATTTACTTGATCGTATCAAGGCGTTAGAAGTTCGGATTGGCAACACAAAGATGTTCGACTGAGGATGCATGCTTGGATATAAGAAGACATGAAGTATGGAACAACGAGATCCTTTTGTGAGCAAGAGAGATCATGAGTGTTGTAAGCCAAATTAGCATATTCATTGGGGGCTATTGAGAGCCTTTGTAACCGCTGCAATTATCAATAAAGAGTTTCGTCTCGTATACTCTGTTGTGTTTCTTTTGTGACTCTATATATCTTCCGATGCAACTTGATCATTTCGATGATAACTATTTTGTTTTATCTTCTTACCTTATACTAGTTCAATCTAAATTTGTATGACATCATGCCCGAGGGACGATTATCGACTCTGCGGAGTTAGGACGTGACATTTGCTGCTCCAGTTAGACCTGGGTTCCAGCATGGCTGTTTTAATGTGGACGTTTTAACTTCATAACTTCCCACTTAGTTGGAGTTACTGATGTAACTGTTCATTCAATAGGGGTTATTCCAATGATTAATTGCCTATAATGGGTAGTTATGGCTGCTAGGGGACTTGGCACGCCTACATATTCTCTCGATTTGTTTACTTGGCAGAAGACTAGGACAATATATGCAATGACAGCAGAGTTTGTTGTATCAATGAAGTCACGAATTTCTATCCAAGCACTGTCCAATTTTTGTAGGTAACAAATGAGCATTCCAGAAGTTCAAGTTTTTGAGCTTGTTTGTTCCTAGGAGCGGATCGATAAAAAATGGTCGAATTTTACTTTGAGCAACAATGATCGTCATCACCTCAGCAAGCTTTCTTCTTATAGCAACTTAGTTTTCTTTTCTAAGCATTCTATTTCCAACAGCTTGTAATCTTTCCATTCTGAGTTGTTGTAATATTCGTGTTGCATTTTATATTGTACGTCTTTTTGTATGATTTTTTGTAACCGACGATAACAATCTCAAAGCAAGATTTGAACAACATCAACATGGAAAATCGTACAAGTCTTCTCGACATAACTTTCACAAACTTGAGAAGTTCGATGAAAAATACTACAATACCTGAAAGAAGAAGAAGATCAGCTTAAATCTTTAACTCTTCAATGTGGATTATCTTCTAACTGAATTAGAACCAACAATTCCAAAAAGTGAAGATATGCAAGTCTTAGCAAACATGGTCACCATGTAGCAGAAATAGAAGACATACAACAACCTCTACAAGTTGTTGATTCTTAATTCCTCGGATGACTCAATGACAGAACCCCTACAACAAAAGAAAATTTTAAGAGACGTCTGAAAGTTTCTTGAAAAGAGTACAATAGATGTCGAAGATTCATCTTGGCTACAAGTTTCTCGAAATATAATTTGAAGATGAGAAGATAATTTTGTCACGAGTAAAAAAAAAACTTTGAAGTTACAACAAAAGCTTGAGGAGGAGGTTATGCCTCAAGTAAAAAATTCATGGAAGGAGATATCATCTCCAAGATCCCTACCTGCTGGAATCGATCTTCAATCGATATGTATCGCAATAAGACAAATATATTACTTGAAGACCTTTTATGCTTTATTCGTATTGATTATAAAGCTAGAAACAAAATAAAAGTGGAGTCACTATCAAAGTAGTTTGCTAAGGCAAACATGGTTCAAACTGGAGATCATAAATGGAAGCAGAAGGCTTGCTACAACAACAAGAAAAAAGACTCCAACCATCTGAAGGTGATCAACTTCTTTCAAGCTTAAGTCTAGCAATGACGAGGGTTGCTTCAATTATAACATGAAAGGTCATTTCAAGAAAGGACTGCAGGTCCAAGACTAAGCAAAAACTAAAAGAACATTGTGAGCTTAACTTGGCTATTATGATTGCGCATTTTAACTCATATGTAGTAGAAACTTACTATTAGTTTGACACATTTGCATCTTGCTATGTCTATTATAAGAAAGAGTTATTCACTATATATGAACCTATATCTGATAATATTTCAATGGAAAACAAATCTCAAGATGATGTGTTAAGAATCGGGTCGATGGTGTTGAAACTAACTTCGAAGAAGTCACTTACTCTATAGAACGTGAAACATGTTCCTTTAAAAGATAAAAATATGATTTATGGAAGTCTGATATGCAATTCAGGTTTAAGGATCAAACATCAATGTATGCCAAATGATGATGTCATATAAAACATCATACTTCAAAAAAGTTTTCTATACCGAAGGAATGTTCATACATCAAGTTGTAATCTCTACTGAACATGTTAATGAAGTATCTATTTTTTTATTGTTTTCTTGAGTTATGGCATAATCGACTAGGATATGTCTATTGTAAAAGAATAAACAAGATGTAGGGTTAAGGAAGTAAAAAAATTTGAAGTTTGTACGCAGACTAAAATTGTAAAAAAACTCGTTCAAGCGGGTGAACCATAGTACCGATCTTCAGGAGTTGATTCACTCATATATCTATGACTTCAAGTTCTTATCTACAAAGGTCGGGATAAAGTATTTCATAATCTTCATCGATTTCTCGAAGTACGTTTTTATCTATCTTCTGAAACCTAAAGATAAAGCATTCAAATTCAAAGAATTTAATGCGAAAGCCAAACGTTAAATGAGAAAATAACTCAAGAAACCCACAAGTGATCGAGGCAGAGAGTATGTTTCTCTTGAATTTACATTATTCTGTAAAGAACATGGTCAATGAAACAACTTCTCCCTATCCCCCCCAATCTAATGGAGTATAAGAAAGGAAGAACCGCACTCTGATAGAGATGAACTCTTTCCTATTAATAATAGGTCTTTCAAACTATTTTTGGGGAGAAGTTGCACTAACAACCACTTTTATTTTTAATGGAGTATCGTTTGCACAATCATGTATCACTCTTTATGAACGATGGTTAAAAGTCAGACCCAACTTGAATGTTATTTGAATGTAGGAGAGTCAGCTTATGTGAAGCTTTCTGACATCAAGATTCAGAAATTGGGAACAAGGACTACAAAGACCATATTTCAGGGTTATATTGAGAATAGTGATAATGATAGGTTCCTTGAACTTGAATTCATTCAAATCATTAAATCTAGCAATGTTGAATTTTTCGAGGATAAGTTTGCTAGACACGAATATTGCCCTTATAATTGGAGAATATTGTAAGCATCATGGAGGCTAGCACTTCTAAAGAAGTTGTAGTCCAAAAAGAAGTTATAATTGGAGATATAATTTTTGAACTAGTACTTGTTGAGCCACCTTCAAAAAGAGTAAAGAGGTCGAAGGATTTCAAAGAAAACTTGTCATATATTATGTGAAAGCAGATCCGTTTACCTCGAAGAGATGACGAAGACCGGAGAGGCTATTTTTTGGAAGTAGACAATAACCGATGAGATTGATTATGTAACATCCAATAATATTTGGGTGTTAGTCAGTCTACCTGAAGGATAAAAATACATTAGATACAAATGGATCTTTAAGAAGAATATGAAAGTGGACGGAACTGTCGAAAAGTTCAAAGTTAGACTGGTGAAAAAAGGATTTTCTTGAAAATAAGGTATTGCCTACTTTGACACCTTTTATCCAATTATGCAGATGATGGCTATCAGGTTGCTTATTACATTGGGTGCATTTCATATGCTAATTCACCATATGGAAATTAAACTAGCATTTATTAACGGAGATCTGGCTAAAAATATTTACATGAAGCAACTAAAAGATTTTATCGTCAAGGGGCTTGAAGACAAAGTATGCAAATTAAAATAAATTTGTACGATCTTAAAGCAGCCTCCCGAGATATGGCACAAGAAGTTTGATAAAATTATAAAATCAAATGGTTACAGGGTCAACGAGACAGATAAATGTATATACACTAAGTTCGTTGATGATAAAGGGATTATTGTGTGTCTTTCTGTGGACGATATGTTAATCCTGGGTACAAATCTAGATAACACCGAGTGACATAGAGGTTCCTCTAATTAAGTTTAGTATAAAGGAAATGGCAGATGATTGTAACGCCCGCAACCGCTCGGAGCGTTACGCTGAGTCGGATTGAATCAAACAAATGCTGGTTACATTTGATTTGTTGGATTTTGGGAAGAAGTATTGATTGAGTTGTTTCATGTGCAGATGGCTAGCGGGTTCGATGGAAATCAGGTGTTCGTTCAGAGCAGTACTGAGATAGCTGAGTTGGAATGATAATACCATCTTCCTTAGTCCGATCGGTCGGATGATTTGTAGAGCACGGCCTGCTCGAACGGTCATACCAGTTGAGTAGATCGCGCTTGCATCGGACCACGGGTTCAAGGGATTGGCCGTATCGGCAGGACAGGATGCCTAACGGGATCAATCATTGTGAGTGGGCTCTTTCCCTTCTCCTCTACTCCTTCATGCCTAATAATATGGAAAACACGTAAATGGCTTGAACACTTGGGCTGAAACATTGGGAATCACTACACTGAGGCGTGCATAGAGTGTACGCCATTGGCTTGGTAGGGTTGTGGCTTGATTTGGTTTGCGCGTTGGATAGTTGGAGCTAGAGTTGGAATATTACATTTGAGGCAGTTGGTTGGATAATTGGGATTATGCTTGGACAGTTGGAATAATGCATTGAGAGATTGGGAACATTGAGATTTGGGCGAGCGAGCGTGCATCCGTGCACGGGTATCACTTGGTCGCTTTGTCTTGCAAAGCGAGCAGTTATGGTTCAAAACCGAACAACTGCATCGGCGAGGGCGTTGTGTCGTTTGATGAGGCATCGTGCCACGAATGTGACATTGTGCCACTGAAACGGCATTGTGCCATGGGTTAGCTTTGAGCATGGATGTTACACCATTGGAAATACTGTGTTGAGAAGAGGCATTGTGCCTATAGGAATAACTTATGAATGGTGCCTTGGGCTATATGTTGGAAGAATGGTTATGGATGTGTTGGTTGGATTATTGGCGGAACGAGTCTAGGATCGCTTGGTGGGGCGAGAATGTTCGATCCTCTCGTCATACCTACTTGGTGTCTGCATGTCACGGACAACCTGTATTGCACAGGGTTTGGTTTCCTCGAACGGGTACTCCGGGGCACCGGGACCGTTCGGCCATGGAGGAGACAATTGGGTAACGCGTCTTGGGCGCGGTGCCAGCGGTTGGAATCGATCCAGGTGGGTTAGCTACTTAGCGCTGTTTCGAGGAGAACCGCATTTGATCAGTCCGATCAAAGTCCTTTATAGCTTGGCCAGTGACTTCATATAGTATAGTGTTGGCTTGCTTTTCTTTTGTTGGTTTGGCTTTCGTGTAGGCGCGGCCACCTTGCCTCGGCAAGAGTGTGCACTGTGAGATTTGGATTGTAAGTGTTGGTTGAGGATGGATATTCAGGCTTGGTTGATGGTTCGACATGTTATCGTGTTGCTTGGACTTGAGCAGGACGGTTTGCATGCTAGTTTCCCTCGAGTTGCTTATATATTTGCTTGTCGTTTGGTTTGAGTTGAGTACTTGCATGCTTAAACTGCTTTACAGCTTTCCTTAACATGTCATCCCTATGCCATAAAATGAATCTAGGATTCAACTAGAAAGATCACCATATAACTGTTTGCATTCACTATTTTTTTTACTTAGTGTCGGCTTAGGCGAGTGGGTTACCCCGCTCACCAGTACGGTTGTGTACTGACCCACGTTTGTGGGCATTATTTCAGGTACGCAGGCGTAGTGGTACTGCTTGGATATACGAGGCATGATGTATGAACTGTAAGTACCTTTGTGGGCTAGAGAAAAGAGCAAGAGCATTTCATCGTCTCCGTGGCATCGCCTTTGTGGCATTGACTCGGGGCATCTCATTTGGACCCTATCGTGAGCTTCGCTGCGTATTACTCTGATTGTGTGCTTGGTACACAATACTTGACTTCCGCTGCAACTTGGTTGTTTCAATGATAACATTTGGTGTTTGACAACATCGCCTTGTACGAGCGTAACTCCAGGCTCGTACGGCATCACGTCCCGATGAGAACGATAGTCCTGCGGGAGAGCTGTAAACGTGGTGATTCACGTTCAGTGGGGACTATTGAGCTTGCGGGAGATTGGGGCGTGACAGATTGGTATCAGAGCGCCTGGTTCATTTTCTCGGACTTGGTCCTTCGCTTCATCACAAACTCTAAATAGCTTCCGCGTGTCGTCTAGCTCTTGACTCTACTCGGTGCCGCATTGGATATTTCATGCAATAAGTCTATATATTGCTGGTTGTAGCTGCATGTTGTTCTTGGTTGTGTTGCCTTGGTTGGTTTTCGTTAGATCGCTTAGCCTCGTTAGGCGTTATTGCATTCGTGCAGCAAGTTGGGTGGCGTTGTTGCATTTGTGCAACAAGTTGAGAGCTTTCGTTGGGTTGGCTTGGCTTGTCGTTCGGGAGTTTCTGATTGCATCAGTGGATCTGTTGGCTGGCAGACGAGATTTGGTTATGTGGCATGTTTTGAGTAGAAACATTCGATGGGAATGGATCGTTGCACGAGTTGCTCGTCTAGCGACTGTGTTGGATAGAAGTTGGAATTTCGGCTGTGGCGCATCGGTTGAGCTGGTTTGAGTTTGGCTCAGAAATATTAGGATAAGTTTGCACGAGTTGCTCGTACAACAATGTGTGGAACCATTGGGTATTGGGTTGGAATATTTGGAAGACAATCGTTGCATGATTGCTCGTGTTACGAAAGTATCAGACGGCTTTGAGAATAGCTGGAAGTATTGTGAATGGGATATGGCACGAGTTGCATAGTGAGATTTATGAAAACAGTTGGATAATTCAAGCATTGCCTGAGTTTTTGTGTCAGACTTGAGTTGAGAAAGGCATGATCATGCATGGAGAATGGTTCGAACGGATCTTGGATTCGTGCAGGAAAACGTAATGTAAGTAGCGACTTGATTCGAAGTGGTATATGGGATCAAACGTGTTAAGCAAGGTATTGAAAGTATTTTTGGATGGACATTAATGGGAATTGCCTGAACGGACTGGTGCAAATAAAAGTATCGTTGGGCTTAAGAGATGGACGAGATCGGAACGAACAGTTGGGATACGCTTGAACGAGCGATGGGTAAATCGAATGATAGCGAGCACGGACTACGATTTTGGACAACATATTTGAGATGTTGGTTGAGCAAAGAAACACGATATTGGTCTGGAAGGATTTTGGATATTGCTGCTCGAGAAGTTGACTCAGGTTTAGCGGAAGTGGAATTTTGGGCAAGATGGTGCAACAATGGTAGACGGATTCTCCGGAAGACGTGGACGGATTGTGGCAACAACTGAGGACAAAGATTGTGGCGGACAGACTTTTGAAGATAGCTAAATATGGGAGCAACGTCGAAAGAAATCACTGTGCTGCTCGAGCAAGTTGGACGTGCATTGTGGAACGTGGCAAACGGATAGGAATTGGAGCAAGTCTGGAGTTTCGAGAATCATTGCAGTGGTAGTGCGAGTAGACGAACATGGCAATTCAGAAATTTGATGGATTCAGGGCAGAACGATGGATTGATGGAAGACGGTTTCAATGAGCACAGTTCTCGAATTGTGTCTTGGATAGATAGCAAGACTCTAAGTGGTTAAGCAGCATCGGTTGACAGGTCGTCAAAGGTAGTGCATGAAATTTCTCGGATTTGGAAGTTCGCTCGGATGGAATGGTTGGATTTTGATTCGGATTTGCAGATGAGATATAGCATGGTTCATAGTAACTGTCCATCGTGATGATTACAATTATCGAGCGTAGCTTCGGGACAGCTGACCCTAGCGACTTGCCCGTCAGATCAGAGATTGAATATGGTAGACCCATAGAACGACCCTTGAGGCGGCGTATTTGGGAATGCGTCGAGGGCAGATGTGAGCAATGAGATTTGGCTTATTGACTGAGTGTTTGATTTGAGAGATCCTTGGGATAGCCTTCAGCTGAAGATGCAGCCGGAAGATTGAAGCGATGGTGGAAGTAGCCTTGTCAACTGATGAGATTCAGAGTCGCAGATTTTTATCGATGGCATCGCCTCTGACTCATCGTGCCCTGGAAGGGAATAGCATTCATATGAATTGACGACTGTGAAACTAGCTCGTGAAGTTAAAGCAGCGGCTCGTTCAGATCAAATCCTTACGAATACTGGAAGGGACAGATTTGCCTCAGATTTACAAGATGTCTCGGAACTTAGTCTGGGAAGCGTGCTCATTCGGAAGGCGAAGGTGATATCCTATGCTTCGAGGCAGTGGAAGCAGCGCGAAGAACTATTCCATGCGCAACCTAGGAATTGTGGCGAGTGTGTCCACGTTGAAATCGTGGCGACACTATCCCTTTGGCGTGGCGGCGAGATCTTCGTGGATCACACGAACCTCAATATAGATGTTCACCCAGCGAGGTATAAAGATTGAGAAAGAAGTGTTTGGTTGAGCTGGTGAGAGCAAATTTGATATTTGGGTAAGTCACCTAGCTGGGGTAGTATCAGTTGTGATGATCGTTTGGTGCATGAGATACATATTTGGAGATGTTGCTAGTGCGGATTCAGAAAAGTTGGATGGATTGAGTTGGAACTCGGACTGATTGATCGGTGGAAAATCATCATATTGAAAATAGTGCTCGAGCGAATATGTTGGAATGGAAATCGAAATTTGGTTCAATTGGGAGTAAAACAAATGGATGCCTCGGACATAAAGATACCCTTGTAACTTGTCCAAATTCGCTATCGCAAAGCTCGGCTGAAATGCATGTATTTTAGGGACGCCTTAAATATGTGTACGATCCAAAACTAAGCGATACGAAGAATTCGTATTGAGCTGCAAGGAGGATGTGGGAATATAGAATTTGTACGAGCATTCAACAGAGCGAGATGCTGAGTATGGATCAGGATAATGTGAGTTGCATAGAGCAGATCCATGGAATTGGATTGTGGCATGTGATAGGAATGAGTACCAGCACGGTTCGTGGACGAACCTGATTCTAAGTGGTATATTATGTAACGCCCGCAACCGCTCGGAGCGTTACGCTGAGTCGGATTGAATCAAACAAATGCTGGTTACATTTGATTTGTTGGATTTTGGGAAGAAGTATTGATTGAGTTGTTTCATGTGCAGATGGCTAGCGGGTTCGATAAAAATCAGGTGTTCATTCAGAGCAGTACTGAGATAGCTGAGTTGGAATGATAATGCCATCTTCCTTAGTCCGATCGGTCGGATGATTTGTAGAGCACGGCCTGCTCGCACGGTCATACCAGTTGAGTAGATCGCGCTTGCATCGGACCACGGGTTCAAGGGATTGGCCGTATCGGCAGGACAGGATGCCTAACGGGATCAATCATTGTGAGTGGGCTCTTTCCCTTCTCCTCTACTCCTTCATGCCTAATAATATGGAAAACACGTAAATGGCTTGAACACTTAGGCTGAAACATTGGGAATCACTACACTGAGGCGTGCATAGAGCGTACGCCATTGGCTTGGTAGGGTTGTGGCTTGATTTGGTTTGCGCGTTGGATAGTTGGAGCTAGAGTTGGAATATTATATTTGAGGCAGTTGGTTGGATAATTGGGATTATGCTTGGATAGTTGGAATGATGCATTGAGAGATTGGGAACATTGAGATTTGGGCGAGCGAGCGTGCATCCGTGCACGGGTATCACTTGGTCGCTTTGTCTTGCAAAGCGAGCAGTTATGGTTCAAAACCGAACAACTGCATCGGCGAGGGCGTTGTGTCGTTTGATGAGGCATCGTGCCACGAATGTGACATTGTGCCACTGAAACGGCATTGTGCCATGGGTTAGCTTTGAGCATGGATGTTGCACCATTGGAAATACTGTGTTGAGAAGAGGCATTGTGCCTATGGGAATAACTTGTGAATGGTGCCTTGGGCTATATGTTGGAAGAATGGTTATGGATGTGTTGGTTGGATTATTGGCGGAACGATTCTAGGATCGCTTGGTGGGGCGAGAATGTTCGATCCTCTCGTCATACCTACTTGGTGTCTGCATGTCACGGACAACCTGTATTGCACAGGGTTTGGTTTCCTCGAACGGGTACTCCGGGGCACCGGGACCGTTCGGCCATGGAGGAGACAATTGGGTAACGCGTCTTGCGCGCGGTGCCAGCGGTTGGAATCGATCCAGGTGGGTTAGCTACTTAGCGCTGTTTCGAGGAGAACCGCATTTGATCAGTCCGATCAAAGTCCTTTATGGCTTGGCCAGTGACTTCATATAGTATAGTGTTGGCTTGCTTTTCTTTTGTTGGTTTGGCTTTCGTGTAGGCGCGGCCACCTTGCCTCGGCAAGAGTGTGCACTGTGAGATTTGGATTGTAAGTGTTGGTTGAGGATGGATATTGAGACTTGGTTGATGGTTCGACATGTTATCGTGTTGCTTGGACTTGAGCAGGACGATTTGCATGCTAGTTTCCCTCGAGTTGCTTATATATTTGCTTGTCGTTTGGTTTGAGTTGAGTACTTGCATGCTTAAACTGCTTTACAGCTTTCCTTAACATGTCATCCCTATGCCATGAAATGAATCTAGGATTCAACTAGAAAGATCACCATATAACTGTTTGCATTCACTATTTTTTTTTACTTAGTGTCGGCATAGGCGAGTGGGTTACCCCGCTCACCAGTACGGTTGTGTACTGATCCACGTTTGTGGGCATTATTTCAGGTACGCAGGCGTAGTGGCACTGCTTGGATATACGAGGCATGATGTATGAACTGTAAGTACCTTTGTGGGCTAGAGAAAAGAGCAAGAGCATTTCATCGTCTCCGTGGCATCGCCTTTGTGGCATTGACTCGGGGCATCTCATTTGGACCCTATCGTGAGCTTCGCTGCGTATTACTCTGATTGTGTGCTTGGTACACAATACTTGACTTCCGCTGCAACTTGGTTGTTTCAATGATAACATTTGGTGTTTGACAACATCGCCTTGTATGAGCGCAACTCCAGGCTCGTACGGCATCACGTCCCGATGAGAACGATAGTCCTGCGGGAGAGCTGTAAACGTGGTGATTCATGTTCAGTGGGGACTATTGAGCTTGCGGGAGATTGGGGCGTGACAATGATGATGTTATTCTTGGAATAAAGATCATCCGAATCGAATGTGGGCTTGCTCTTTCACAAGCTCAATTCATAGAAACGATACTCACATGCTATGGATATCAGGTTTTTTCTAGAATTAGTACTCCTTATATATGTGACAAGAAGTTGAAGCCAAATTTAAGAAAAAAATGTCAAGCAGCCAAAGTTCCCAAGTGTGACTAGAAGTTTATTGTATATTATGAGTGCCACTAGACCTGCCATTACCTTCGTCGTAGGGATGCTTATATAGTTGATTAACTAGCAATCCAAGTGTGGAACACTAAAAAGCTATGAATATTTTTATAAGATATCTCAAGAAGACTCAAAAGTTTGCATTGCACTATAACGATTACCTGGCTGTGGTGGAAGGCTTCAATGATGCTAGTTGTGCTCAAAATGGGAGAGCAAAAGATCCACAAAAGTATTTAACTTATCCATGGGTAGAGCTTCTATATCATAGAATTCGAATAAGAAAACTTTTCTCTCTCACTCATATATGGAGTATAAATTCTATGCTTCGACTGTTGTAGCAGATGAAGCAAAATAGCTTTGGAAGCTTATGTTTGATCTTCCTCTGGTTAGGGTATATATTTAGACTATACCAATATACTACGACAACCAGCAAACAACATTAGTGGCATCAAATAATCTCTTCAATAGTAAGAAAAATTCTATAAGGCTTCATCACACGATACTGAATTAGAGCATCAAAGATGACATTATTGTACTGGTTCGTGTTCGAAGCCATAAGAATCTGGAAGATTTGTTCACCAAAGGCCTCAATCACCTTCTAGTCGAGGACACAACAAAAAAATGGAATTGAAGAAGTTATGATGTAATGCCTTTGTAATTCTACCAAAACATATTATGTTATTAGTTCAAAGAGCAATTTACTAGAAAATTTTCTTTTAGCTCAAGAAATAATCATTGATTAAAAATATCAGGTACATAGTTTAGTCCTTCAGGGAATTATTGGGATTGTATCCTGGAATATTTGTGGTGTATTGTTTGCTCTAAATAAAGAGCAAGTTCCATGAAAGGATTAGTTTATGCCTTAATGAGTTCTTGAGCATTTGGAATACTCGGCGTGCTTTATAAGAAGCATGTGTATCTCAATACTACAAAGAAAAAAAGTACGGCCACATGCTACAGTAACGTTACACCACATGAGGTGGGACTTTGGCTTCGGGTCATGTTAAAGTAGTGTAGTACCGCATAGATCCAGTGTCACTCCCCGTTCCCGATATACGTATTTGGAACGTATTTTATTTTAGCATGTTTGCATGTGCATGGAGACTAGACCCATTCTTTGGTTTGACCTAGTTCATGGTTCATTTTGTGGGTTGGTTCAAGTCATGAGAACCCTTGGTTTAACCATCAACCCTACCATATATAACCCAACCTTTTCTTTCTCTCTTCACTTGTTTATTTCTTCCTCTCTCTCTTTAGTTTTCTATCCCCATTTCCATAGGCAAGTACACCTTGCATGAGAAATGGAGAAACCCTCCATATTATCGGTTCATTATATTTGTTATGCGTTTCTAAGCACTTTTAGAACTTGGAATTTTTTGTTTTCATGGGTGGTTTTGAGTAGATCTACATTTCTAACTTAGGATTTTATGGGTTTAATGAGTTTTTCTTGGTTTTGATCTATTAAACATATATTTTTGAAACCCAGTTTTTGCTACATGATAGAGCTTTCAATTTTAAGCGTTTTGGCTTTTTGGTTCACTCTATTTGGACTTAAAAATAAGAATTTTATGGACAAAATAAAATTTTAGTTTTAAGAGTTTTCGCCATGGCCGAACCTGTTGTTTGAAGAAGACGAAGTCTTCAGGCGGCCAGCAAGTTATGCGGCTGAGAGTGTTAGGCAGCCTAAAAGGGCTATACGGCCTGAGCTTTCGCTGCATACTGACCAGCATGCGTCCATCTTATTGGATGCATAACTGCCACCACATAAGTGTTCTGGAGCTAATCCTTGAACTCCTTATGTTTTCACTCGCTGAACGAATGAGAAATTTGCTAAGTCCAAAAGAGCAATATGCGACCTAGTGACACATACGGCCTGGAGAGTATGCGGCCAATATTTTCTTGGACGCAAGACTCTGAACCGTGACACATGTTTCTATAATTTTTGTCTTTTCTCTCTGACACACTTTATGGCTTGTCACATCAATCACTTTATGTCACTTCACTGACACTTCATTCATTGTCCGTCACTTCAACACTTGTCCCAAAGAGTAGACTTTAACCCTAAGCATGCGGCCCTGACTCCATATGCGACCAAGTGGTTCATGCGACCCTGATTTCATTTGAGGCCAAGTAGTCCATGGGCCCAAAATTTATATCCGACCAGGATTTCTCCTGCGGCCTAAAGACATGTGCGGCCAGGATTTCCCCTACGACCTAGAGAAATATGCGCCCATGACTACATATGCGGCCTAGAGACCCATGCGCCCTCGATTGTTTGACTGAAGTTTTTTCTTTTCTTTTATGATTTATAATTGAGTTAATGCTAGTTTCATGATTCTAAGAAAGAATGGATTTAGTAACCAGATCTCGTGTCAGAGCTAAGATTGGCTATGAACATGACATGAGTTAAACTGAGATTTCAGTATAAACCAGATAGTGACTAACCGGCTATGTGCATGACATAAGCTTTGTGTTACAATGTGATCTTGATTCATGTGACCCAATAAATAATTGGTAATTGGACTCAAATACTGTATCCGTGCGGATACAAATTATAGCCTGAAAGTGTATATGATCGAATGGGCACCGAGGTGCGACATACGGTATCAGGTGTTAAGTGATTTATATTTGGGTTGGGCATCGAGAATGCCTCCATATCTCCTGAATACGTGATATTATATATACATACTAGTTTTCCCAGCACAGGCATAATAAGCGTGTCAACTACCAAAGCGTGGCTAGGATGTTGAGTAAATGTTACATACACGCCCGGGTGAATCCAAATTGAACTTCCATGGATTCATATCTATCATGCTTGTACTTTGTACGACATCTTAAGAGAAATTCACATGTGACCACGCCTTAAGATTTCAGACACAATATAGGGCTAATTAGGTAACTTAAAGTAGTAGTAACATTTGGAGAAAACGATATCCCAAGATCATGCCAATGAACCTTCCCATAAAGATTCATTCTAAGTGCGCTGTGGGCTGGCTACTACAGATACTGTATATCATCCGCCTTAGTGGAGTGCAGGATCTGACCTATTATAAATATGTCGAGCCACGGTTACACTATAGGAGCATGGGAACCGCTAATACCATATTTTTAGCACAGTGGTCCTATGGATGACTGTTGCATCCTACAAGTGCCTGTATATTCCTTATTTGGCTCGGTTAGCTCATGTTCGGCACTGGCATGATATGAGAATACCAATTATGCATTATTTTTGAGATAATCTTATACTCCACAAAATAGCAAGCCGTACAAATAATTGGCCGAGATAAGAAAATGGACTTGGTTGTGATTGTATTATTCGGTTAGTAGCCTAGGAAAATGAACTATCATAGTATGATGGTTTAACCCTTGTCCTTGTTTGGTTGTAGGGTTGGGCCTTGCGCTAGGATATGTCATGGATCTAAGTTACGACACTGAACCTATGTATTATTATATAATTATTTCTTGGATTTTTGTTTCTCCATTTCGTGCTTCCTTTGTGGTACTTGTTATTTGGGGTCTAACCCCACTGGTTTTGCATTGCCAGATTTTGAGCCAGCACAAGAGGATCTAGTATACTTTTCTCCAACTTATGGCGCGCACAAGGACTTAGTCGCAGAGGATAACGAGTGGGTTTTCTTCTTTCCTGCACATCATTGTACATTTACTTCTGTTGGACATTTAGCCACCGACACCTGTTAGCCGGCTCGTTCAGACATTAGTCTCCTTACATGATTGTATTAAATCAGATTGTAGCTGATCACTGTCATATACTTTTGTTACTCTTCAAGCTTCTTATTTTACACAGCTGGTCTCTAGAATATTTTGAGAAAGCGTTTGGGATGCCTTATTGCTTTATCATATATGGTTTATGCTTATTATTTTTTGTTTGAATGATTAAGACATAGAAGTTCTTGACCATAGGAGACTTGATTGTAGCATGCACCCCATTGTCTTATAAATTCGTGATCGCTGAATGATGTATATCACCTTGTATGGGGTAGCTGGCTATGTCCGTCTCCATATTTCGGTACTGGGGTGTGACAAGATTTTAGTGGTGGCCCATGCAGGTCTGTTCTTCAGACTTGTGGGGTGTCATGGTCATATGAGTCTCAATCAAAAATGATTTTTTTGAAATTCTGAATTCATCCTCTTCGAAACTCAACTTGAATTCTTCCAGATTGGTTGCTTTCTTGTTCCTTCTCGTCCCGTACTTGATATTTCTTGTGCTCTTTTTTGGGGCTTCTCTTTCCCCCGATTATGCAGCAGCAAGAGAGGCAGAATTTCTAGTGGAACGAGATCTTGTAGAGCCCTAGCTAAGGATTCGAGTTGTGTCTATGATAAATGGGACAGAACAACAGGCTCCTGGTGTTCCCGTACCTCCCAAAGTACCGACAATACTGGATACCCCGGCCTTGTTAGAGATTATCCTTGGATTGTTGGCTGCCCAACAACACCAGATGGTGGTGCAACAACAACAACAACAACAACAACAGCAACAACAACAGCTTCAGCAGCAGGAATATAATGTCCTGTTGAACCAAGGGTTGCAGACGATACTAGAGCGAGACGGAAGAATAGATTCTGGGGCATTTGTTAGATTTTGCAGACTGAACCCCAGATTTCGATGGCACGGAGGACACAATCACGTCAGATGATTGGCTCCAGGATATTGAGACAATTCTAGCAGCAGCTAAAGTTTTGTCCAAGGAACAGGTTGACCTAGTTTGCCTTTAACTCCAAGATCTGGCAAAGGATTTGTGGGCCACGATGGAGGTAGGATTGAGGCATCCTATTTCGTGGTATAATTTCACGACCTGGTTCAGGGTGAAGTACTTTGGGATTGTGGCTCAGTGTGAGTTGCAACAAAGGTTCATTAACCTCAAGCAGGCTGGAAGGACAGTAGGCGGCTACGCGACAGAGTTTTGTTGACTAAGCAGGTTTGCTCCAACCATGGTGACAATAGAGTTGGAGAGAGCAATGAGGTTCCAGTAGGGACTTTACTTGGAAATCTTACACATGATAGAGGTTAATGACTACCATAATTTTGAGGCAGTATTGATAGAAGCTAAGAGGGTTGAGCTTACTTCTTTAAGGATGGCATCAAGAAGAGCAGATCGAAAAAGGCCTCATGGACAGAGCAATGAGGGAGGACCTGTACCACGAACGTCAGCACCATCCCCTGGAATTCGCATCCATGACGTCATACAGAGGAGGCCAGTGACCTCGACAGTGATGGCACCAACTTTGCAACAACAGTCGAGCAGCAACAACAGTAGCAGCAACAGCGACGGGGAGCGCCGACAGGTTGTACCTACTGTAGAAAAGGAGGTAATACCCAGAATGTTTGTCGAACTGGTAACAGATTATGCCCGAGATTTAGAAGCCCTGATCACAAGATTGCCGTATTCCCATTAATACAGAGGCCAGGAGGGCCAGTACAATAGTTTCCTGTATTGTTAGCTCCAAGGGCAGTGTAGCGAGGGGGACCAGCAACAACAGAGTATGACCTTTAGCTCAGCGTCCGTTGCCGACACATACCTGGCTTTATAGACAGCAATAACAGCAGAATCAGCAGGGGTCGCAACCACAATAACATGGAAGACAGCAGTAGGAAGCTCAACAAGGCCAAGGGTAGGCACGCACCTTTTCTTTGGAGGAAGCTATGGCGTCGGGCGACATAGTGGCAGGTAAAATTTATATTACAACCTTTTCTGCCATAACTTTAATTGATTCTGGAGCTTCGCACTCATTTATATCTATACAATATGCGACACGTATTGGATTGAAGTTTGAGGTATTGCCAGAGAGGCTGGATATACTCACTGGCAATGGGATCGTAGAAGTTCGTAGGGTGTACCTAACATGTCCAGTCGTACTATGTGGGCATTTATTACCTACAAATTTGATCGAGTTTCGTATAGATAACTTTAATATTATTTTAGGCATGGATTGGTTGAGAGACAATCATGTAACAATAGAATATCGTAAGGGTAGAGTTTCATTTAGAATTTTTGGTCTAGAAGAGTTTGTCCTTAGTAGAATAGCAAGATACCAACATAAGGAGGAGTCATAAAAGTAGCAAAGAAAGAAGACCTACTGCCCAAGGTAGTTGAATATTTCATAGACGTCTTTCCGGAAGAGCTTTCCGGATTAACCCCAGTCAGAGAAGTAGAGTTCTGTATAAAGTTGATGCCAAGAGCAGAACCAGTATCTCAGAAGGTATACCCAATGTCACCATCAAATCTTGATCAGTTATATCGACACGAGGAAGAACTGAAGGCAAAAAAGTTTATTCGGACAAGTGGATCACCGTGGGGAGCCCCAATGATTTTAGTAAAGATAAAGGATGAATCGACGCTACTGTGTATGGATTACATGTGGTTGAATGCAGTGACCATGAAGAACAAGTACCCATTACCAATGATTGATGATTTATTTGACCAATTAAGTGGACCAAGAGTCTTCTCGAAGATAGATTTACGATCAGGATATCATCAAGTGCGAGTACGGGAGTAGGATATACCGAAGACAATATTTAGGTCACAATATGGGTATTATGAATTCTTAATTATGCTATTCGGACTGACTAATGCTCCAGCGGTATTCATGGATTTGATGAACCGTATCTTCATTCCATACTTAGACCAATTTATGTTCGTATTCATCGATGACAACCTGGTGTATTCTCGTAATGAGAAGGAGCATGAAGAACATCTCAAGATAGTGCTGCAAACTTTGAGGGAGCACCAGTTATAAGCGAAGCTTAGTAAGTGTGAGTTTTGACTGGATTACATATCCTTTCTTGGGCACATTATTTCTGGAGCAGGAGTGTCAGTTGATCCCAAGAAGGTAGATACAGTAGAGAACTGGGCAGTTCCGAAGACAGTAGCAGAAGTGCGTAGCTTCCTGGGCTTGGCAGGATACTACAGGAGATTTATGTCAGATTTTGCTAAGATCTCGGCACCATTGACTCAGTTGACGTGTAAGAAAGTTAAATTTGTGTGGTCGTGAAATGTCAGACATCCTTTAAAGAGCTAAAGAAGAAGTTAATTTCTGTACCAATCCTTACTTTTCCAGCAGGTTCCGGAGGATTCATAGTGTATTGTGATGCATCTGGCAAAGGACTTGGATGTGTTTTGATGCAACAAGGATTCTTGGCAACTCAGGGATCACGAGAAAAACTATCTAACTCATGATTTGGAGTTAGCAGCAGTAGTGTTCGCACTTAAGTTCTGGAGGCACTATTTATATAGCGATCGAGTAGAAAAATTCACATGTCATAAGAGTTTGAAGTATGTATTCACGTAGAAGGACCTGAACATGAAGCAGAGAAGGTGGCTAGAGTTGTTGAAATATTATAACATGAAACTTTAGTACCATCCAAGCAAGGCTAATGTAGTAGTTGATGAACTTAGAAGAAGAGGTGGCAAATTTATGTTGACTACTCAGAAGCACATTCTAGAGGCTTACGAGAGATGGGTATCGAGATATTAATTCCACAGAGTACAGTTGTTCAGGCTAGCCTACAGATTCAATAAACTTTGGTAGATATAATCAAAGTAGCTCAGACAGGGGACCCGAAGAGTCAAAATCTACGAGAAGAATGTGAGTCAGGTCTTTGGAAGGAGTTGAAAATACATGCGGATGGAACGCTAAGCTTTGGGAATCGTCTATGCGTAACAAATGGGAATATTCGGCAAGAAGTTATAACTAAAGCACACAGTTTCCAATATTTCATTCATCCGGGAGGCACGAAGATGTACCAAGATATCAAGCAACACTTTTGATAGAACAGAATGAAGAGGAAAATATCACGCTTCGTATCGTGATGTCTGATATGTCAACAACTGAAGGCAGAACAACAGAGAACGGCAGGATTATCGCAACCGTTCCCTATTCCAGAGTAAAAGTGGAAACACATCACGATGGACTTTATGACTGGTTTACCTAGATCACCGACTGGTCGAGATGCAGTTTGGGTGATAGTGGATCGTCTCACAAAAGTAGCTCACTTTCTTATTTTTTGATTATGACCGTCTACAGAACAATTGGCTGAAATATATATGCGACAGATAGTGAAAAAATACGCTATCTCAGTAAGTATCGTGTCAGATCGAGATACTCGGTTCACTTTATATTTTTTGGAAAAGTTTGCATTAGAGTTTGTGCACCATATTAAGATTCAGCACAACTTACCACCCCCAAATAGAGGGACAATAAGAGAGAACCATCCAGACCTTAGAAGAAATGCTACGAGCATGTACCTTAGACCTTGGTAGATCTTGGAAGAATCACCTTAACTTGGTAGAATTCTCATATAACAATGTTATCAGGCCAGTATTCAGATGACACCTTTCGAAGAACTATACGGCAAGAAGTGTAGATCACCATTGGCCTGGGACAACATTGGTGAGTGAAAGATGTTAGGCCCTGAGATGATCACACAGATAGTAGAAGTTGTCAGGCAGATCAGAGAGCAACTTCGGGTTGCGCAAGATCGGCATCGTCATTGGGAAGATCAACATCGTAGACCTTTAGAGTTTTCTGTCGGCGACCACGTATTTTTATAAATTTTGCCTACCCGTTGAGTCATTAGATTCGGGGTTCGCGGGAAGTTTAGTCTGCGATTCGTAGGTCCGTTCGATATTCTCGAGCGGGTAGGTGATGTAGCTTATCATATTGCCCTTCCACCTTGGCTACGTGAGGTACACAATATAGTTTATGTGTCTCAGTTGCGTAGGTATATTCCGGATCCGAGTCATATCCTCGATCACTCTGAATTAGTTGTTGGTACCGACTTATCTTATGAGAAGCAACCCGTCTCCATATTGGACCGAAGAAAGAATATGCTCAAGAACCGGACTATTTCTCTTGTCCGGGTTGCTTGGGGCCATCACTCTCTAGGAGAATCTACGTGGGAGCGCAATGACGATATTCGATCCCGGTACCTGCACTTATTCGATTCAGAAGGTATATTCTTTCTTATGCCTTCACAACTCGGATTTTGTGATCAGGTGATCACCTATGTGTTGTGATGATATTGCTTGCATGTGTAGTTTTACTAGTAGGATTATATCGTGCTTTTTATGAATTTTCTAGCTTACTTGGATTCGAATTTCGAGGACAGAAATTTTTTAAGGTGGATCGAGATGTAACTCCCCGTTCCCGATATACGTATTTAGAACGTATTTTATTTTAGCATGGTTGCATGTGCATGGAGACTATATCCATTATTTGGTTTAACCTGGTTCATTGTTCATTTTGTGGGTTGGTTCAAGTTATGAGAACCTTTGGTTCAACCCTCAACCCTACCATATATAACCCAACATTTTTTTTCTCTACCTTCAATTCTTAATTTCTTCCTCTCTCTCTTTAGGTTTCTCTCCCTATTTCCATATGCAAGTATACCTTGCATAAAAATAGAGAAATTCTCCATATTATTGGTTCATTATGTTTGTTATGTGTTTCTAAGCACTTTTAGAACTTGGAGTTTTCTATTTTGATGGGTGGTTTTGAGAAGATCTACATTTCTAACTTAGGGTTTTATGAATTTCATGAGTTTTTCTTCGTTTTGATCTATTAAACATGTATTTTTAAAAATTAATTTTTTCTTCATGATAGAGCTTTCAATTTCAAGTATTTTGGCTTTTGGTTCACTCGATTTGTATTTAAAATGAGAATTTTATGGACAAAATAAAATTTTTGTTTTTTGAGTTTTTGCCATGGCTGAACCTGCTGTTTGGAGAAGACGAAGTCATCATGCGGCCCGCGAGTTATGCGACTGAGAGTGTTATACGGCCTGAGAGGGCTATGCGGCCTAAGCTTTCAACGTATACTGACCAGCATGCGTCCATCTTGTTTGATGCATGACTGCTATCACACAAGTGTTCTTGAGCTAATCCATGAACTCCTTGTGTTTTCACTCGCTGAACGAATGGGAATTTCGCTCAGTCTAAAAGAGCAATATGTGGCCAAGTGACATATGCGGCTTGGAGAGTATGCGGCCACCATTTCCTTGGACGCATGACTCCGAACCGTGGCACATGTTTTATATATATTTTGTCTTTTCTCTCTGACACACTTTATGGCTTGTCACATCAATCACTTTATGTCACTTCACTGATACTTCATTCATTGTCCGCCACTTCAACAATTTTCCCAAGGAGTGGACTTTAACCCTGAGCATACGGCCCTTACCCCATATGCGGTCAGGTACATGCGATCCTGACTTCATATGCGGCCAAGTGGTCCATGCGGCCCAGAATTCATATACGGCCAGGATTTCTCCTGCGGCCTAGAGACATATGAGGCCAGGATTTTTCCTGCGGCCTAGAGACATATCCGGCCAGGATTTTCCCTACGGCCTAGAGACATATGCGGCTAGGACTACATATGCGGCCTAGAGACCCATACGGTCTCGATTGTTTGATTGGATATTTTCTTTTTCTTTTTTATGATTTATAATTGAGTTAATGCTAGTGTCATGATTCTAAGGAAGAATGGATTTAGTAACTAGACCTCGTGCCAGACATGACCTTGAGCTAGGATTGGCTATGAACATGACATGAGTTGAACTAAGATTTCAGTATGAACCAGGTAGTGACTAACCGGCTATGTGTATGACATAAGCTTTATGTTACAATGTGATCTTGATTCATGTGACCCAACGAATAATTGGTAATTGGACTCGAATACTGTATCCTTGCTGATACAAATTATTGCCTAAAAGTGTATATGATCGGATGGGCGCCGAGATACGACATACGGTATCATGTGTTAAGTGATTTATATTTGGGTTGTGCATAGAGAATGCCTCCAAATATCCTGAATACGTGATATTATATATACATACTACTTTTTTCAGTACGAGCATAATAAGCTAGTCAACTACCAAAGCATGGCTAGGATGTTGATTGAATGTTGCATACACGCTCGGGTGAATCCAGATTGAACTTCCATGTATTCGTATATAGGGTGCCCGTACTTTGTACGACATCTTAAGAAAAATTCTTATGTGATTACGCCTTGAGAATTTGGACACAATATAGGGCTAATTAGGTAACTAAAAGTGGTAGTAACATTTGGAGGAAACGGTATCCCGAGATCATGCCAACGAACCTTCCTACAAAGATTCATTCTAAGTGCACTGTGGGTTGGCCACCACAGATACTATATATCATCCGCCTTAGTGGAGTGCAGTATCTGACTTATTATAAATATATCGAGCCACTGTTTCACTATAGAAGCATGGGAACCGCTAATACCGTATTTTTAGTGCAGTGGCCTTACGGGGGACTAGGGTGTCCTGCAAGTGCCTGTATATTCCTTATTTGGCTCGGTTAGCTCTTGTTTGGCACTGGCGTGATATGAGAATATCCATTATGCATTATTTATGAGATAACCTCAGACTTAACAAAATAGCAAGTCGTACAAATGATTGGTCGATATACAAAAATTGACTTGGTTGTGATTGTATTATTCGATTAGTAGCCTAGAAAATTGGACTATCATATTGTGATGGTTCAACCCTTGTCCATGTTTGGTTGTAGGGTTGGGCCTTGCACTAGGATATGCCATGGACCTAAGTTACGACGCTGAACCTATGTATTATTATATAATTATTTCTTGGATGTTTATTTCTCCATTTCGTGCTTCCTTTGTGGTACTTGCTATTTGGGGTCTAACCCCACTGGTTTTGCATGGCCAGGTTTCGAGCCAGCACCCGAGGATCCAACGTACTTTCTCCCAACTCATGGCGCGTTCCAGGAACATAGTCGTAGAGGATAACGAGTGGATTTTCTTCTTCCTTGCTCATCATTGTAAATTTACTTCTTTTGGACGTTTAGCCACCGGCACCTGTTAGCCGACATGTTTGGATATTAGTCTCCTTACATGATTGTATTAAGTTAGACTGCAGTTGATCACTGTCATGTACTTTTGTTACTCTTCCAGCTTTGTATTTTGTACAACTGGTCTCTAGAATATTTTGAGAAAGCGTTTGTGACACCTTATTGCTTTATTATATATGCTCTATGCTTACTGTTTCTTGTTTGAATGATTGAAACATAGAAGTTCTTGACCCTAGGAGACTTGATTGTATCATGCACCCCCTTATCTTATACAGTCGTGATCGCCGTATGATGTATAGTACCTTATACGGGGTAGCTGGCCATGTCCGTCTCCGTATTTCGGTACTAGGACGTGACATACAGGTAGCCTCATGATGAAAAATATAGAGTAGTAGTACATCACTACAAAGGGCTAGCTAGCTAGGACCTCATACTACTATGGAATGACACTACCAAAAGACTGGATCTCAGTTTCGGGCCATGTCATGGCAGTGTAGCACCACAAGGAGGTAAAATGTCTAATACTGGGAAGGTTTCACTCTAAGAACTCACAGTGTATGAAAATAGATGCATGCCATCCCTTGAGGGTCAACTTATAGGCATGCAATATACATACAGATACCTGGTCAACATATGGCCTTTAATATGCGACCAGAGACACAATTGTTGTCATTGTATGAGTGAGAATAATAGCAGTTATGGTATTGAATTCAAGTCTAAGTCCATTAAACTATCGTATTATTATTTGACCCATGTGAAAAGATTCAAGTTGTAAGCGACATCTATCTTAATGCATGATGTACAATCACTTTGGGGAACGCTTAGCGTATATATTAAAATATGTGAGAGATTCTTGGGTTTATTTGAAATTACTCTCTACATAATGGTCCTAATTCATCCATGTGCAAACTCCAAGTGTGTATTTTAATATAAATTATTGTCTTGAACAAATGGGAAGTTATAGACAATATGGTTGGTATGATGGGGTATTTTACTAGAGGGAAAGGTTAAAATCCTCCAACATTAGTTTTTTACACCAACTTCTTGGAAACTTTTCAATCAAGCTAGGTCTCGAAAGGGCCTAGCGACTGGACTCAGACTCGTTCAGACCCCAACTTAGACACGGACAGACGAATGATGCAAAGTGGTGCTTTGATGGTGCACTTTGCACTTCAAACGTTTGCATCGGACGCGAGTTGGAACTTTTGTGAATCATTGCGTCGTTCAGCACCAGTTTAGAAAATGTTCCACCATAGTGAATTAGGGTGCTACGTGGTCCAATTGGTCCAATGTTGGCAGCTGGTCCAGCGGTCCAGTGGTTCCAGCTGACCAACTGGTTCAGCGTGGCTAGCGGTCCAGCATGGCTAGTTGTTCCAGCGGGTCAGCATTCCAGCGTGGCTAGTGCTTCCGCTGGACCTGAGTCCCATTGTGCTTGCTGCTCTCGTTGGAACATGGTTTCAATGTGGCTGCTGCACCCGCTGAAACTGGATTCCAACCTAGTTGTTTCACCGTGGGCGTTTAAGATACGTAACTGCCCACTTAGTGGGAGTTACTGTTGTAACTGTGCACTTAATGGAAACTTATTTCCTTGATTAACTACCCATCATGGGTGACTGTTAGGGGGCTTGGCTCCCTATATTTTCTTTCGATTTTTTCACTTGGCAGAATACTTGAGAATATATGCAACAAGAGAAGAGTTTGTAGCAGTAACGTAGCAACGGAGTTATGTCCAAGCATTTTCAATTTTCGAGGGTGACAAAGGAGCATTCCAGAAGATCAACTCTTTGAAATTGCCAGCTTCCTAGGAGCAGATCAACAAAAACGGTCCAATCTTAATTTGAGCAACAGTGATCGTCATCACTCCAGCAAACTTTCTTCTTTCGTTTCTGGTAGAAACTTCGTTGCATTTTCAAAGATTTGTATTTCCAGAAACGTATAATATTTCAATTTCGAGTTGTTTTATCCTTCGTGCTGTATTTTAGATTGTATGATACGATTTTTTGTACCCGGCGATAACAATGTCCAACACGAACATGGATACCACTACTACAGGACACAGTAAGGACACGGAGATTCGAACACATCTAATTTTGGTGTCGTAGTTTAATTTATTTTTAAAGTGTCCAATACATGTTCAATTTGCATTCCACAAGATATCACATGACCCAAATTTTTGGAGTCTACGTGCTTACATAATTCATCTCTACTGAAATATAAGAATCCTAACACATAATAAACTAGATGAAGTGACATTTACTGAAAATCTAAAGAATTGCAACTTTAAAGATAATGTCCATGGTGTTGGAAATTTCTACATTTAATGCAAGTCTCTATTTTATCATTATCACCAGAAGTCCAGCAATGACTATATGTGTACCAGTATCGCCAGCACCAAAAGACCGAGAAAAAATTATTGGAAAAATAATTGAATGTATTCCAACTAAACTAGGTTAGAAATTTTTCTACAGACACGAAAACATGGATACGGCACCCATTTAAATGTTCTAAATATATTTTGAAATGTTTATGGTGTGTCCAATACCTATTTACAATTTGTCCGACTCAACACGATTCAGACTTTTGAAGTATCTTTTGCTTCATAGATTGCGATGCAAATAATTTAAACCCGAAAAAACAAAAATTGAGTAACACATGCAGAGAAGATTGGAGAGTGAGTAGAAAGAAATGAGCCACTCTCACCTTAATTTGTTCTTCAGAAAAGTCCCTCCCGTAGGTCTCGCGGAGAGATGATGTTCCCAGTCTCTACTTAGCACTATGTAGTGAACAATTTTATATTTTTATATACAAAAGAAGAGAGAGAGAGAGAGAGAGAGAGAGGGAGAGAGAGAGAGTATCACGTGAATTCAATTTGTCGGCATTTATATGGGTGAAAAAGTACCATAAATAATATAGAGTTTATTTGTCCACATTTATAGGAGACATGTTACTCTTGTCTGTGACACCCCATCCCATCCCCGTGAATGAACGGTCGATACTAGCTGATAGGCTTCTTCTACCTAACCTGTCTGTGCTCACCGTCGCGTTGTCTGTTCCTTACTGTTTGGTCTTCGGGAAAATTCCGACACTGCACTTCTAACTTCTCAATTGCCCACTTTGGTTATACTGGAGTGGAGTTAGAAAACTTAACGCAACTTCGTTACCGAGGGAAAAAGACGAATTTTAAAAGTACTCTTATCAAAACTTAATGTTTATATAATTTTTTTAATTTTATCGACTATGACACAATAATATTATCATTATCAACACAAAATTTTAAAAATGAAACAATAAACAAAATATCGAAAATTGTTATAACGTGGGTTACTAAAGGGTTGGATTTCCACTTTGTATTTTACTTCCACATTGGTTAGAGATTAGTATTACATCTTCATTCCGTTGTATAAATAAGGCCTTTGACTCCCACTGTGTGATTACACCAATAAGAAATATTCTTTCATATTTTCTTCTTCCTTCTTCTACGTTTATTCAAACACGTTATCAGCACGAAGCTCTAACGGAAGAAAATAAGCAAGAACATCTCAGTGAAGCCGCCATTTGCGGATTATCCACTTCGGTAGTATGTATGGTTATTTATGCATATGCATATCCTAGACGCAGCCTGATGTTGATGTTTATACATCTCATGGCATACCGCTAGGACAAAAATAATAATTTTTATCCATTCATCTCACTTCTTTTAGTTAACTCTGATAGCACTCCGATGTTAATCGCATATAGATCTCTCGAACAGAACTCTGGAGTTATTCTTTATTTATTTATTTCTTTTATATATGTTAATACATTCAGATCAAAATCATTAGAGATCTGATGACCATGAACATGAATTGTTTGGTCTATATATATAAGACTTCTGGAACATCATTGTTCGAAGCATACCATATATGGTATTTTTGAAAGACGAAAGACTTCTTGAACATAATCATTGTTCGAAGCATACCATGAACATCTAGTGTTTGATATTTACCTACGACTTCTGGAACATCATTGTTCGAAGCATACCAAGGACAAGATTTGTTTAGTATAAATAGACTTCTGAAACATCATTGTTTGAAGCATACACCATGAACATGAATTGTTTGGTGATTTACCAAGTTCTTATGTTAACTTGTTATTATTGATCTTATACAGCAATATGTCGAGCCTCACAAAGCAGGATTTCAAGCCTCTAAACTTAGAAGGCCATAACTTTCTCAATTGGAGATTGGATGCTGAATTGTACCTTCAAGCCAAAAGCTTAGGTGACGCAATTGTGGCTGATAAGCCAATATCTCTACAAGATAAAGCGACACTACCAGAATAAGGCAAATTAGCGACGTAGGAAAGAGTTGCCAAATGGCTAAATTACGTCGCTAATATTAAGTAGCGACGTATTTAGCGATGTTTTGATTTAGTCGCCAAAAAGCTAGTCGCTGATCAAAACAACGTCGAAAAACGTCGTTGTCGCGACGTAATTTAGCGACGTTACAAAGTTGCAAGAATGACAACTCTTAGCGTCGCTGGTCACCAAATTTCTGACGTTTTATTTTAGTCGGTAATTGTCGTTAAGTTTTGTGACAACTTGCGAGATAATCAGCGACGAAAAGCTAACATGGCCAAAATTGCCACGTCAGCAATATTTAGCGACATTTAGTGACGATCAACGATGTAAAATAAATTATTTGACAATTTAGCGACGTCATTAGCGACACCTATAGACGTCACTGAACGTCACTAAACGTCGATGAACGTCGCTAAGGTTGAAAAATAAAAAATAAAAAGAAATGAATGCCTGCAATATCACTGTATAACATGCCTGCAGTATGATCATATTTCAAATAAATAGACAGACCCGGAGCAACACTTCGTTGATTTTCTTGGGTTTGTCGACCCCTTCGGTGGAACACTCAACACCGGTATAATCACACAACAACAATGATGAAATAAATTTAAAAAGCTCTAAGACCCGAATGTACTAACACAATATCAGTCACCCAATAAAAATGTACAAATAAGTCACACAATAAAAGTGTACAAATAATAAGTGCAAACTTCCATGAATGGGCCAATACACACATGTCGAAAAAAACTACTACTGATCAGGAGGAAGATCCGCGTCGAATCTAAGATAATAGCGCATCAAACTACTCCTGTGTAAGCGTCACGGAACCTGATACATGAGTCGATGTAGATGACGATGCAGGCGGACTAGGAGGACGTCGTTGTTTCAACTATGTCAGTCGAGCGTCGCAAGTATCCATGACAGATAATAACCTCCTAGTACTATGCTCCACTCGCTCGTCCATCTGAAGATGTGATGCCTGCATCCTCGATAGTGAAGCGCCCACGGTCTCCACTCGATCGCTCATCTCAATATATGACGTCTGCATCCTCGATAGTGTGGCACCCACGGCCAACTGTGACTCCTACAGCGATGTCACATTGCGCTCTGTCTATGTGGCCAGATCCCTCAACTACAAGATGCTACGCTCCAGCGATTCAAAATGTGCTATGAGCGTCGCATCGTCCGTCTGCGGCTGCACCGTAATCCTCTGCATCAACTCGTCATGCAGAGATGCGATCTGAAGGTCAACCCTCTCATGGGCTCGCTGCGACTCCTGGGAAGGCTGTAGGGTATGCACACCGGCAGAGGGTGTCCTAGAGGACTATGATGCAATATAGGCTATAGGGTATGCACACTATAGTACGTACCCCTATGTAGACCACAAACGACTCCCATTCACAGCTCGTCATCCGATGCAGCTGGGTGGTCCGGGGATTCCGAGGAACTACCCCCCTCTCCAGGTGTGGGCTGGGTCGACTCTTCACGGAGCCTCATATACTCATCCTAGAAAAATATGTATCTATCGATAAGCGTACTACTTACTATATATCTTAGGAACTTATTACTAATTACATGTATTTTTGCTAAGTTATATCAAAATTAATAAAATATAAGAGTAATACTTACGTAGCTCTGCGTCGCCCTATCATCGATAAGTTGTCCCCCCTTCTTATGAGTGGCGAGGAACACTGTCACCATGTTCGTGTCATCACCCCCTTCTTATGAGTGGCGAGGAACACAGAAGAGCAGATAGCGACAAAAATGTTCCGTCATCGGAATCGACCCACCACACCACTTTTCTGCCCTTTGCCGAGCCTCCTTGGCCTTCTCTTACTTTTTCTATACCTATCTTCGTTGAATCTAGCCCTCATCGCAGTCCACTGTTCAGGCGTGATCCAGCCTTGGATCATTTTTTTCTTCGCTATCACGAGCCTTCTGGTCATCCATAGCATCACGGATGAGCTTGGTGGCGACGGAAGGAAACTTCTGCTCGATCTGTGCGGCCCAGTGTGGTGGATAGAAATATGTTCTCTACAAGAAGTACAATAATTAGTTATAAAATATTAACATAAAAATATTATTGATGTTAAAATCAAATATACTTTTACTTGAAGTGCCTAAACCATAACGTCTTTATCTCTTCCGAGGCATCCGAGTAGTTTATCCATGGCCCTCCATAGTTTTCCATCAAAAAATGTCCCAGTATTCTCTGTACCACCGGGGGACGATATCTATATATACATTGATAATTAAACTCATTAAAAAGTGAATATATATGAAACAAATAACTAACTTACTTTGTAGGGCCATTGGCCCAAACTCCATTCTCGTCTCATCCGACGGAGCGCACGGAGGATCGCTCTGATATGGAGACGGAGTTGGCTCGATTGCTATCTGCTCTTCTGTCTCCGTTGTACCGTCAGCAACAGGAACACTGGACGAAGCAGGAACCATAGATGGGATACTCTCGGGCCTGTAACTGCTGGTCCCAGGAGTACTGCCACGTGCGGTCGTCGCAGTCGCAGTCTGATGTACTGCTGGTCAATAGTATGGAGTACTAGGAGACGAGGATCGAGAAGGAGTATCCGTGTCCTAAAGAGGATGTCTAGAGGATCTACCGCGAAAATAGGATCCGCTTCGTCCAGACATATCTGAGAACAATATTTAATGATAAAACAAATATACAGAGATATTTAGATTATATGACAGAAAAAAATACACAGAAGTTGTGAACTAGGTCACAATAAAAGTCTAAATGATAAAAGTGTCACCATCATAAAACATAAGTATGTATTAGCGTTACAAACAAAGTATCACATAACTAGGCCACAAAAAAAGTCTAAATAAATTTTATTTAATTTTCAATCATCATCTGAAATTTATTTTGTTCATCTTCCTTCTCCTCCTCCTCTTCCTCTTCCTCTTCACTTTTATCTACTTTGCCATCATCTTTTAATACTTCTGCCTCTTCTACTTGATAAAATATGTCATGAGTAACTTTCGATGAGTCCATATCTACAATATTTGCAACAAGAGGTAGGTCGTCTTCCTGATAAGCTATTTTATCAATGTCAAAGATATTTCTAGCTTTAGTCTTACAGACTGCCTACTAATCCGACCTCCCAGTTCCTCGTTTAGGATAAGTTGTGAAGTACACTAGCTGAGCCTAACTTGATAGAATAAATGGTTCATATCCTTGATATCGATGCCAGTAGTTTATATCCACAAGACCATGCTTGTCAATTTTTCAACCATGATCTTGGATGTGATTGAACCACTTATACTTGAATAATACGATCTTAGCAGGCTCTGTGCATAATTATATGTCAACTCCATAATCTCTCATAAGACATCAAAGAAATCATTGCCTGGATCGACATCTTTGTAGGTCAAAGATTTGATACACAAACAACTATTTTTCGCTGAATCGAGATCCAGGAAGCTATCTCTTATTGGGGCATTGGTTGACTTGAACCTAAACCCATTCACACAGTAAGTTGACCAGATCTTGACGTCATAAATTGGTCCCTTCTCTAGAGTTCTAATAGATTCATTCTCAAGTGTTTCCTCTGGACGATCGACCTAAATATCAAATAAGCGATATTAAGTTTAACATTAATTATTATGCAAGTATACATACACAAAAAGTAATTACTGAGATCCTTACTTATGCTGTCAACCATGAAAAAAAATAAAGTCTCATTTCCTGTTCTACTTTTTTATTTGTTATGTATGGTCTATTCGACCTTACCGCATCATTATATGTTCTGAAACACAACGAAGCATAAGCAGATTAGTGTAATAGTTGTATTGAGATGACGTAAACGTCGACGTATTAATTACTTACCCCTCTAGTTTCTTTACCTCATCCTCGTCGCAGTTGAGTAATGCATACAACTGAGCGGCCCTAAGCTCGTCATCATTCAGATATCTCTTCTTTATTTTACCCAAGGGCTTTCCAAAATATCCGTCGTCATTTATGGGAGCTCTCGTTATATTAGTAGCAACATAAGGCTTGTAATACATCGAACAAAAGTTTGTAATCTCCTCGAGATATATCTTCACAAATAGAACCCTCCACCCGTGCCTTATTTTTACCTTCCTCTTAAGGTGGTTCAGAAGCCATTCGAACGGGTACATCCACCGATATCCGACAGGTCCACCAACCTATGCCTCATAGGAAAGATGAATCGACAAATGCTCCATGAAGTCGAAGAATCCAGGAGGAAACACTCTCTCAAGCTTTCAAAGTGTTATCACAATGTCCTTCTCCTGCTTTTCTAGACGATCGATGAGCAACTTAGTAGAACAAAGATCTCTGAAGAATATGCTAAGCTCTGTCAAAGGATCCCAAACTACCTGCGGTAAGAATTTCCGAAATGCAATCGAAATTAACCTCTCCATAAATACGTAACAATCTTGGATCTTCATACATGTCAGTTTGTTTTTCTTCGGGTCGACACATTTTCTCATATTCGACACGTACCCGTCTGAAAATTTTAGGCCCTGGATCCACCTAAAAACTTTCCCTTTGTCCTCCTTGTCTAATAAAAAAATGGACTTAGGCTGCATCACCTTCCCATTCCCTTCCTCTATCAAATGCAACACATGTCGTCTGCATATTTCTTCTAAGTCCAACCTGGCCTTAGGATTGTCTTTCGTCTTTCCCTCTATATCCATCACAATATTAATTATGTTGTCAAACACATTCTTCTCTATATGCATGACATCAAGGTTATGTATGATCACATTTGTGCTCCAATATGGCAGGTCCCAGAATATGCCCCTCTTCGTCTAGTTATGAGTTCGATAAAATCCATCACACTTGTACCCCTTGTAGGATCTTCGATAGCACTTGAAAAATCTCTAACCTCCTCCCATATCGTGTCTCCGGACCGCCTTGGTGGTAGATCGGCCTTCACTACAACTCCGGTACGGATCGCAATCATATTCCTCCTGAACGGATGATCTTTCGGTAGGAACTGTCGATGACAATCAAAGAAGCACGATTTTCCTTCCTTTTTTAAACGAAAAGCCTTAGTACGGTCCATGCAATACAAAAATGAGAGACGACCATGAGTGCTCTATCCCAATAATATTCCATAGGCCGAAAAGTACTTGATGGTCCACATAAGTGCTGCTGTCATCTAAAAATTATAGTTTCTGAAAATATCATACGTGTTGGCACCTACTTTCCATAGTTGATTCAACTCATCTATCAATGGCTGTAAGTACATATCAATATTTCTCTTGGGATTGTTCGGACCCAGAATAATAACTGTTAGAAACATATACGGTGTCTTCATGCACATACTGTTAGAAATATATACGGTGTCTTCATGCACATACAAGGCGATAAGTTATACGGGATAACAATCATAGTCCAACACGAATACTAGGATCCCGAAAGTCCAAATGGGGTAAAATCGTCGGTAGAGAGCCCCAATATGACATTACGCAGATCCAAAGAAAAATTGGGATACTCTTGATCAAAGTGATTCCATGCTTCCCCATCGGATGGATGATCCAACACTCCTTCGATCTGTTCTAGCCTGTGCTAACTCATATTTTCTGTAGTCTCCTTCACCATAAATAATCTCTGCAAACACGGCGTCAAGGGGAGGTAGTGCATCGAATCGGTTGACTTCCTTGCACTGAGAGTCTTTCCAGTACCAGTTGGCTTGTAGCGATTAGCACCACAGAATTTGCACACTGCTTTATCTTTGTCTTCTTTATAGTACAACATGCACCCGTTGTGACACAAATCAATTTTCTCATATCCTATCCATAGTGATCTAACCATTCTCTTAGATCGGTAGAAGTCTGTAGGTAACTTGGCACCCTCCGGCAAGATCTTTATAATCAACTCGATCAGTCGGTTGTAGCATTCTTGCGACATGTTAAAATCAGATTTTATGCTCAACAGCTTGGTAACTACCTCTAATGGTGAATGATCCTCACAACCATGATACAATAGAGTCCTTGCATTCTCTAACAACTCCATAAACTTTGTATTATCGGTATTCAGTGCCTCCTCAGCTACTTCATGATTGTTTGGATCAAAAGTAGGCCCCGCAGTGTTGAAAACCATGTTCACGTACCCGTCGTCAAAATCAACAAGCTCGTGGACATTCATATATGGCTCCACATAAGGCTCCTGCTCCAATGCTAAAGGCACAAGCTCTCCGTGTGAGGTCTACTGATAGTAATTCAGAGTGAAACCCCTCGAGTACAAATGATATGTCACATCCACTTCTGGATGATATTTTAAGTTACGATATTTCACACACGAACATTTAATTTTTGTGTCGTCCATGTACTCAGGGAACGCCTTGGGGAACTACAAGAACTGATCTACAACCTCTATGTATTCATCCCACACACCGCACATGTCATCAGGATGACGGTTGTACATCTACGAACGATGATACAGGTAGTAATTCAGATATATTTCTAGATACTTCTGTAAAGATGAATAGACATCGTTCAAGTATATTATAAGACCCCTAATCCTAAAAACAGTATAAATATTTTATTATTATTAATTATTAATTAATTATAGTAATTAGTGGCTAATTAGGAGATGTCATGCCCCAGTCCCAAAATACCGAGGGACTGGACGCGTGTCAATGGCCAGCAGTACGCACCGATGGACAACCCAATTTAATGGATCCATCAGGGCATACTTAAGCTGTAAAACAAGTCTACGACAATCATGGCACAACTAATCTCATCCACACAAAATATAAAATATGATCCACAGGATAAATAAGGAATGTAAATCATCATCTAGTCTCACAAAGTACTTCGGGGAACAAAATATCTAGTACAATGGTTCAACAGACCAGAAATAAAAGACTGAAATAAATAATAAAAGCTGAGCATGGAACATGGATGCTCAGGCAAAGTCTTCAGCTAAGACCTCATCCACGGATGGTGGTACAACTCCTGAATCAGCTCCTGCTCCAGTCCCGTATACCTCGGGATAAATCTCGTCCTCAAATCCTGGGGACAAAATTCGGATCCAGGTCCTCAGGGGACATAGCAAGGTACAAGAAAGCTCATGCCAATAAATAAATAACAGTGCAGCAAATAAATAACTAAATGAAGCAACAGGTAAATATGTAACCAATCTAAGTGAAATGCAAGTGAGAGCAACACTAAAACTCAGGCTGAGCCACTAGAAGCTCTGTGTCGGGGAGCCGGTAGCGGTAATAACCGGTAGTGGGTCTAGCTCTGCTACGAGAGTCTACGACCTCTCAATAATAGAAGATATATATAAATACAGCCTGTAGCCTATGTGTCTCTCCCCATCCAATGTAACCACGCATATCATGACCATAACGTCTCATGCCCATGTCAAGCGTGATCATAGCTAAATGCAACCAGTCATAAAGTATCTAAGAATATAATGGCCATGTCCTGTATCCTATACAGAATCACCACGAATATCTCGAGAAAATTCTGTCTCATAAATAGTGTCAAGTGTCCTGGGTCATAGGGTACTTGATAAGACAAGTACGAGCATATAAAGTGTCACGGATGTCCATCTCTAGATGACCGTACCCAACACTGCGTACAGTGTCGGCACCCGACTGATAATCGGACGCTAAGTACGTCACACGGTCCTAGGTTAAGCATGTACAGTAATATATATAAAGCAAGAAAAATAGATAACTAAGCTGCAGAGTTTGGGCAAGGTACACTTGCTTGATGTCCGAATACCAACAACTGTCCCTGTATCGGTGGATCCGGTAGGTACTACTCCAAAAGCTGTAATAAATATCACCACTAGTCTCAGAAGATGTCAAATAGCTAGAAATGCCTGTCCTTACATCCAATTTGGACACAGGGGCAAAAAGGTCATTTTCGGATTAAAGCGGGGTCCATATGTGGGCCACTTTGCACCGAAAAGCGTGTCAGGGTCAAAGGTCTCCAAATTCCACAAACTCAGTGTCTACAAGTCAGGAAAGATGATACAAACCCAACGGAACTTCCAGAATTGGATTTCGATGAGCCGATCTCAAAATCACCCGTCAAGTGGAGCCTGTGGGCCCACGATACGTGATTTTGTCAATGTTCTCGGAATCGGACCAAAGTTGGGTCACAGGACCAACGTATTGCTACGAGTCCAATGGCACAAGTTTTGTCTCGATCCGACGTGCGTACACAAAGTTACAGTGTGTTCCAGAAAGGACGAATACTGGGTGTCGTCGGCGGATACGCGTTGATTCCGGGGTGCACACACCTCCGAATCGACTTCTGCGAAATTCTACACGACCGTATCAACGTCGCGCACGGTTCGGTAAAGACCGCGTGCGACCAAGTCGTCCCGATTGGCGGGGCGTACTCAGTTCCGGGGTAAAACAGGGTGTTGTTTTTCCTGTTTTTAGATCGCGGTGTGCGATCACCACAAGACGCGATGCACCGAACGAGTTGCACGGGCACCGAGAGGGTTATACAGTCTACGCATAGCAATTGACGAAAACTAATTCGGAGCTGCGAGGTGAGAGAAATCAGTACCTGTACAGGGCCCCGTGAGTTCTGTTCTTCAAGTGTCCGTGAGTCACTTCGATCCAGGATTCGTATCCTGGACGTGTCCGGGTTCTGCGGGGACGCTGTTGTGAATCACCAAGGCTACGAGAAGTCGGGGAACTCGACGCCGTGACACGTCCGGTCGGGGACACCGCATGGCGGGCTCCGCTCGGTCTGGGAATTCGTACAGCGGGCGGGCTCAGTTCCGCCGGCGGGTGGGGCTGTTCCGATCGGTCGGGGACGCTGTTGCTGGAGCGGCGTGCACTGCGGCCGGTCGAGGGCTGCACTACCGCAGACCGGAGTTGGTCGGCGCGAGGGTTCTCAGGCGGAGCGGGGTGCCGAGTCGACTGCGGGGGAGAGCCGCCGGTCGGGGACGCTGGATTCGGGGGAGGGTACGGTCGGCTGAGCAACCCGGCGGAAGGCGGCGGCAATGATCGGCAAGGAGAGTCGGCGGATGATGCTGGATGAGAGGGGTGACGGCACAGATCCCTAGGTCAACCTATAAAGCTGCTACAGTATACATGCGGGTAGGGTTCAGCCAACGGGTCGGGTTCTCGAAGGTGGTTTGGTTCGGCTTAGAAATCCAATAGCTCTTTTAAGCTTAAAACTCGTTTTCGAGGTCCAAATAATTCACCGAAAAATACTGTAGGTCCAGTTTTCTATGGTGCATCATAATTTATTATTTTCAGAATAATTTGACATCATTTGGTCACACTAAAAATTCTTTAAATCACAATCATCTTTGCCTTAAATTCCAGAAAATACCAAAATTCGTAATAACTCATCTTAAAAATATTCTCAAAAATTCAGGGTGTTTACAATCTTCCCTCCTTAAAAGGATTGCATCCTCGCAATCAAAGAATAAGCTACCAAAAAGAATTATGGAAATACAAGGTTGCTTAGTTTACAACTGCCTCCTCGAACAAGTGGGGGTATCGCTGGCGCATACTATCTTCTCGCTCCCAAGTCGATTCTCCAAGGGAATGATGTTTCCATGCTACGCGAACCAATCGGATTGTCTGTCCCCGCAATGTCTTCTCACTGACGTCGAGGATGCCAACTGGGTGTTCTTCGTATCTCAAGCTTGGGCCTACTGCGATCTCTGAATGATCGACTACGTGACTTGGGTCGGTCACGTACCTTCGCAGCTGTAAGACGTAGAATACGTCATGCACTCCCTCTAAAGATGGAGGTAATGCAAGCCGATAAGCCACCTCACCAACACGCTCGAGGATGTCAAATGGCCCAATATACCTTGGGCTCAGCTTGCCTCTGCTCCCGAATCTGATAGTACCACGAGTGGGCGAAATCCTCAAGAATACGTGATCTCCTTCCTTGAACTCTAGGGGACGTCTATGCGTATCTGCCCAATGCTTCTGTCTGTCCTGAGCTGCTCGTAGGTGATTCTGAATCTGCTTCACCTTCTCCACTGTTTGTGTGACCAATTCTGGACCCAGTAGTTGACGTTCACCAACGTCACTCCAACATATAGGTGACCTGCACTTCCTTCCGTATAAAGCTTCAAATGGTGCCATCTGGATGCTGGCCTGATAACTGTTATTATAGGAGAACTCTACTAAGTGCAAATGATCTTCCCAAGATCCTCCAAAGTCTAGCATACATGATCTCAATATGTCCTCCAATATCTGAATGGTGCGCTCCGATTGGCCATCTGTCTGCGGGTGGTAAGCCGTGCTGAATTTGAGTCTGGTGCCTAGACTCTCTTGCATGCTTCTCCAAAAATAAGATGTAAATCTCGAATCTCGATCCGATACAATACTAACAGGCACTCCATATAATTTGATAATTTGTCGCATATACATGTCGGCTAGTACCTCTGTGGACTGTCCAACTCTAAATGGCAAGAAGTGTGCCGATTTAGTGAGTCTATCCACGATAACCCATACTGCGTCTCTTCCGCTGGGGCTCCTCGGAAATCCTGTGACAAAATCCATCGTGATGTGCTCCCACTTCCATTCTGGTATAGGAAGCGGCTGTAACATACCTGCAGTCCTCTGATGCTCGGCCTTTACTTGCTGACAGCCTAAACATTTGGCCACAAACCTTGCAATCTCCCTTTTCATTCCATGCCACCAGTAGTACTGTCTCAAGTCTCGATACATCTTGGTTCCTCCTGGGTGAACAGAGTACATAGAACTATGTGCTTCAGTCATTAACTCCTATCTCAATTCTCTATTTGGGACATACATGCGATTTCCAAACCTCAATGTCCCGTCTTCGTGAATGCGAAGTCCTGTCTGTATGCCGGCTTCTGTCCTTTCTTTGAGTCTTCGGAATCTAGCATCGGTGGGCAATGCCTCTTTAATCTTCTCCACGAGTGATGACTGAATCTCAAGATTAGCCATCAAGCCATTCTGTCCTGGTAAAACAACCTCTATCTGTAGCTCCTATAAATCCTTCAACAACTCGGGCTACATCGTCAAGAAATAAGCCATAGGCTTCCTGCTGAGTGCGTCTGCAACCACATTCGCCTTTCCCGGATGATACTGCAGATCGATGTCAAAATCTACCATCAGTTCAAGCCAGCGTCTCTGCCTCATGTTAAGCTCCTTCTGAGTGTACACATACTTCAGACTCTTGTGATCTGTAAAGATTTCTACCCTCTCTCCATAAAGATAGTGCCTCCATATCTTTAATGCAAATATCACTGCTGCTAGCTTCAGATCATGTGTTGGGTAGTTCTTTTTGTGGACCTTCAGCTGTCTTGACGCATAAGCAATGACTTTGCCATGTTGCATCAAAACACATCCTAGTCCACTACCTGATGCATCACTGTAAACAACAAAACCTCCTGACCCTGAAGGAAGAGTCAAGACAGGTGATATTGTTAATCTTCTCTTCAGTTCTTCGAAGGCCTTCTGGCAGTCTTCTGTCCATAGAAATTCCTGGTCCTTCTGTGTCAGCTTTGTCATCGGTTCTGCAATCCTCGAGAAACTCTCTACAAACCTTCGGTAATATTCCGCAAGTCCGAGAAAACTTCTCACCTCTGCAACTGATGTGGGTGTAGGCCAAGTCTCTATTGCCGCAACTTTCTCTGGATCTACTGAAAGTCCTTCTCCTGAGATGATGTGTCCCAAGAAAGGCACTTTGTCCATACAGAACTCACACTTACTGAGTTTAGCGTATAACTTCTCCTGTCTCAAGGTCTCTAACACGATTCTGAGATGCTCCTCGTGCTCTTCATGGTTCTTGGAATATATGAGAATGTCGTCGATGAATACAACTACAAATTTATCCAAGAACTGATGAAAGACTCTGTTCATCAAGCTCATAAATACTGCTGGTGCATTGGTTAAACCAAATGACATCACCAAGAACTCATAATGCCCATACTTCGTCCTGAAAGCTGTCTTCGGGATGTCTTCTTTCCTCACCTTGATCTGATGATAGCCGGATCTAAGGTCAATCTTCGAAAATACCCTTGCACCACTCAACTGATCGAAGAGATCATCAATGCGTGGTAAGGGATACCTGTTCTTGTTAGTTACAGCATTTAGTGCCCTGTAATCAATGCACAATCATACCGTTCCATCCTTCTTTGGCACAAATAATATGGGTGCTCCCCAAGGTAAAACACTGGGCCGAATAAAACCCTTCTCCAAAAGATCATCAACCTGTTCCTTCAATTCCACTAACTCCTTAGGTGCTAACCGATAGACTGATGAAGTGATAGGCTCTGCTCCTGGAGTTAGGTCTATTGTGAATTCTATTTCCCGATCAGGCGGTAAACCTGGAAGATCATCAGGAAATACATCAACAAATTCTGAGATGACTCTTGGGTAACCTGTCTCCTCTTCTACATATAGTACCCTAAGAGTAGGCTGAACTCCTTGCTCTACTGCTCCTCGAGTAAACTCAAATTCTGGATGTCCAGGCGGTCTAAATATAACCCGCCCAAGTCGGCAATCAAGAGTCGCATGGTACTGACTTAACCAGTCCATACCAAGTACGACATCATAATCCGGCATAAAAAAGTTCAGAAATTGAGCTCGCATTTCTCTGCCACAAACTTCTACAGAACATGATCTACAAACGTCACTAACCGGAATAATTCTACCTCCCGTAAGAATTCTCTTCATCTTCGGAAGGGGTGCGGTAGCTACTCTATGGGTGGCTACAAAGCTAGCTGCTATAAATGAATGCGATGCTCCAGAATCAAATAATGCTACAGCTGGTAATGAAGCTACTAGAATAGTACCTGCGATGACCTCGCCTGCTGTAGTCTCCTGCTCAACAGCTAATGGAAATGCCTGTCCTCGTCCCTGAGCTGGACCTCTCTGCTGCTGAACCTGCTGGAATAAAGCTGCCTGTGTTGCCAGGGGTGGTCTCTGCTGGTTCCCTCCTGGGGCTGGTGGTCTGACCCCACCAACTCCCGTCTGCTGGGCTCCTGCTGCTGGTCGTGGTGCAGGTAATGCTAGTCTTGGTGCTCCGTCTCTGCGTTCGGAACAGTCCCTGGAAAAGTGCTGGCTGGATCCGCAGCTCAAACATAGTCCCAACTTACGCCTGCATTCCTTCTCAATGTGTCCTACCTTGCCGCAGTGGTGACAAGTAGGAAGAGGTCTGTCCCTATGTGCTGCTCTATCTGGCATACCCCTCTGGGTTCGCTTTGCTGAATCCCCATGTGCTGGCCTGGATGGTGCTGACGTGATAGGCCTCTTCAGATTAGACTCCCTCCTGGTGACGCGCTCCAAGCGTTGGGCCGCTGCAAGGACATCGGTATAAGAGGTAGGTGCTACCGATCCAATCACTCTCTGAAGCTCGAACTTCAGGCCGTCAAAGAACTTCTCTGCTTTTTCTTCCTCCGTCGAGATCAATGTCGGGGCAAAGCGGCTCAGGCGAATAAATTCCGCATTGTATTCCTCTACTGACATGTTGCCTTGGATAAGGCGGTTGAACCTGTCTCTGAGCTCTGACCGTGCGACTGCTGGAATGTACATCTCTTGGAAGAGTCTGGAGAACTCTTCCCATGTGACTCGGTCCTGTCCAAGCCTCCTCTCTTCTGCTAACCACCAGTGATGCGCATTATCAGTTAACTGCATTCTGACGGCAGTCATCCACTTCTCTCTTGAAAGTTCAGCGGCTTCCAACTGATGCTGAATGTTGGTGAGCCACTCGTGAACTTTCGTTGGCCCTTCTTTACCAGAAAATGTGCGAGGCTTGAGATGACGGAAGTCGGTGATAGATCCCGTCGATGTTCTCCTCGTTGGAGGATTTGCCTGCTCCAATGCGGATACCAGGCTGGTCCTCAGATACTCGGCCTCCTGCCGATGGGCCTCCTGCTGAATCTGTTGCTGTGCTTGCATCATAGCATACATCATCTGGAACATCTGTTGTCCGTCCATGGCTTGTCCTGGCAGGAATACTGGCATCTGGGGAGTGAACTGTGGTGGAGGTGGGATGTCATCTCTCCGGAACCTTGGATTAGGCTGTCCGGTTTGATCACTCTGCGATGCTTGTCCTCCATCCCCTGGTGTCACTCCGTCTCCATAAGTAACCACAGCGTCGTGCGGCGTATCCAAGGGAATATCATCTCTGTTCCCAGAATCCATTACTCTGCAAAAAGATAAACTATAAGAACGCTCAGAGGAATTAATACAGGATACAATTCAAGTAACAAATTTTGAGTTCGATATAGAGTTCAACAAATGGTTAATAATGGATGAGATCCTATGATTTATACTATCCTTAGGGCAGGCTGGTTCGGTCCCTAAGTTGAAATCGAACAATTTAGTCGTAGACCTGTATGGGCCACCACAAAAATCATGTCATGCCCCAGTCCCAAAATACCGAGGGACTGGACGCGTGTCATTGGCCAGCAGTACGCACCGATGGACAATCCAATTTAATGGATCCATCAGGGCATACTTAAGCTGTAAAACAAGTCTACGACAATCATGGCACAACTAATCTCATCCACACAAAATATAAAGTATGATCCACAGGATAAATAAGGAATGTAAATCATTATCTAGTCTCACAAAGTACTTCGGGGAATAACCCGATAAATATCTAGTACAATGGTTCAACACACCAGAAATAAAAGACTGAAATAAATAATAAAAGCTGAGCATGGAACATGGATGCTCAGACAAAGTCTTCAGCTAAGACCTCGTCCACGGATGGTGGTACAGCTCCTGAATCAGCTCCTGCTCCAGTCCCGTATACCTCGGGATAAATCTCGTCCTCAAATCCTGGGGACAAAATTCGGATCCAGGTCCTCAGGGGACATAGCAAGGTACAAGAAAGCTTATGCCAATAAATAAATAACAGTGCAGCAAATAAATAACTAAATGAAGCAATAGGTAAATATGTAACCAATCTAAGTGAAATGCAAGTGAGAGCAACACTAAAACTCAGGCTGAGCCACTACAAGCTCTGTGTCGGGGAGCCGGTAGCGGTAATAACCGGTAGTGGGTCTAGCTCTGCTACGAGAGTCTACGACCTCTCAATAAAAGAAGATATATATAAATACAGCCTGTAGCCTGTGTGTCTCTCCCCACCCAATGTAATCACGCATATCATGACCATAACGTCTCATGCCCATGTCAAGCGTGATCATAGCTAAATGCAACCAGTCATAAAGTATCTAAGAATATAATGGCCATGTCTTGTATCCTATACAGAATCACCACGAATATCTCGGGAAAATCCTGTCTCATAAATAGTGTCAAGTGTCCTGGGTCATAGGGTACTTGATAAGACAAGTACGAGCATATAAAGTGTCACGGATGTCCATCTCTAGATGACCGTACCCAACACTGCGTACAGTGTCGGCACCCGACTGATAATCGGACGCTAAGTACGTCACACGGTCCTAGGTTAAGCATGTACAGTAATATATATAAAGCAAGGAAAATAGATAACTAAGCTGCAGAGTTTGGGCAAGGTACACTTGCCTGATGTCCGAATACCAACAACTGTCCCTATATCGGTGGATCCGGTAGGTACTACTCCAAAAGCTGTAATAAACATCACCACTAGTCTCAGAAGATATCAAATAGCTAGAAATGCCTGTCCTTACATCCAATTTGGACACAGGGGCAAAAAGGTCATTTTCGGATTAAAGCGGGGTCCACATGTGGGCCACTTTGCACCGAAAAGCGTGTCAGGGTCAAAGGTCTCCAAATTCCGCAAACTCAGTGTCTACAAGTAAGGAACGATGATACGAACCCAACGGAACTTCCGGAATTGGATTCCGATGAGCCGATCTCAAAATTACCCGTCAAGTGGAGCTTGTGGGCCTACGATACGTGATTTTGTCAACGTTCTCGGAATCGGACCAAACTTGGGTCACAGGACCAGCGTATTGCTACGAGTCCGATGGCGCAAGTTTTGTCTCGATCCGACGTGCGTACACAAAGTTACAGCGTGTTCCAGAAAGGACGGATACTGGGTGTCGTCGGCGGATACGCGTTGATTCCGGGATGCACACACCTCCGAATCGACTTCTGCGAAATCCTACACGACCGTATCAACGTCGCGCACGGTTCGGTAAAGACCGCGTACGACCAAGTCGTCCCGATTGGCGGGGCGTACTCAGTTCCGGGGTGAAACAGGGTATTGTTTTTCCTGTTTTTGGATCGCGGTGTGCGATCACCACAAGACGCGATGCACCGAACGAGTTGTACGGACACCGAGAGGGTTATACAGTCTACGCATAGCAATTGACGAAAACTAATTCGGAGCTGCGAGGTGAGAGAAATCAGTACCTGTACAGGGCCCCGTGAGTTCTGTTCTTCAAGTGTCCGTGAGTCACTTCGATCCAGGATTCGTATCCTGGACGTGTCCGGGTTCTGCGGGGACGCTGCTGTGAATCACCAAGGCTACGAGAAGTCGGGGAACTCGACGCCGCGACACATCCGGTCGGGGACACCGCGTGGCGGGCTCCGCTCGGTCTGGGAATTCGCACAGCGGGCGGGCTCAGTTCCGCCGGCGGGTGGGGCTGTTCCGATCGGTCGGGGACGCTGCTGCTGGAGCGGCGTGCACTGCGGCCGGTCGAGGGCTGCGTTACGGCAGACCGAAGTTGGTCGGCGCGAGGGTTCTCAGGCGGAGCGGGGTGCCGAGTCGACTGCGGGGGAGAGCCGTCGGTCGGGGACGCTGGATTCGGGGGAGGGTACGGTCGGCTGAGCAACCCGGCGGAAGGCGGCGGCAATGATCGGCAAGGGGAGTCGGCGGATGATGCTGGATGAGAGGGGTGACGGCACAGATCCCTAGGTCAACCTATGAAGCTGCTACAGTATACATGCGGGTAGGGTTCAGCCAACGGGTCGGGTTCTCGAAGGTGGTTTGGTTCGGCTTAGAAATCCAATAGCTCTTTTAAGCTTAAAACTCGTTTCCGGGGTCCAAATAATTCACCAAAAAATACTGTAGGTCCGGTTTTCTATGGTGCATCATAATTTATTATTTCCAGAATAATTTGACATCATTTGGTCATACTAAAAATTCTTTAAATCACAATCATCTTCGCCTTAAATTCCAGAAAATACCAAAATTTGTAATAACTCATCTTAAAAATATTCTCAAAAATTCAGGGTGTTTACAGGAGAAATAGATTTTTATTAATTTTTATTTTAGGTGTTGGTGCACTTAGGGAATTTATGGGACCATCAGGAATTTTTCCGAATTTATTTCATGTAGGAGACCCCTTGAGCAGTTGCTAGCTTAATGTTATGTATTAGAGTAATTCTAGATTTTTCCTATGAGTATATACGTATATATAAATATATATATATATATATATATACATATATATTTTATAGGAATTTAGAAAAGAAAAGAAAAGAAAAGAAAAGAAATACTATTAATAACTAATACTATTCCTAACTATTAAATAACTTATTAACTATTGTTAATAACCTATTAACTACTACCCAACCAATTCCTATGCAACAGCCGCCACTTGCTAAATTGCAGCCGGCCCTTAGTAAAGAACCACAACACCACTCATTAGCATTAGAACCTAACCCCCCCCCCCCCCGCGGCTTGTGAGCGGAAACCCCCCCTCTCTCTCTCATATATATATAAATATATATATCTCATTATTTCATCTAAATCCTAAACCTAAAACATCCAGACCCTTCCTCTTCCCATCTAGACCTAGAGAGCGCCGCCACCGCAGCCGGTGAACCCCGCCAGACCGTCCAAACAAATCCCGACGACCGTGACCCCGCATACTGCAGATTTCCACAGCGAGGTACCTGTGTTCCGGAGTTGTTTTTTGTCGCCTCGCTCAACCAAATGCCACCTCGTCTTAACCGGTATGCTCACCCCTTAACCCTCTTCCATATCTGTGTAATAGCAGACCTCGAACAATGCGTAACCATAGGCAAAAATAGCACAAAAGTTGGCAAAAATAGACCAAATTCTGGGATCGCAGAAAACTGCGATGATCACCCATGTTTCCGAGTTCTTATCTCCCACCACAGAGATCCGAATTCGATGATTCTTTTTTGAATGCGTAGACCACTTGACCTAGTTTAATTTCTGTTAAATAACCCTAGATTATTAACTGCTGTAGACAGAATTAAATTCGTTGGAAAACCCTGCGAACCCACTTTTTTTAGATTTCTAAAAGTTGTGAAACGGAGCGCGCCCCGCCAAACGTGACCGTCCCGCCGTGTACCAAGTATATCGAATAGTGCGCGTAGTGTAACCGGACACGTGAGAGTTCATGGAAACTAATTCGGACGCGTGTGCACGGCAAATCAGCCCGTATCCGCGGACACATCCTGTGTCATAACTTTTGCGAAAGTCGTAAGCATTTTGTGCACGCTCTTCAGATTTCGTCGAAACTTGCGCCACTAGACTCGTGGTAATGAGATGGTCCTGTGACCCAATTTTTAAGCAATTCTGAGACAGTTGACCAAGTCGCCAATTGGCGGGCCCCACAGTTGACCTTTTGGACGAAATTGTGTTCGGCCCATCGAAATCCACATTTGGACATACCATTGGGTTCGTATTGACATTTAGAGTTTTTTGACCTATAATTTGTTCCATTTAGAGACTGTTACCCTTGGCACATTTTTCGGTACAAAGTGGGCCACACGTGGACCCACTTTCACCCGAAATTACTGTTTTATCCCTGTGTCCAAATTGGACGAAAGAGAAGTGCTTTCTAGCTATTTTGCTTATTTTGGGAACGTTGGTGATGTTTATTTCAGCATCCGGAGACGTTCATTCTGAGGCCGTAGCTTCTGACTCTTGGTGTTGACATCGGGACATTACATTCTGCAGCTTTCTTGCCAGACAAGATACCTTGCCAAATTGTTTACAGTATTTTATATGCTTAGTATATTTCTGTATATTTATTGCATTTCTGTTTATTTTTTGCATGTGTAGTTCCTTTCAGTCATTACTATATATTAGATATGTTGACACACACTTGACACTTAGTATCATAGAGGACAATCATTAGGCGTATGGGTTTTTAACCACTCTGGTAAACCGTAGTAACTAGCACACACTATGGTGGTCTTGTCCAATGGTCGCTACCCCCGCAGTATGTCGATTGATGGAGTCACGAGGGTCGCTACCCCCGCGGTATGTCGGCTGATGGTGTCCACTGACGTGTGTGTGAGTTATGAGATTTAGATCAAGTAGCCTACCCTTGCCCATACGTCAAAAAGTTGTCCTCATTTTCATTCATATAGATTGTCTTGTACAGTGTACTTATATATTTTCAAACATTATGCATGTTTACTGTATTCAAATTGGCTTGTTGTTCTGTATCTTGTTACGTCCCTCTGAGGACCTGGTCCCTTTTCAGGTGTATCTGTTCTTGAGTGTTTGCAGGAGCGCATATTTGGATGGTTATATGTGTTTCGAGGATGTCTTCTCTCCGAGCCCCATAATTGTTAGCTGGTATTCCTATATTGTGTTTATTGTGTTGTACTTTTCCATTCGAGTTGGTAGTGGATTTGTTTTCATCCAACTATCATTCTTAGATACTTATGTTGAGATCTAGTTATATAGATGCTGGTTATTCATTTATATTGATTTTCTATGGATGAGATTTAGATTATACCCTGTGACTTGTGACATATGTTTATACCACTTGTGGATTGATTTTCATATTACAGTGTACGTGTGGATTTTGGGTTCCATATATTGGAGTTGCCATATCCATACGGTTGGCATGCTTACGTGTTCCTAGTTCTACGTATTTTGGGACTAGGGCGTGACATATTTTTGTGGTGGCCCATACAGGTCGAGAGTATATTGTCTCAGTTACATTATTGTACCGAACAAGCCTGCACCTAGGAATAGAGTATAGGATCTCATCCACAATTGACTATGGTTCGCTCTCCTTCTAGTCCATTCTATTCGAATAATTGTATCCTGCTTGATTCCTGTACTTTCTTGATAATTCCTTGAGTATAGCCCCTCCTAGAATATAGAAGTCCCTGTCGCTAGATGATAAGTAGGGTAACCTTCCTAGTAAAAGTACAACTAGAGTGTTGACACACCATTAAGTTTAGAATATCTAGTGAACCCTAGAATTCCTTATCTATAGATTGGTTTACCATTACCCCTTGATGTATTATGAAGACTTGAGAGTAGTATAGACGCTACTAGAGTTAGTTAGAAGTTTTACCATAATGTTTGACCCTAGTATTGAGGAACCAATAGAAAACCAAAATTGAATATTAGGACTAAACCTAACCTTCATAGCTAGATAGTATTGGAGAACTATAAACTTAGATCATTGTCTTAGTAGACAGCACTTAGGAGGCCAAAGGGAATCAATATAACATTTTCCTTAAACATACCTCAAACACAGATATTAGCATAGCATCTTCCCTTAGGAAACCATGACATTATCTAGAGCCTTTTCATTTTAGTTTTATGACTTGTTCCCCTGAACCCTTAGCGCTCGCTAATTGCGAGACGACTAAATTTTGTTCCTCTATTCTTCATCTTTCAACTCGTGCCATCTGACACTTCTGATTGTAGGCCAGGTGATTTATTGTGTGTTAAGGACATATAGTTGCTGGGATTCTAGTTGTTAATGTTAAATTTTGAAATTGTGTGCTTGGTAGTTAGAACTGGATAGTTTTAAGTTATTCAGTGGATTGCGACCTGGTGCTTATCCCTTAGTTTTAAATTGCGTAACATGTACCCCCACCTCGATACGAGTTATATTCCCTTTCCCTTGAGGCCAGTAACTGTTCCATTCTTACTATTGACACCTGCACTAAGACTAAGACTTAGGACGACCATGACCTATGTAATAAAAGAGGATACCCTAATAAATACCAAGACCCCCTTCTCGTAAACCTTAACAGGAGTTTCTACGGTATCCTTAAGGCAATTACAGTATTAGTTAATTGTTATAAGTTGGGTAGTATACCTCACAACCTAGTATCACATAGTCTTTTGACCTATTATTGAAGTATAACCGAATGACATTACCTGTATGCTAGCATAAGAAGATAATATTTTATCAGACTGTAGAGCTTAGAAGCCCACACCCCTGCTTTGTCGACTATCGACTTAGACAAGGAATTAGTATGACAACTGTAGAGATTATGGAGTCTTACCTTTTGTGAACTTGAATTGTTATGTACCTTCTTTCATCATAATTCAGCGTATTTATGTTTGCTGTACTACCTTGACTTATGCTGCTATTATAGCCTAGTTTTTGCAAGCTTATTCTTTTATCGAGCTTGTTCATGACATATGTATTATTGGGTGCACACAATGATACAATTGCCTAATCAGAATCGGTGTATTAAGGTCTAGCTAACCTTAGTGCGCTTGGTTCGCTCTTCGCATGACTACTTTACGTGGATTGAGATATATGGTAGTAGACGGATATACTTGCCCCTAGACATGTCTGACACATCGTATCGATTACATAACTGTACTAATACGAGTATGTAAATAGAAAATTACCAAAAATAGGATTTCAATCCACAACTGTCCTGACAACTCTCTTTTCGAATTCTTTAATCTCTTTGAACCTCGTACTTGTATTCTGTCACCTTCACCTTGAATTCTTTATTATTGCTCTCCGTCTTCCCCTACTTCGGAAAGACGAAACCTCGTGCTGGTATAAGTTGACACTGATAGCACTAGATATACCCCATAAGGCTAATCACATGACTTAGTGACTCTCTTTTATAATTGATTATGGGCATGTCATAGATGATATGTTGGTGTTAAAACTTTAAGGATTGAATAACATGATTAAATAATTTGAGGAATAGTTTTCCTAGATGTATAGCCTTAGGTGATAGATGGATAAATTTTAAGTTCGGTAGATTATGAACTCTCACCCAAAATTAGACCTACTTGTCTGAGATAGTGAGACCAAGGTTAGATTGAGTCCAGTTAGAGATAGAACACGATAATTTTATTTTATTCTTGCAATAATTATATCTCTTAGCACACCTTATCGTGCTTCGATAATTAGAGCACTACACTAGCCACTGCCTTCCTAAAAATTCTATACCCTTATCCTAGACGTGCCCATCATCCAATTCTCATCTTTGTGTAATTTTCCAATTGTTGGGCATTTTTATGCAAAAGAGCATTTATGTGTCCACACCATTGGACATGACACATGAAGAAACCTATTTTTCGCTCATGTGGATTTTTCTATGATTTTTTGGGATGTGCAACGCGCAACATCGCCCACCCCTTTAAACCTAGCCTTGCATTTTAAACAATGCAAATCTTATACCACCTTTGACTTTCTACCATGACTTAATTTTAATTTTGAGGACGAAATTTTTATAAGTTGGGTAGAATGTAAGACCCATAATCCTAAAAACCGTATAAATCTTTTTTTATTATTAATTATTAATTAATTATAGTAATTAGTGGCTAATTAGGAGAAATAGATTTTTATTAATTTTTATTTTAGGTGTTGGTGCACTTAGGGGATTTATGGGACCATCAGGAATTTTTCAAATTTATTTCATATAGGAGACCCCTTGAGCAGTTGCTAGCTTAATGTTATGTATTAGTGTAATTCTAGATTTTTTCTATGTGTATATACGTATATATAAATATATATATACATATATATTTTATAGGAATTTAGAAAAGAAAATAAAAGAAAAGAAATACTATTAATAACTAATACTATTAATAACTAATACTATTCCTAACTATTAAATAACTTATTAACTATTCTTAATAACCTATTAACTACTACCCAACCAATTCCTATGCAACAGCCGCCCCTTGCTAAATTTTAGCCGGCCCTTAGTAAAGAACCACAGCACCACTCATTAGCATTAGAACCTAACCCCCCCCCCCCCCCCGCGGCTTGTGAGCGGAACCCCCCTGTCTCTCTCATATATATATATAAATATATATATCTCATTATTTTATCTAAACCCTAAACCTAAAACATCAAGACCCTTCCTCTTCCCATCTAAACCTAGAGAGCGCCGCCACCGCAGCCGGAGAACCCCGCCAGGCCATCCAAACAAATCCCGACGACCGCGACCCCGAGCACTGCAGATTCCTACAGCGAGGTACCTGTGTTCCGGAGTTGTTTCCCGTCGCCTCGCTCAACCAAACGCCATCCCGTCTTCACCGGTATGCTCACCCCTTAACCCGTCTTCACCGGTATGCTCACCCCTTAACCCTCTTCCATATCTGTGTGATAGCAGACCACGAACAATGCGTAACCATAGGCAAAAATAGCGCTAAAGTTGGCAGAAATAGACCAAATTCTGGGATCGCAGAAAACTTCGGTAATCACCCATGTTTTCGATATCGTTTCTCCCACCACAAAGATCCGAATTTGATGATTCTTTTTGGTATACGTAGACCACTTGACCTAGTTTAATTTTTGTTAAATAATCCTAGATTATTAACTGCTGTAGATAGAATTAAATTCGTTGGAAAATCCCACGAACCCACATTTTTTAGATTTCCAAAAGTTGTGAAACGGAGCGCGCCCCGCCAAACGGGACTGCCCCGCCGTGTACCAAGTGTACCGAACGGTGCGCGTAGTATAACCGAACACGTGAGAGTTTGCGGAAACTGATTCGGACGCGTGTGTCCGTCGAAATCAGCCCATATCCGCGGACACACCCCGTGTCGCAACTTTTGTGAAAGTCGCACGCATTTTGTGTACGCTCGTCAAATTGCGATGAAATTTGTGCCACTGGACTCGTGGTAACGCGCTAGTCCTGTGACCCAATTTTCACGCAATTCTGAGACAGTTGACCAAGTCGCCAATTGGCGGACCCCAAAGTTGACTTTTTGGGCGAAATTGTGTTCGGCCCATCGGAATCCACATTCGGACATACCGTTGGGGTCGTATTGATATTTAGAGTTGTTTGACCTATAATTTGTCCCATTTAGAAACTGTTACCCTTGGCACATTTTTTGGTGCAAAGTGGGCCACACGTGGACCCCACTTTCACCCGAAATTATCGTTTTGCCCCTGTGTCCAAATTGGACGAAAGGGAAGTACTTTCTAAATATTTTGCTTATTCTGGGAACGTTGGTGATTTTTATTTTAGCATCCGGAGACGTTCATTCTGAGGCCGTAGCTTCTGACTCTTGGTGTTGATATCGGGACATTACATTCTGCAGCTTTCTTGCCAGGCAAGATACCTTGCCAAATTGTTTACAGTATTTTGCATGCTTAGTATATTTCTGTATATTTATTATATTTTTGTTTATTTATTGCATGTGTAGTTCCTTTCAGTCATTACTATATATTAGATATGTTGACACACACTTGACACTTAGTATCATAGAGGACAATCATTAGGCGTATGGGTTTTTAACCACTCTGGTAAACCGTAGTAACTAGCACGCACTATGGTGGTCATATCTGATGGTCGCTACCCCCGCGGTATGTCGGTTGATGGTGTCCACTGACGTGTGTGTGAGTTGTAAGATTTAGATCAAGTAGCCTACCCTTGCCCATACGTCAAAAAGTTGTCCTCATTTGCATTCATATAGATTGTCTTGTACATCGGACTTATATATTTTCAAACATTATGCATGTTTACTGTATTCAAATTGGCTTGTTGTTTTGTATCTTGTCACGTTCCTCTGAGGACCTGGTCCCTTTCCAGGTGTATCTGTTCTTGAGTGTTTGCAGGAGCACAAATTTGGATGGTTATATGTGTTTCGAGGATGTCTTCTCTCTGAGCCCCATGATTGTTAGTTGGTATTCCTATATTGTGTTTATTGTGTTGTACTTTTCCATTCGAGTTGGTAGTGGATTTGTTTTCATCCAACTATCATCCTTAGATACTTATGTTGAGATCTAGTTATATAGATGTTGGTTATTCATTTATATTGATTTTCTGTGGATGAGATTTAAATTATACCCTATGACTTGTGACATATGTTTATACCACTTGTGGATTGATTTTCATATTACAGCGTACGTGTGGATTTTGGGTTCCATATATTGGAGTTGCCATATCCATACGGCTGGCATGCTTACGTGTTCCTAGTCCTACATATTTTGGGACTGGGGCGTGACATATATTATCCAAATGTTTATCAAAGTGAGTATTTAGGTCATATCGTTAGTATTTGAGTTGTGATGCGTGAGTATCCATATCATGACATATGAGTATCTGTAAAATAAGTAAATAGATAAGTTTGATATGGATTTCCAAATCTAGTAAATACGTGGACAAGGAACGCTTGGACACTTACATACTCAATATATTCACTTGTATCTTGACCTAGCTAGAAACCTAATAAGAAATAGGTAGATGAGCCTAGAAGCCATGAGACCTTTGGCTCTACCTTACGCTCTGGTACCGAAAGCCATGAGACTGAAATATTAAAGAAAAGAGAAGACTTATGTCTCGTGGCTTCCGGTACTAGAGCGAAAAGTAGAGCCAAAGATTTCAAACTCCAGTAAATGGACGTCTCATAGCTTCTGGTACTTTGGGTTCCAAGTTGATAACTGGATTGGCCTATATAGCTAAACTAGTCAATACTAGGTTTATCAAGTCATTCTAGGTCAATACCTTGCTATACTAGGTTTCTAAGTTATACTATTTAATAAAGACTATAATATGTATCATATACTTAATATAGATTATATATAATAAATATCTTCTAATATCTTAGCCTAATAACCATTACATAGCTATATATTAATACATCACAATAATACTTTAACCAAATATCCATATCTCCCTAAAAGTTCTAACAAACTACTATATAGCATAGTGACAATCAAATAGAAAATATATATCTAAATGGACACACATAAACACAAATAGCTATGTACTACCCAAATTCCTAATTAAACAACCAAAATTTCGGATTATGCAATCAAATTTCCATATTAACTAGGGTGTGTGTCCATGTGTGTCTGTATGTGTGCCCATGTGTGTCCGTGTCATATGTGTATCTTGTGTATCATTGATTATGTCCTATGTGTTTGTGTCCGTATGTCCGTGTCCATGTGTTTGGATTAGGGTTGTTTCCTGTGTAAGTGTGTCCATGTGCCCTGTGTGTGTACTGGTTGTGTCATGTATGTGTGTGTGTCCTGGTTGTGTCCAGGTCTGGGTTAGGGTTTACCGAGCGGGGAAGAAGGGAGGAGGAGTGCCTTAGGGTGAGCTCGATGGAGAAGGACTACGTCGGAGGGGAGCAGCCGAGCCGGAGGTGGAGGAGTCACGTTTGAGGGTCATGGGGAGAAGAGGGCCGAAGTCGAGGGGTCGCCGTGGCAGGTTGGTCTCCGAGGAGGATTGGGGTCGCCGGGGGTAGGAGTCGATCGACAGGAACAAGGGGGGAGGGCGAAAAATAAAAATTTTGGGGAGAGGAAGGAAAAGTCGAACAAACCTGTATGAATTAATTTAGCGACGTCTATACCTGACGTCGCTAAACGTCGCAAAATTTTTAATATACTGCGACATATAAGGTATGGAGTCGGCAAACGTCATCGTTATTAAAAATATAATGACGTCTGTGTTTGATGATAAACAGAAGAAATTGTGAGTAGGTTTATACAAAACCCTTTCTTTGTTTACAAACAAGAAAAAAAAGTACAATTAATCCTATACGAGGATGTTAAGTACAAAAAAGATTCTGGGAAAATATTGCTATAGGAGTCTGATCTGCGGTCGATCACTTTGTCCCTTGCACCACACGATGACGAAGAAGTGTTGTAGAAGAAGAAGAATAAGCTTCAAAGATTGTAGGAGGGATTGAACTCTCGTTGCCAAAGTTGTCAATCAACACTCTCTGTATGTGCTCTCTCTCTGATCTCCTCTCTTTCGACCTTTTTCCCCGACCTTCTTATTGGCCTCTTCCTTCTGTGACCGAAAGTCTCTATTTATAGAGATCAGTCACAGTAATTGATCAGTCGGTATAGAAACTAATTAGTGGAGAGAGTTGCACCTTTTATGCGGTAGTTATAATAACTGCTACCCACGCCTGAATGATCTCCTGAATCCGCATGTAACGCGTGTCCCATTATGAGGTGACGCGTATAACTGCTTCTCGAATACCACGGCATGCAAGCCATGTAGGTAACTGCCCCTGGCGTAAAGATGGTTGGAATAAAAGCCAAATAATTGTCTCGTTGGCGTAAAAGCCAAATAGCTGTCTTGTTGGCGTAAAAGCCAAGTAGCTATTCTGTTGACGTAAAAGCCAAATAGCTGTCTTGTTGGCGTAAAAGCCAAGTAGCTGCATAATAGGTAACCAGCGTAAAGATAGCCAATTATCCTTCCTTGACTGAGGTCTCGAGTGTATTCTGGGCCAAATATCCTTATCACGTACCTTTGTAAATATAGCCAGAGTTGGCGTATTTCGAGGAGATAGCATATGGCGTGCTCCTATAGTTGAAAATAGCCTGGTTGGCGTAATATGCAGGGAGAGTAACGTGAGCATATTAGCCCTAATTTTAGCTCTTCCAGTCATTAAAAGTAGAACCAAATCTCGTACATTAAATACAGAGATCTGCCCCCATCTCGCGCATTAACTGCAGAGATGTGCCTCGAGTTCTGTACGAAGAACAGCTTTTGACGTGGCATTTGATTTCATCTCATATTGAGCGTAAAGGCTCATTTCTGCCTATGTAAAATAGGCAGCGTATTCTTTGAATGCGTAAAAATGACTTGTATCAAGGATATGCCACTAAATGATAGTCTAGGGCTCTGTACAGAATCATTATTACAGCCGTCATCTCGATCGTCGTGCAGTACTCTTTGTCAGGAGTCAGGTTCACTGTTCTGTCTGACAGGTTCATTCGAGGAATACGAAGAGTTCCTCGTACAACTTCATGCTGCATTAAAAACAGACATAGTTTACACCGGAGGGAGGTGTAGCAACCTTTTTATGCCAAAACAGTCTTGAAGCGCTGCTTTACGCGGGCAGCTCTGAAGTCATATTTTACGCCACTTAGCGCTGAAGCTTCTGTTTTACGCGTGCTTCATGTACGTTGGGGGTTTTATGGGTATAATTCTCCAGCATATTTTTTATGCTTCTATAAGACCCCCTTCAAAGTTTTTAAATTCCTCGTAATTTGAAATACTTTGAATGAAGCATGAAACGGTCAAATTTGACTCGTTTTGCAGGCTGATTTCTTGGCAGATTTTAGGAATTTGTTGGGATTTGGTATGTTCTTTTCTGCCTATATAAAGGCAAGCAAGTGAACCTATCTTTCCATACTTCCTTCAGCAAAAGAGATGGTTGTCGAGATCCATTGGGCTGACCTGAGGAAGAAGAATATCATGTTATTCCAGCATGTAAGTAGCCGTAAAAAGAGGCATCTTCGAGCAAATGTCCTCTGCAATGATGGATCATGAAAGAATATCATAGCTTCCTTTGCTCAGGATAATCAGCAATTTTATATGGCGATTCGTCCAAGAGAGAGGAAGGGTCTTATCGACTTTGCCAGTCCTTTCAGGATATCTGATGTTGGGTAGTCGAAGTTTGTTTTCCTTCATCAATATATTGAAGATTTTAATGATGTCATCTTCATTGAAGGAAAAAGTCCCCTTTGGCCTTTGGGCTCCCGATGCCTGAGTTTTATGGTCTTCCGGGAAGATGGTCATCGTTGCATCATCTTCGGACTCAGAGGAAATTCTACTCCCAGCTTTGGATGTTGCCCTATTTTATCGAGGTAGACTACCCCCAGACATGTCGTGGCGTTTGTCCACAGAAGTTAATTTAGAAGGACCTACCTCTGGTATTACAGGATCAGACTCTGGAGGTTTGGAGTTTGCAAGAGATGTAGTATACCCCAACCCAAAACGAGTTTGTTGACAGTAAGGATTACCATGCAACGGTGTTCGTCTGCCTTTTCCATAGTTGAGGCCTTATTTCAACTTCAAATAATAACCCATGATTTGTATAATCTTTAAAGCCTGTGGGCTATATCTGTGGATTTGGATTTTCCCAACATCTGACTCGCGAGATTCTTCTTGTACAATTGGTCTATTTCACATTCGACCGAAGATTATTTGATGCTGGTCGTTGCGTGTTGGTGGAACAATAAAGATAGAATCTTCATGTGGCCCATATATCATGACGACATTAGATGTTGACGCATCTTCCCACATGATCTCTCCATGCTTGGAAGTTAGGGGCGCTAAATCTTGATTTTGACCCCTGTTTTTGCGTTTTTGGATCAAAAAATCACGCAAATCAGCGATATTAGCAGAAGAAGAAGAAGAAGAAGAAGGCTTATTCTGCCTTTTTACATCAGTAGGCCTGTGGAGATTAGGAACTAGAACACTTTCTTTGCCATATGAGTAGAGCAGTTTGCCCATGTGAGTGGCATACGATCCATCATCCGTCTGAGGAGCTTATTTTCCCATGAAGCAGGTCTTCTTTACACGGATGGGCTTACTCTGGCGTAATCTGGAGTTTCGTACGGGTTGGCGTAAAACGGGAAGAACCCTCAAATTTTCTCCAGCGTCACGCGTATTCTGAAGAGCGGGCAACTTCTTCTTTTAGTGGCATACAACTCTAGAGGTTGGAAGATTCGCCACTCTTTTTTCTTTGATGTGATCCAAGGGTTCACCTACCATATCACAGATGGGAGACATGTTTTTACGTGCAGGGCGCGTTTAAAGTTTTTGCGCGGGCACTGAGGCCTTGTCAGAAATTTTGTCTGCCACGTCACAGACGGGAGACGAAGTTTTACGCGCAGTGCACGTTCTAGACTTCTGTATTGGCACTAGGGCATTACCAGAAGCTTTGTCTGCCACGTCACAAACGGGAGACAGGTTTTTACGCACAGAGCGTATAGGTTGTGATGTCACAACCTTGTTGGTCGGAGAGAGAGAGCCTGCAGGAAGGGTAGAGGATGACCGGGGCATCCATACTTTATGCAGCTTCCTGTTGTCCTGGACAGAGAGGGAATGAGAGCTATCCCCTGCTCGAAGCATGTCTTCATAAGCCGATTGGTCGAATTGGAAGACCAAAGTCTTCTTCGTTGATCCGACGGATACAATATCGTGTTGAGCAATGGCTTTCTTGTCAGATGAGAAAGTAGTCCCCAGCAGAGTCGCCATCTTGTGTTTGATGATAAACAGAAGAAACTGAGAGTAGGTTTATACGAAACCCTTTTTTTGTTTACAAACAAGAAAAAGAAGTACAATTAATCCTATACGAGGATGTTAAGTACAAAAAAAATAATTATGGGGAAATATTGCTATAGGAGTCTGATCTGCGGTCGATCACTTTGTTCCTTGGACCACACGATAATGAAAAAGTGCTGTAGAAGAAGAAAAAGAAGAAGAAGAAGAAGAAGAAGAAGAAGAAGCTTCAAAGATTGCAGGAGGGATTGAACTCTCGTTGCCAAAGTTGTCAATCAACACTCTTTGTATGTGCTCTCTCTCTGATCTTCTCTCTTTCGACCTTTTTCCCCGACCTTCTTATTGCCCTCTTCCTCCTGTGACCGAAAGTCTCTATTTATAGAGATCAGTCACAATAACTGATCAGTCGATGTAGAAGCCAATTAGTGGAGAGAGTTGCACCTTTTACGCGGCGGTTATAATAACTGCTACCCACGTCTGAATGATCTCCTGAATCCACGTGTGACGTGTGTCCCATTATGAGGTAACGTATATAAATGCTTCTCGAAGACCATGGCATGCAAGCCACGTAGGTAACTGCCCCACGCGTAAAGATGGTTGGCATAAAAGCCAAATAACTGTCTCGTTGGCGTAAAAGCTAAATAGCTGTCTTGTTGGCGTAAAAGCCAAGTAGCTATTTTGTTGGCGTAAAAGCCAAATAGCTGTCTTATTGGCATAAAAGCCAAGTAGCTGTTCTGTTGGCGTAAAAGCCAAATAGTTGTTCTGTTGGCGTAAAAGCCAAGTAGCTACATAATAGGTAACCAGCGTAAAGATAGCCAATTATCCTTTCTTGACTGAGGTCTCGAGCGTATTCTGGGCCAAATAGCCTCATCACGTACCTTTGCAAATATAGCCAGAGTTGGCATATTTCGAGGAGATAGCATACGACATGCTCCTATAGTTAAAAATAGCCTGGTTGGCGTAATATGCAGGGATAGTGACGTGAGCATATTAGCCCTAATTTTAGCTCTCCCAGTCATTAAAAGTAGAACCAAATCTCGTGCATTAAATGCAGAGATCTGCCCCTATCTCGCGCATTAACTGCAGAGATGTGCCTCGAGTTCTGTATGAAAAATAGCTTTTGACGTGGCGTTTGGTTTCATCTCATCTTGAGCGTAAAGGCTCATTTCTGCCTGTGTAAAATAGGCAGCATATTCCTTGAATGCGTAAAAACGACTTGTATCAAGGATATGCCACTAAACGATAGTCTGGGGCTCTGTGCAGAATCATCATTATAGCCGTCCTCTCGATCGTCGTGCAGTACTCTTTGTCAGGAGTCAGGTTCACTGTTCTGTCTGACAGGTTCATTCAAGGAATATGAAGAGTTTCTCGTACAACTTCATGCTGCATTAAAAGCAGACATAGTTTACGCTGGAGGGAGGTGTAGCAACCTTTTTACGCCAAAACAGTCTTGAAGCGTTGCTTTACGCGGGCAGCTCTGAAGTCATGTTTTACGCCACACAGCGCTGAAGCTTCTGTTTTACGTGTGCTTTATGTACGTTGGGATTTTACGTGTATAATTCTCCAGCGTATTTTTTATGCTTCTACAACGTCATTTAGATATGTCGCTATTTACAATAAAATTATTGACATCGTCTTCCAGAGTCACTAAATTCGTCGCTGATTTGACTTATTTTAGTAGTGCGAAGGCTTTAATTTTCCTAAGATATCATATTCATGATGATCTCAAGGCTGAGTACTTAACAGTCAAGGACTATCACTGACACATTTTCTAGGAAAGGGTATTTTAGTCATTTCATAATTAATTAAATATTGTGCATGTTGAATATTTAATATTGTATTATTTGTTTATTGTTAGATTTTAGTATTTTAGTTTGGACTTGTGTTAGTGGACCTAAATAGTTTAGATTAGATCCATGGACCAATATTTAATTCTAGTTATAATTGAGCCCAATAATAAGCCCAATCATTAAGAGGATGATTAATTAGTTAAACCAATTAGACTAGAACCTTTCCTCCTTAATTAATTTTTTTATGACAAGCCCTAAGGGGTATTGTGGATATTTTATAGTAGCTTAAAAAGGGGGTAGTGGCCGACCAAGTAAGGAATTAAGGGAATTCTCTCTCTTTATTTTTATTTCAAACTAGATCTATAATTTCCCTCTTCCATATTTTTTCATTCATACATCAAATTCTACCCAAATTTCTTTCCAATTACTTCCCTAATCATTATTGGAGGCTATTAGAACAAGAAAGAAGTAAGAATCTACAAGGAGGAAGCAGGGATCTATAAGGAGGAGCAAGGATCTACAAGTTAAAGGCTCTTGACACTCAATTTAGGATTTTTATTGGGAATCCACCTCCCAATAGGTACAATTTAGTTTACCACTCTAATTAGACTCTAAATCAAAAATTTAATCATTAGGAACCATCCAATGTACTTAGACTACCCATAGGAATTGGAATTAGGTTCATGTGAGGCCTATGGAGAAAGTTATGTGATATTTTATGACAATTTTGGGAGAATTTCGAGATTGGCACATCATGTGTTTCTCAATTGGTCAATTAGACCAAATTGACATATGTTTGGTTGTGTGTGACTAGTATCGTGTCCACAATTGGATACTTGTAGGCCGTATCCTGATAATTTGGCGATATGGGTTGACTTGGGAGTTTTTCTCCAACACGGGGGTTTGAGCATGTCACATTTTCACACGGGCACGTAGATGAGTAGCTAGCTCTTCGTATTGTTCATAATTATTATTTTAGACTTGCTTGTGTCCTTCGGGGTACATTTGGTGGTGTGGTGGAGCCTTATCGAAAGCGTATCGTAGATCTAGTGTGATACGGGTGCGGTGCACTCCACGTGTTTGTTTTATTGTATTTTAATTTAATTTACCTTGGTTATAGATATTATAATATTGTAATTATAATTTTTATATGATATATATGTATATATATATTTATGTGTATATTTTATATTTCTTTGTGATGTGTTGGTGGTCATGGGAGAATAAGAGATTGTATGTGCATCATAGTATGGTTATATATATATATATATATATATATATATATATATATATATATGTGTGTGTGTGTGTGTGTGTGTGTGTGTGTGTGTGTGCATGTAAGCTAGAGGGGAGAAGAAAGCAGTGGAAAGCAGTCAATAAGCAGCCAAAAAGCAGTCAATAAACAGCCGAGCAGTAGTGAAAAGTAGCAGCAAAAGCAGTAGCGAAAAGCAGCAATAAAAGCAGCAGAAACAGCAAGCTGCAGAAGCAGTCAGCAAAAGCAGCAGCAGAAGCAATAGTAGAAGCAGTAGCAGTAGCAAGCAGAAGCTGCAGTAGTAAGCAGCAGCAACAATGATAAGCAGCAACAACGTCAACGATAAGCTGCAGTAAGCTGCAGTGGTTTGAGTAATTATAGTTTAGTTATTGATAAGTTAGGATAAGCTAGTTAGTTTATATTGATAAGTTAGTAAGTTATGTGTATATTTAGTAAGTTAACTATATATATATATATATATATATATATATATATAAGCACTAGTTAATATTAGTTAGTATTTATTTCAAGATTACTTTCAGTTACACCAAGGTAAGGAGAGTTGAGGTATCTTGGGTATGGGTATTAGGGAAATGTTAGTATGTTAGTTTAGTATGGTATTATTATAAGTTTAAATGCATATTAGTGTATAGTGGGGTGTATCGGTAGTTAGTTATATGCTAGATATTGAATTGCCATGTGATACCAAGGTAATGTCAAGGTATTGGTTTGTACTCAAGGTATTGGGTTTGTATATCAAGATTGGTGTGTAGGTGGTGTATTACGGCATTTGTTTCAAAGCCAAGGTATCCACTTAGCATTACTTTAGCTATGAGTACTATATATTTTGCCTTGTATATATATTATAGTATTTTCATATCTAATAACTTGCGTGTCTTATGATACGGTATTTTGTTGGTATTCTAGTATCCTAGTATAGCATAGTTATATAGTGTATGGACCGAATATCCTAGAGATGGACTCATACAACGTAGAAATTGCTAGTTTGACCAAGTTTGACCTAGAGTTGACCTAGTTTGACGATTTTGACCTAGAAATGGCTTTATGACCTAGAATTTGACTAGTTTAATTTATTTTTATTCCAAAATCTTGTATTGATGTAATATTCCATATTTTGGTCTTCGAGGCACCATACCGGATATCTTGATACTATTCACCGAATTTCAGACGAGTATATTATTTGATAATTTCTCATTTATGATATCCTCTATAGCTCTTATATTTAGTGTAGATATCCTTGATTTCTTGACACGATGGTTACACGGATTGGTATATCTGGATCTCGTCATGAGATGTTATTCCTTGGTATTTATGGTGTATCTTGTGTAAGCCTTGTTCCTTGTTCTTCTTGTACACAAAGGCATAATGCCACATCATTACAGATTTTGTGGCACCATGCCCAACGATAAGTTCCAGGTCTCGTGTTCCAAGCTCTCCATATCCCCATCAATAGTTGCCCAATTTTGAACCATAATTGCACGCTCCGCTTGACGAAGCATTCCAACTTGATACTCGATGCGCTATGCACGCTATCTCGATAAAGTATTCTCACTAGTCAAATCATAAAGCTCAACTCAACGTGACAAATTATATTCATCCAAATGGAGCACACTCAATGTACGCAACAGTACGGTATTTTCTATGTTTCAGTCCAAGTCTCCAATATATTATGTATGTTCCAATTGTTAGGCATGAAGGAGTAGTGGAGAAGGGAAAGAGCCCACTCACCAAGTCTGAATCCACTAAGCACCCTGCCTTGCCGATATGGCCGATTCCATGAATCTATGGTCTGATGCGAACACAATCTACTCAATTGGTATGATCGTGCTAGCAGGCCGTGCTCTCCAAATCATCCGACCCGATCGGACTAAGAAAGATGGCATTATCGCTCCAATCCTCTATCTCTGCACTTACTCCAAACGATCATACTGATTCCATTGCACGATGCCCATGCCTCGGATCGTTGTGAGGCGCTGGTCTGATCCTATTGAACTTCGCACGCTATATGTACATGAAACCAACTCAAATCAATATTTTCTCCCAAATTTAATTCATTAAAAAGCAAACAAACTTTGTCTTATTTTAATTTGACTCAGCATAATGCACCGTACGGTTCAGGAAATTACATAATATACCACTTAGAATAAGGTTCGTCATCGAACCAAACCAATACCCATTCCTTTGTCGTATGCCGCTTGCATATTTCATAAACTCTGCTCCATGTAACTCATACTTCACTAAACCTGACTCATTATCTTCGCTTTGCTCTTAATGCTCACACAAATTCCATATTCCCACATCCTTCGAGACATTCATCTTTGCAGCTTAATTCGAATTCAATATATCGCTTAGTCTGGATCATACACATATTTAAGATATCCCCGAAAAATATGCATTTCAACAGAGCTTAACAATAGCAAATTTGGACAAGTTACAAGGGTATCTTTATGTCCAAGACATTCATCGCTTTACTCTCGACTGAACCGATCCTAATGTTAAACCCATTACTCATTCGCATGTGTTAATATAGAAAATGATGATTCTCCACTGACGATCTCTTCACCTGACCCAATTCAATTTATTTTCTTACTCAATCCTTTCTCTAGCGATAGCCCAAACCATGCATACTTTAAGTCCTTTCGTGTCCAAGCACAAGAAGTATTATGCAAGGCCTTATAATCCAACTATTTTTAAATTTACACTATTATCGTCTGAGCTCAACCAACCAATCTCTAACTCGACTTTAATCGCACCATGTTCCATATGCACTATCTCAATATCATCTTTATGCTCCGAACGATCATCACATCTGATACTACCCCAGCTAAGCAACTTACCCAAACATTTAATTCTTCTCTTGTGAACAACTATATTGAGGTTCAGGTGATCCACGAAGATTTTTCTGCCATGCCATAAGGATAGTGTCGCTACGATTTCAACGTGGACACAATCACCATAATTCCTAGGTCGAACATTGAATAGTTCTTCTTACACTGCTTACATTGCCTCGAAGTACCTGGATATCACCTTCGCTCTCTACATGAGCATGTACTGCAAACCAAGTCCAATTTTATCTTGTAGATCTGAGGTACATATGTCTCTTCCGAAAGTGTAAGGATCTGAGTTGAAGCGAGCCATGACTTTAACTCCTTGAAGCTAGTACACAGTCGTCAATTCATATTAATATTATTCCCTTCTGGGCACACCGAGTTAGAGGTGATAACATCATCGCTAATCTGTGACTCTGATTCTCATTAGTTGACCTAGGCCATTTTCACCATCGCTTCGATCTTCTGGTTGCATCTTCAGCTGAAGGCTATCCCAATAATCTCTCATATCCAACACTCAGTCACCTAGGCCTATCTTCAACATACACCACTCAATATTCACCCTCGACGCATTCCCAAATGTGCCACCGTAAGGGTCATTATATGAGTCTACAATATTTATTTTGATTGGACGCTCAAGTCACTAGGGTCAGCTATCCCAAATCTACGGTCCATAATTGTAAGTCATCACGATGGACAGTTACTACGAACCATGCTCGATCTCTTCTGCCAATCTGAACCATAATCCAACAATCCAATCCGAACACACTTCTGAATCCAAGCACTTCATGCACTACCGATGATGTATCTGCTAACCAAATACCGCCTAACCACCTAGAATCTGACTATCTATCCAAGCCACTACTCGAGAAAACTGCGTTCACTGAAATCGTCTTCCAATACTCTGCAGTTCTATCATGAATCCATCAAAATCTCGAATCGCCTTGTTCGACTTCTCGTAGTACTACTTGCAATATTTTCTAAAACTATAGGCTTGCTCCATTTCTTATCCATATACCACGCTTCAACACTACACGTCCAACTTGCTCGAGCGGCATGGTGATTTACTCTGACGTCGTCTTCTTGTTCCGCTATCTTCAAAGGACCATCCGCCACGATCCTTCTCCTCGTTCCTTTCCTTAGCACCGTCTTGATTTCTCCATGTTCCAATGTGTCCGCACGTTCTTAATGATTTGCACGCCAATCTCAATATAAGTCCACTTCGTAGCACCATTTCGCTAACTCTGCATCCACTAAACTTTGAGTCAAAATTCTCAAGCACTAACATCCTTATCCATTAATTTCGTGTGGCTCCATCGCATCGCTCCTCTAAAACCGAACTTGTTCCTCCGTTTGACCAACTGCTCCTTTTTATTATCAAAATTTGTAGTCCATGCTTGTTAATTTTCAATACGTCCATCGCTCGCGTGCACATGCATAAACTGTTTTTCCCTTATGTTCAACTCTTTTTGCATCAATGAATGCTCCCCCGAGCTTTAAAATTGTGCACACGAAATTATGATATTCGACTTCCCGTCTGGCCAATCTCATCCTATCTTCAATACTTGGTCCGCATCACTCCTTCGAATTCTAAACACTCGTTCAATTACTTGTTCTGTTCTCGTTCAACAAAACTTTCATTCACACGGGTCCCATTTTCTGATATCTCAAACCTGACACCTCAAAGAATACCCGAGTTAAACTCTATTACAACGACTTTCGACTGGATCTCAATACTATCTCATCCATTGTGCGCAAACCTATCGCTCATATTATTCTAAATTTTCCCAACCCGGGCATAAATCAACTTATATTTTTGTTACCCGCGTCTATTGCGGCAATTCCTTTGATGTCTATCCAAAATAATCCAATACAACTATCACTACGCAGTAAACTATATACCACTTAGAATCAAATCACTCCTCACATCATACTTCTATACATTAATCCAACATCTGTTCGAGCTATCCATTCTACGTGATCCTGACATTCATAACTCAACCGTTTACTCAAAGTTTGACACAAAACTTAGCCAATGCATGAACCATCTTATTCTTCTATTGATCTCATCCGTTACAACTTGCGTATCGTTCCAATCTTGATATTCTAACACTCTCTCAATCATTCGATACATTCGCTATACGAGCAACTCGTGCAACATTCTCTCTCCATGATATTCCAAGTCACTACTCTAATCTGTTCAACACATTTGCCGCATGAGCAACTTGTGCAACGCTCTTCCTGATATTCTAAGCCAAAAACTCAAATCCGATTAAATCATACGCTGCATGAGTAACTCGTGCATTATTCTGTCTGATATTCCCAACAAAAACTCAAACTGTGTTCAAAATATCTGTATCTTTCCAATGTCTCTATTCCCAACATGGTGCTCCACTGATGCAACCAAAATCTTTCCGAACGACAATCCAACCAAACACAGCGACACCTCTCAACTACATGCACGGATGTAACAATGCCACACAACTTGCTGCACAAATACAACAATGCCAAACGATGCAGCACGATTTAATCGAAAATCTACGAAAATGAATGCAGCAAAGAACATGCACACAAAATTAACAAATATATAGACTTATAGCAAGGAACTTCCAATATGTAACCAAGTAGAGCCAAGATCCATTCGATTCATGGAAGCTATTCAGAGTTATGAACCAAGAAAATGGAAGAAGTCCGAAGAAATGAACCGTGCGTTCTGATACCAAAATGTCATGCCCCAATATCTCGAAGTTCAATCGTCCCTGCTGAACGTGAGATCATCACGCCAACGCTCCCGCAGGATAATCGTTCTCATCGGAGAGTGATACCGAATGAGCCTGGAGTTGCGCTCGCGTAAGGCAATTATGTCAAACGTCAAGGTTATCATCAAAACGACCAAGTTGTAGCGAAAGACAAATATTGTTACAAACAAGATCACATCGGAGTATATGAAACAAAGATCTCAAAGGGTCCAAATAAAGATGCCACAAAGGAGAATGCCACAATGGATTACAACATTGCTGCTCTTACTTGCCCATAAAGGTACTTACCGTTCCATACATCATATCCCGTATATCCATGCTGAGCCACTACACTTGCGTACCTAAAAATAATGCCCACAAACGTGGGTCAGTATACAGCTGTACTGGTGAGCGAGATAACCCCCTCGCCTAAACTGATACTAAGTAGATATGTGAATGCAAGTTGTTATCACATGGTGGTCTTGCTAGTTATTTCTTAGATCAATTTCATATCCTGGCATGGCATGCAATAAAAGCCGTAAAACAGGTTAAGAATTGAAATCATATAAACACACTAGCATGCAATCTCTTATTCGCACAAGTAACTAAGCCTGCAACATGCTACTCGAATCATAAGGATAAAGCACGAAACCTATCGAACTATGCCAAAATCCAAGTATCGAATCCATCCCTGATACAAATATTCTTACCTGAGGCAAGGTGGCCGCCCGCCATCTACTCGAACACAACAATCTCTAGTGATTCATATCTATATGAAGGTTACTGGCCAAGCCATAATAGACATATATAACAAATCTGGGTATCCTTCTAATATATTTGGTTGAAACGTCTCAACTGTACTTCCCACAAATGCCTCGTACCAAAATACAAGTTCAAGTAAGCAATGTTCCATCCATCCAAAGGTTGCAGCACCTCAGTTGTATGTCTCGCTATACCATTCTCCAAGAGCACTTCCAAATATTTTCTCCATGGCCGAATAGTCCCGATGCCACGGTGCCTATATCGTTCAAGGAAACCAAACCCTACGCTCACAGGTTGTCCGTGACCATGTAATAATAAAAGTAGGTATGACTAGAAATCGTGCCTTCTCGCCCCACCAAACGATAATCGATTTGTCGCTATCAAATTCTCAAGCCAATCTCAAAATATCCATCGCTTTCCATGTTCTGCTTAAAGACCAAATGTCCCAACATAAGGCCCAAGGCCACATCAAACAAAGGCATAATGCTATATTATTACTGATTCTGTGGCACCATGCCCAACGATAAGTTCTAGCTCTCATGTTCCAAGCTCTCTATATCCCCATCGGCAGTTGCCTGGTTTTGAACCACAACTACATGCTCCGCTTGACGAAGCATTTCAACTTGATACTCGATGCACAATGCACGCTCGCTCGATGAAGTGTTCTCATTGGTCCAATCTTAAATCTTAACTCAACGCCATAAATTATATTCATCCAAACAGAGCACTCTCTATGCATGCCATAGTATAGTATTTTCCATGTTCTAATCCAAGTGTCCAAGATATTACGCCTCAGAACTAGAATATTGGAGAGCAGGGGCAGACAACGACTATCTACATATATTTAGAGCACACCGATACTCCGTATATACGATGAAACTGTAAGACATGGAGGATTACTACTACAATCATTAGTCAAGCCTAGGTCCAATAAATCCTAGTGTCTCAATCACAAGCTCAAAAGTATGAATATCAAGATATAAGATCAGCTGACATTTAATTGTAAAGTGTCCCAAACTATATATACATAGATGATCATTATGCTAGTAAACACAAAATGAATAAACTAGCCAGAGTCTAAGCCATACATGATCAACCCTAGGATATGCCGATCATGATATTGCACGTAGGCTAGCAGTCAATCCAAAACATAAGCTAAACACGTGCTCGGTGGCTAAACGCCAACAAAAGTAGAATGTATAACAGGGTAGGAAAGAAAGAATCCACTCAAGTGGTCTGGCGCTCCTGGTAGTCACCATACTCAGGAAGGTACGGATGATCCCCCGGAGGTGCTACTGGATCAGATTATGCAAAACCAGTAGGGTCAGACCCCAAATAACAAGTACCATAAATGAAGCCAACTAGGAACTTAAACCAACAATATAGCCAATACAAATGACTGAAAGTATATTACTAGAAGAGTAAAAGAACTCAGGAAAATGTGAGAAAGAAAACTGTCGCATGCAAATATGTGGCATATCCTGAACATGTGATATATTAATATACTTAGTATGGCTTGATACTTTAACTAACTAGGGTTATCAAGAGTCCTAATTACTAAAAATATGTAAGAAATAACTAGGGTTATCAAGAGTCCTAATCGTACAAACCTGTACCTAATACTCCACATGATACTCCACATGATATTCCTCATCCAACCGCGATGTGGCTCCGGGACTGCAAGCAACCAAAGAAAATCTCTAGCCATGATGTATGTGAATATCTAGTTGTTAACCCTTAGCATTTTCTTGTAGGATTCTGGGGGTGGCATTCCACAGAATCCATCCTAGACATGAATGCAAGACTAGATAAGGTTTATTATTCACTGCACAAATGGACTCATGTAAGCCAAGACAAATAATTGAAAAACCATATGAAGCCAAGTAAAGCCATGTGAAGCCGGGTCAAGCCATGTGAAGGAAAGTCTTAGATGAATCTATGTAAAGTCATTACAAGTCAAGTCGAGTCATCATAGTGTATATGGGCAAATCCATGTGAAACCAAGTAAAACCAAGTCAGGTCAAGTCAACCATGTGTAGCCAGGTGAAGCCAAGTTAGGTCAAGTCATGACGTGTCAAAGCAAAATAACAAGAAAATTAGAAATAACTTCACGAAAAACTAAGAAAAGCAAAAGAAAGAGCACTATCGGTATATCGTTGGTACACTCCAGTACACCGTCGGTATACCGGTCGAGAGATAAGAAAAAATAAGTTTTAGGTTCTAATAAATCGATATACCATTGGTATACTGTAGTATACTGACTGTATGCCATTCCAAGTAGGCAAAATAGGTTCTGGAAAACTAGATCACAAAAATTGGTATACTGTCGATATACTGTAGTATACCATCGGTATGCCATCTAATACAAATTTCCATGAAGTCGGTTAACAAGGTCGGCCAGGATCCGTACACCGTCGGTATACTGTAGTATACCGTCGATATACCAATAAATGTCACAACATGTTTTAAGGATTCCAAGTCGGTCGAAATCGATATACCGTCGGTATACTGTAGTATACCGTCGGTATTTTGTTTTCCAAGAGAAAACAAGGCCAAAGTCTAGTCAAGTTTGATTTTCGGGATCCAAATCAAATCCAAAAAATTATCAGAACCAAGTCTAACTAGGAGTCAAATCAAGTGGTAAGTCTAATATCAAAATATGGAATATATCTCACAGTCACAACTCCGGTACCGATTCAGATACCGAGTTACCTAAAAGGGATGAAACAGGATTCTACTAGAAATCACAACCGAAACAGTCATAATACTAGAAACCATGCAATGAACAACTATAGTAAAATGAGTTTAGCTAATAATCAACTACCAAAGCTTCAGAAAAAAATGAAAGTAAAGGAAGTTCAAGAAATCGGCAATGTGTACTTGCCTAAAGAGAGCTCCCAGCCTAAATCTTCTAATCCACCACCAAGAAGGGGTTCAAAAATCATACTCCATGTCTCAAGACTAAACTCTAAGCTCAAGAGAGAAAATGGTGGAGAGAGAAGGGAGAAAGAAAAAAGAGAAAAGGAATGAAAATTAAATTCTATATATAGAAGAGGTGATTTAATCGTGACCGTCGGATCTGCCTCGTTAGTGATCCATGACATGATCTAAATCAATTTCGACCGCTCAAAACAAAACTAAGAAACTAATGGATAATAGAGTGCCTCAATACTATTCATCAAAATATCTCTTAAAAATATCTCGAAAATTTCTCAAAAGTAAACAAATATCTGTCGGGCAGTATAACGTCGGAATACTGTAGTATACCGTCGGTATACCGGTCAGGTAGTAAATTTTTAATTTTTAAGAAAATCTAGAGGTTCCACGAGATCCAATAAAATACAATAAATATCACAAAATATGTATCCGCATAAAATACGAATATTGTGAGACGAGTCTCACATTATGTGTGTTCCAATTGTTAGGCATGAAGAAGTGGATGAGAAGGGACAGAGCCCACTCACCAATCCACTAAGAACTCTGCCTTACCGAACGACCGATTCCTTGAATCTGTGGTCCTATGCGAATACGATCTACTCAATTGGTATGACCGTGTGAGCAGGACGCGCTCTCCAACTCATCTGACCCGATCGGACTAAGGAAGATGGCATTATCTCTCCAATCTGTTATCTCTGCACTTTCTTCGAACTATCACATTGATTCTACTGCACGAAGCCTATGCCTCAGGCCGTTGAGAGATGCTGCTCTGATCCAGCTAAATTTCGCACGCGATCAGCAAATAAAACCAACTCAAATCAATACTTGCTCCCAAATCTAACTCATTGAAATACAACCAAACTTTTTTTTGTTTTAATCTGACTTAGCGTAATGCACATTATGGTGTATGAAATTACAATGATAATATCTTCCATAGCCGTGAGATCCACCTGATTATCATAGTCTTTGGTCTTCTTAGGTTTGAGCTTCATGTTGTTCCTTTTGATCTGACCTTTTTTGCCATAGTGATAGTATCCCTCTTTGTGGTCCACAGTTGCAAGATCCCAAAAACTCTTTCTTTTTCTAGCTTGTGACTTGGTTCTTTCCTCACCATAGGAAGAAACCAGAGCGAACTCCTACGATGATTCAACTTGCTTACACTAGACCTCCTCATTCAACAAACTAATTTGACTGCCTCTATCGTGATAATTCCATCTGGTGTAGAGTTGCTCATCGACACCACCAATATCTTCCAACTTTTTGGTAGAGAATACAAAAGTAGAAGGGTCTGAAGATCATCATTAATCACCATCTTTATCGCAGATAACTTATTGATGATACCCTAAACTTTGTTTACATGTTACGCCACTAGGGCACTCTTCGTGTACTTTGAGTTGACGTATTGACGAATAAGAAATACCTTCTTGCTAGCCATCCACCTTTTATATTGCAAATATATCTTCTCCCATAATGCTTTTGCAGAACTCTCCATTGATACGTGGTCAAACATCGAATCATCCAGCCATTGACAGATGAATCCAACGGCCTTTCGATCCAATTATTTTCAGTCTTTATCAGCTTTGTCCGATGGTTTTGCGCTGTCACCCTCCAATGGACCATGCAAGTCCTTACACCAAAGTAGATCCTCCATCCTTGGCTTCCAAGTTGCCCAGTTTACTCCTATGAGGGTGATCATACGTGTGTTCATTTACTCCATACATATAGTTCTACATTCCCACTTGCAAACCAGAGAGCTCTTAAATCAATTATTGGGAATCAGACACCAGAGCCAGATGCTCTGATACGAGACAACCATGATCAGACATGCCCTACAAGTACTCAGATACCGTATCTAAAACTAACCGCAGCAGAAACTTAGACCAGCCCATATGAGATAACTAACCCCAGTCTAACAAACACCAAGCACAAATTAAGACAACGTATATGGTCAGGAATACGTTACCTGGAAAAATCTTAATCTATATAACTCAGGTAAAATTATAAGATTGACAAAAACCAATGTTGAACCCTTTGCCTTAATATGTTCAACCTCCTAACCAACTCAAGAAAAAAAGATAGATAATATAATAAAATCACTCACCTACCCCTAACAATGTCCCTGAACGAAGGTGACGACTCCTCTGTCAGATCTTCTCTTCCTTATGCCTTGGATGGTGAGCCCTAAGAGAAAAGTATGGACTTTCTCTTAGATCTTCTGTGGACAAGAAACCTGATTCTCCACCATGTGCTCCATTTTGTGCATCTACCCTCAACCCAGATATAAAGTTGAGAAACCCTATTTAGGAAACCTATTACCTAAAATAAGCAACATCAATTATGGACGTCCAATCTGGTCAAATTAAATTTTTGATAACGATTTGTAAATCTAATCTAATCAAATATCTAATATAGAAGTTTAAATCACATTAAATCAAATCTTTGACCATATTTAGGCTCTAAAATTTGTAGTTACCAAATCTAGACTGTACCCAACAAGAAATAGGGATACATATGGGCTCTATATATTGAGTAAAGCAACACTTGGCTATAGGAATTATATGATAAAGATCGAGAGTGACATCATTTCGTCCATGGTAATTTTCTGGGAGCAAATTCCAGAGATCCAATTCGCATTTAAGGAGGACCTCAAGGCACATCGTACAAAGATTAAGGACTGGTGTAGAAGGTTTGAGCCTATGAGTAGCTGAAGACCGTGGTCGATCGAGAGTTACAGAGAACTCATGAACAAAGTTGCAATTTTGGAGAAGGCAACCACAAACGGTGGAGCTTTGAGTAGGGAGGTATTGAGAAGGAAGATCCCCAAGCCAAAACCCTTCAGTGGAGTGCAAGATGATAATAAAATGGAGAACTTCTTATGAAACCTGGAGCGATACTTCAAGGTATTACACATCGAGGATGAGGCTGAGAAGGTAAACATTGCTCCACTCTACTTTACCGATGATGATATGTTGTGGTGGCGGTGTAGATACATGGAAATATAGAAGGATTTGTGCTCAATTGATATTTAAAAGGATCTCAAGATGGAGATCAAGTCTCAGCTCTACCTGGAGAAAGTAGGTTTTACAGCGAGGCAAAGCTTGTAAAAATTTAACCACACCATGAGTTCAAATAGTACATTATGGAGTTCACACGTTGGTGCTCGTGATATCTTGTATGGGAAAGAAAAATCGACTGTTCTTATTCCTAAATAGACTTTAATAGTGTGTAGATCAAGAATTCCAGCAAGTGAAAGACTTGAATGCTACTATGGCAACAATCGATGTCACGTCTTGACTCTGTAGAGTCGATAATCATCCCCCGGGCGTGATTTCGTATGTGCCTAGGTTGCTCAACGCATAAGACAAGAAGATAAAACATAATATTTTCATAGAAAATACCAAGTCGCAGTTGAAAATTCCAAGTCACAGATGAAGATTTATAGAGACATAATGAAACAGTCAGAGTATGCGAAGCAAAGCTCTTTTATTAATAATTTTAGCTGTTACAAAGGCTTGAATTTTTGTATTGAATATGCCAAGTTAGCTTATAACACTTATTGATCTCTCTTGCTCATAAAGGATCCCACCCTTCCATACATCATGTCTTTATATATCAAGCATGCATCCCGGTCGAACACCTGAATGTTTCCATTTCACGCTTCCAATGCCTATGGTACGTCCAAGCGATCTTTCGTACCTGGGGGTTGGGGGATTAGTATGCATCTTGTACTGGTGAGCAGGATAACCCAATCACCTAAACCGATACTAAGTAATCATATAAAGCACGCAGATTATTTGGTAATCTTTCTATTTGAACTAGATGAATTTCAGTTCATATCATGACACGTTACGAAAGCAGTAAATCATCTATGCATGTAAGAAAATTATACTTGAGTCATGTAAGTAAATAGAAGATGCACATGTACGCATGGTAAGCATTTTAATCTTGTAAGCGGACAAGCATGTTATACTCGATTACATCGAAAGCTAAATATGTTATGTTCGATAACCTCGATTAACTAAGCATATTATGCTCGAATCAAATCCGTAACGCATGAAATATATTGAACCGCCTCGCTCAAAAGCGACTTATCTTTCTGCTTGAAATATTTCTCGATAGCATACAAACTATTATCTATATGAAGGTTATTGGTGATATTGTCGACACCATGAAGGACTTATTCTTGATATTACGGTACACCCTCTCAGTCGAGTTATGTGCCCTCTGGAGGTCCCGTAATATCGCGGCCATATAATGTCTCATTATTTTCCCTAGGTAGAATCGATTTTGGTGCGACATTTATGAATGGATGAATTGTTATCCCTAGGACTTATTCTTGATATCACTGAATATCGATCAAGGAAAACGGTAAATATTGTGCACAAGTTGTCCATGACTATGAAAATGGATGAATTGTTATCTATGACACAAATGCCTAACACGGAGAAGAATTAAGCATTATCGTTAATGTACTCATGCAACATTTACAAATGTAATTACAATGAGGAACAAGTCTACTCGCCCCATTAAATTATAGCATCTCTTCCATTTATAAGTACGATCGAGGAACAAGTCTACTCGCCCCACTAAATTCCAGCATATTATCTCTTCCGTCCTCTGATTGTTGTTCCGTGGTGACCCGTAGTCACCAATTACTATGAGGCACCATTCCACAACTGATGCTTGAGATACCGTATGTCTTCTGATATAGTATTTTGCTTGCTGACCTGCAGGCACCGAGGTACCGAGTCACCATGCCACTTTTCGACACAGTATTCCGTGGTGCGCTATCCCTGATCGATAGTTTCGTGGTACCTTTTTCCATCTAACACAGTTGCTCGGTTTTGAACTACAGCTGCACGCTTTACTTTATGAAGATTATGATTTTCTTGCTCTGATGCATGATATGCTTGATACAGTTCTGTGGCGTTACACTACAACTGCATCACTTCGCTAATGGCGAATTCTCGTTCGATACTCGTGCGCTTGATGCACACCTTGTTATACTTTGTTTCAATATTTTATCTAAGTATTAAATTCATATTATAATTTCTATTCTTCGAACCACGTACGTTGAATCTATGATATCACTAGTACGCAACTGATGTATTTTGTTAAGCATGAAGGAGGCCCGCCCACCTTATACTCATCTACCTCGTTGTTCTGTCGAGTCGATACAGCCTATCCCTTTGCCATAGTCGATACAGCCTATCCCTAAGTTCCTTGGTCAGATGCGAAGCTCGATTTACTTAACTAGTATAACCATGCGAGCGTGTAATATTTCTCAATCATCGGACCTGGACGGATTAAGGAAGACTGTACCATCGCTTAAGATTTGCTATCCGTGCACTACTCTAGACAAAATTACTAATTTCGTTGTACAAGACTTGACTCCGTGCTTTTGCCCGCACCGGGGCAAATTATTGACCTTAGAAAGTTCCATGTAAAGCCTGTATGTGAAACCAAAACCCGAATCAATACTTATTCCCAAATATGACTCAAAGTAATGCAACCAACTAAATGCATCTTTCCAAATTTTATTTCAACATAATGCACCGTGAGAGCGGGGAATTACATAATATACCACTCAAAACAAGGTTCTTCCTCGAACCAAAACCCATGCTCGTTCCTTTCGATAATACTTTACCTTCGTTTTAAACTGTCTCTTATTTACTCTCTCTCTGTTTCATGTGCAACGCTTGTACAATTTTTTTAACTCTATATCACTTTCCTACGGCTCCATTCGAGTTCAACATATCGCTTTGTTTGGATTCGTACACATATTTTTTGTGTCCCTAAAATATATGCATTTCAGCCAATCTTAGTGTTAGCAAAGTCGGACAAGTTACGGATGTGACTTTAATTTTGAGATTGTCATGCCCCAGTCCCAAAATACCGAGGGACTAGCTACGTGGCAATGACCAGCAGCACAACTCCAATGGGCAATCCCATTTTAATGGACCCATTAGAGTGCACTTAAGCTGTATAAAAATTAGTCTATACCATCTATCACAGAAAAATTCTAATCTCATCCACAGAAAGAAACATAACTAAATATGATAGACTAATCAAGATAATAGATAAAAAAAAATAGTCCATCATTAAATCCAAATAAATAGTGTCTCGGGGAACAAACCGACACAATAGAAGAAAGAGAATATCACCAATACATATGTCCATGGGTTCAGATATAAAATAATAATGAGCATAAATAATTGAGTATGAAACTGAAATACTCAGGAGAAATACTCCTGCACAACCTCGTCCTTTGGTGCTAGTACTGCTCCAACGTCAGCACCTGTCCCATATATCTCGGGGTAGTCCTCCTCTAATGTACCTGGGTACATAATCCAGATCTAGGTCCTCAGGGGACATAACAAGGTATAATAAACACTCAAGCCAAATAAAATATAGTAAGTAAAAACAAATCCTCAGGGCAAGCTATGTAACCAGCTATATGAAATACAAATGAGAGCATTACTCATACTCAGGCTGAAACTACTATAGGCTCTGTGTCGGGGAGCCCATAGCAGCATGTAATATCTCGAAGGGCCAGTAAATGTGCCAAAGATAGAGTCTAAGGCACCACCAGTAGTGTAGTGTATATATATATATATATATATATATATATATATATAATCAGCCTGTAGCATGGTGAGACTATCCCCTCCCATGTAACCTCACGTATAACATAGTAACACGCAGGGCCAAGACCTCTATCTATCACCACGAGTCATAAGTATAAGTATATAAGTATGTCTGTAAACGTCATTAAGCCTATAGTCCTACACAGAATCTTGGTACCAAGAAATACATCTCATGTAATCAGTGTCAGGTATTCTATGGTCTGTCGTGCTAGTAGTGCAAGCACGTAAAAATGGGATAGTGGTATCAACTCTCAAAGTGATGTTACACGACCCCGCGTACGGCGTGGACACCCGAATCTTGTTCGGATGCTAGGTAACATCTCACAGTCCTAGGGTGAACAAGTAAATCACAGAAAAAGAAAGAACACAAGCAATTAATATGACAAAATTTATTGTAAGTTGGCAAGGTACACTTGCCTGGGTTTTGAGCTTCGTCAATTGCTCCAATATAAGTGGAATCTTCAGGTACGCCTCCGGATGCTGAAACAAATATCACCATTGCTCACAGAAAACTTGAAATAGCTAGGATTAACTAACCATAAGTCTAATTTGGACACAGGGACAGAATTGACAGTTTCTGGTCAAAGCGGGGTCCACTTGTGGCCCACTTCGTACCAAAAAATGTGCCAGAGGTAAACTTTTCCAAATTTGTCAAACTTAGTGTCTACGAGTCCTGAACGATGATACAAACCCAATGGAATATTCAGAATAAGATTCCGATGAGCCGGTCACAAAATTGCCTCAAGTGGAACCGTGGGGCCCACGAAACTAGGTTTTGTCAACGTTCTTATAATCGAACCAAACTTGGTTCAAATGACTAGCGTAATGCTGTGAATCCGATGGCGCAAGTTTCGTTACGAAACGACAAGCACACACGAAATTATAACGAGTGTCAGAACATATCGATACAGGATTTTTTGATGGATATGCGTTGATTCCAGTGTGCACATCTAAATCAACTTCCGCAAAATCCTACACGTTCGTATTAGTGATACGCGACATTCGGAGCAATTCGCACACGATGAAGTTGCCTCGTTTAGTAGAATGTACCCCATTTCGGGAAAATTCGTGTTTAAAAAACTAAGTTTTTGGTTAATTTTAACAGCGAATAAATCACAATATACAACAAATTAAAATAAACTAATTATAGATATTAAATCTTGGTTATGTTGTCTAAATTACTATTTATGTATAATTTAAAAATATTAACTAGGTAGGAAGAAAATCAAACATGAACATGGATGGTTGGGACAGTTTCTGAACAACAAAATTGGTCCTTTTTTCTGTTTTCTGTCGCGAATTACGATCGACATAGGACACGATACACCAAACTAATTACATAGGATTCAAGAGGGTCATGTGGTCTTCACATAGGATTTGACAGATCGATATTTTGATTACTATGTAGAGATTTATAGGGGCTAGAAGATGGGTACCTCGCTGTGCTGCTGCTCGAGAATTCTGGCGGGCTGTGCTGCGGCTTCTTTGCGGCGGCGTGCGGCGGCAGTCCGACATCGTCGGTGGCGGAGACTCATCATGATTGGAAGAGGAGTTGATGGTGATGGTGGTCGGCTAGGCTAGACTTTATATAGGGTGATAGGTAGGGAGTTAAAGGGAGCTGAAGGGAGGGGGTCGGGCGGTTTCGGGAGGGAAAGAGGATCGGCTGTGGGGGGCTTTTGGAGGTTACTTTAGATGAAGGGTTATTGGGTCGGGTTAGCGGGTTAGTGGGTACAGTTAGAATTCGGGTTCGGTTAGTTAGGTTTGGGTTGGTTCGGTTTAGGTTGGTTTGGGTTGGTTTTGGTTGGTTTATTAAAACAATATATATATATATATATATATATATATATATATATATATATATATATATATATATATATATATATATATATATATGGCCATTAAAAATAGTTTTGGACACCAATAAATTCCAAAAAATTTATACAATATTCTATTATTAATTATACACCAACAAATATAATTTCTGTACTATTTTTAATAATTAATTTAAGTCACAAAATATAAATTCATGAAAGAACATTTATTATAGTTAAATAAAAATAATAAAAATTTCTACAAAAATAATTACTGAAAATTTTAAATTAAATTATAAAAATCAGGGCATTTATAGATATACCAACTGTTTCATACTACCCATTGAGCTGGCCTTAGCGTCCATTCCCTTAATATCTTTGCATGCACATTATTTGTGATTTTTTGCCATGAATCTCTACGCACAACGTGATTCATACCGCATTCCCATCTTTATATGTTTTAAACTAAAAATCTGACATGCACTTTGCATCAAGTCATTGCGTATCCAATCTCAACGAGTCTCTGCAACACTTTATGTTCCTAAAATCTTTTACATCAATATTCCCGTCTAATCTTGTTTCTAAAAATACTCTGATATTCTATCGCACCGTCCCAACATATATCACTAGCATTGATCGAATCGATAACCAACGCTAAATATCCTTCGGTTCTAGCTATAAAATAGATGATCCTCAAAGGTATCACTCTATCGAGTACAAAATCATCAACCATCAAAATCCCTCTATGTTACTTTTAGCTGAATGCTATTCCATCGAATTCTAAAATTAATATTCGATCACCTAAACTTATCCTTAACATGCACCACTCAATATTTATCTTCCATGGAATTTCTTATGCGTCATATTTTGAGTCATCATATGGGTCTCCGACGTTTGCTTTGATTCGACGGTCAAGTCTCTAGGGTCATCTGTCCCGAAGCTACGCTCGATAATTATGGATCATCAGCGATGGACATTTACTAAGAACAATGCTATATCTTATTCCGAAGACAAACCAATCTTGACGAGTTCTAGGTGACTATACTCCAAATCCAAAATATTTTTCAAATTCTGAACATACATGCACTACCTTCCAACATATCTGCTAACCATGGAAATATCTAGCCAATTAGGTTAGAGTGTATCTACCCTTTGATAATTATCCGAGATACTCTATATTCGACGAAACCATCCTTAATTGAATCTTTATCCTTGCTAGTTCATCCTACTAACAAAATTATACTTCCCTGAATCCATAAAGTAAATTTCTTATTGTTCGATACGACTTCTCGTATCGTTACTCACAACTTTCCGAATCATAGCCTTGCTCCATTGTGTTTCCTTATATCCCGCTTAAGTTCACCTGTGCAACCATTTTATTTGAGCGATACAGTAATTCTTCCCGACATCAAGTCTCGTTTAATTTTCTCAAAGGTCTATCACTAATGATTCTTTCTCCCGTTTCAATCCTTCCATCTTTATGTCAATTTTCTTTGTACTTTGACGTGCCGCATAGTCCTGTCACGACCCGCACCAGGTATAAGGGCACGAGTAGTGAACAATGTCCTGCCTACGTTATAACATGGGCGGCAGAATGCTGTCTTCGTCAACCATACTATCTAAATATCTCACATAATATATATATATATATATATATATATATATATATATATATATATATATATATATATATATTTACATGGTACCTGTCAAAGTCATCTCAACTCCAACCGGAGGAACAATATGGTATATGATAATGGTAAACTATACTGAATCACAAGATAAAGCTAAAGGAGGATGAAAGCATAATACAGAATAAAAGAGAGAAGAAAGAGTCACAATAAGTCCACAAGTCCAAAATAATATATACATGCCTTGAACCTAAAATGAGACTAATACAATATCCAAAATAATATAACTGATCCTTCTGAGACACTAACACTAGGTCCTCATGCACTATAGGAGAATCCTCTAATGGCTCGCCGTCCTGCGACCTGTACTAAGTGGGACACTGATCCACATGCCAATCATCTGAAAAATATATTCAGTCAGGATTGGAGCGAAGTACATACCTCTGAAAGCAGTTCTAAATACATAATAGAGCATATATAACAAATAATAGGAAAGAATACAAGATAACTAGCAATAAGAAATGGAATAAACTAGGGTGAACATGTAATATACTGGAATAAAGAACATGTAATACGAATAACTGCAAGTAATGAAAATAGATGAAACAAGCTAATATGCCATAGAGTTTAAGTTTATTATGTGATCAGTTTGGGTTGAACACAAATACAATATGGTGACTCAATTACACGTGTGATACGTAATCGACATGTACATGAATACACTTGGACATGATCATATAACCAACTCGTACTCCCCTATCCCCAACCAATACTTATGGATCCAATCACTACATGATACAAATACGAATATAAGCACACTGAACACGAGCATGGTGTGAACACAAAGTACACTGAATACACTAAAATTAATACCCGATACATACGATAAAATATATTTGAATGAGTACCCACTGAGCACGGCTGGGAATAACAGCTCCTGACAGGATCCATATAGTACCAGTCCGTGTATCCACTATGTCAGAATCAAGTATACAGTTCTAGAATATGCAACATATACACTATCATGAAATAAAAACTAACAAAAAAATGTACTCGCCTCTGGTCCGAAGCAAAAGAGGTAACTCGGTGTCCGAGCTGGTGTCACACACACCTAGATATGAATGACATGTCAATAAGGGTGTAATAAAGTGATAATGAGCTAAAATACATCAAATATAAGGTTCTAGACCATTCTAGGTCATTCTAGCTAAACTAGGTCAAACTGAGTCAATCTTAATCAACTTAATTCAAACTAGGTCATACTAGGTATTTTTTGGTCCAATATTAGTTAGTTAGTTTATATTGGTCACTAACTAGCTAACACTAGTCAAAACTAGCTAAACTAGCTAATAGTACTAATATATCTATATACTGGATAATAGGATACTCTATGTATTCATATACACCATGACTTATACTATTCTCTTCTTACCTTAACATATGGGTCAATACCTATTACTTAACTTACAGTACTTATCTTACCTTAGCTTTAAGTACCTCATAACTAACAAATAATCTAGCCCCTTGTATTCAATGATACCTTGACATCCCCTTCTGATGTAATATCCTTACTCCAGACTAGGATGCCACCCATACTTCCCTCCTTCCAACTGATACTCATGCCTGGAACCCCCAGTATGGATGCATCTAGTTGCAGTTACTTGTAGACTCTCTTATATACTACTAGCCCCAATATCAATCTCCAACTGAATATAGTGCACAAGCAATTGTTTACTGCAGTATTCAATTGAGATTTCCCCAGTATGGATATTACACTCACTGAACTATATATGGTGCTACCAAGCCTAATTGGACTTGCTACCAGACCCTTACAACCCCCTCTTAGGTGTACAAAGGCAAGATCACTGTGTGCAGATACACACCATAAGGTCACAACCTAAATCCCTCGTCCTATTAATCACTTACACACACATGAACCCCTCTATCTGAACTTAGAAGCACACTATAATGGATAGAATTTCAAGTTGTTGTGGATACTCTTCTCTTCTCAACCCATTGATACTTAATTTGGTCAATACTTGCATACTCGAGTCCTAACCTACAAGGACACAAGATCAAAACATTAAATTACCGAAACTCCAATACCTACACCACTTCACTAGCCGTGTGCTGATACTCGACTCGATATATCATAGCAGTACCAAAGGTACTGCCCACTGCTACTACTGCCCTCTTCGTATCCCACCTGTAATTGGTATCACACACTTGTACCAAATCCTCCAATACCTACACCACTTCACTAGCCGTGTGCTGATACTCGACTCCATATATCATAACAGTGCCAAAGGTACTGCCCACTGCTACAACTGCCATCTTCGTATCCCACCTGTAATTAGTATCACACACTTGTACTAAATCCCATTCTAGACTTCACTAATATCCTACAGTGCTCTTGGCACTTGACACACAGGTTGCTACCTGTGTGCTTGAGCTTGTTGCTCCACTACAGTCTACCTCCAGACATAAACTTTAAATTCTTGAGTTTGTCCATTGCCTGTATTGCTCTCAACTTACTACACCATACACCACTTGTTGTTGAAGTGGTCCTCGAGCTGTTATTTTCCTTATGCACTACTCCTTTTCACTGCACACAATGCATATGCAATCCTAAACCAGACTTCCTCCTACTATCTAAGCATACACACCACACTTACATATATCAATCTCATCACACAGGTGAGAACACTCACACACACTTAAGTGAATAGTACTGATATCACTGATCTCACTGTCCAGACTCACTCACATACCTTCGAGCACTGCCACAAATTACACAAACACACAAATACACTCAAACCTAGTTCATAGTCACAAATTCATATACTCTATTAATTATGCATATACACATACACATGTATATATTCTAAATATATATATAAATACACACATACACTATATATCTATATATATACATAATAGTGTCAATTTCTCAAACACCTAGAGTTCCAAATTGATGAACTCATGATACGTGTCCAAAACAAGTGTCAAAAACCAAAATTCCTATAATTAGTCATTTGTATATATCAAATATATAATTAAACAGCTAAAGTAACTTGCCACAATGAAAAATGAGAAGAAATTGCACAGAACACACAAAATTGAGCTCTGTATCACACTGTATTGTACCGTATCGTGATACGACCAACTCGTGTCCAATTGTGGACACAAAATTAGTCCCACAACCCCGATCTAAGTCTTATTAGACTAATTTAGTCTTATGACAAAAACTTGATGTATCAATCCCAAAATTCTCTGAAAATGCATACAAAAACCTATATAGAAGACACAATACATAACCAATTGATCTAGAACTTGTTCATATAGATAGCCCAATTCTATTGGGTCATTCCTAATGGTCAAGTGCATGATTTGTAAGCTAGAATAAAAAGAAATTCAGAATTTACCTATTGGGAGATGAATTTCCAACGAAAATACAATTGGATACGACCCAAACACGATCTCTCCACCAAGGCTCCTTCTCCTTGTGCTCCTTGCTACGTCAAGCTCTAAAGCTCTTTGATGGATAAAAATGAAAGGAAAATACAAATGAATTTATGGTAAATTGATGGAGGAATGAGAGAATTGGGGATCTATGAATTGGTGATTTCAAAATAAATGAGTAAATGAAGAGGAAAGAGAGAGAAGACCTCCCTATATGGCCGGCCACTTCCTCCTTATCCAAGCAACCTTGCATTATCCAATTTGCCCCCCAATGATTTATTATGAAGAATAATTAATGAGGGCTAAAATGGGGACTCTCTACACTAATGCAAATTAGTCTAATCTTTCTAATTAATTAAAGGAAATGGGTCTAATGGGCCTAGTCCATGTTGGGCTGACTAGTTGTCATGACAAGTCTAATTGGGATCACAAGTGTCAAGTCCAATTAACTAAGCTAGCTTACTAATTATAAATAAATAATACAAAGCACAAAATATTTATATAGCACACTAAATAATATTTAATTCCTAAAAATAAAATAACTAGGCCAAATTACTAAATTATCCCTATTTGGAAAAATGAGGATGACAATCATACCCTCCTTAGAAAAAATTTGTCCTCAAAATTTAAGGAAGAAACTCGCTACAAAAGAAAATTTAACAAGCAAGAAAGAATTATACCTCACGGCTCAAACAGTTAAGGATAACGCTCGTACATCTCGACCTCTCGCTCCCAGGTAGACTTTTCTAAATAATGATGCCTCCACATGACGCATACCAAAGGAATTGTCTGGTTTTGCAGCACCTTCTTCCTGTGATCCAGAATCTCCATGGGCTGCTCTGGGTAGCTGAGAGTCAGACCAACCTTGATCTCTGAGTGATCTAATACATGGTTAGGATCTGCCACGTACCGTCTCAGCTGTGACACATGGAAGACGTTGTGTACTCCCTCTAGTATAGGCGGCAAGTATAGTCTGTAGGCCACTGCACGGACTCTCTCGAGAATATCGAAAGGTTTGATGTACTATGGGCTAAGCTTCCCACTTCCACCAAAGCCAATCATGCCACATGTCAGAGAAATCCTCAAGAACACTAGATTGCCAACCTAGAACAACATACGAACTTAGCATTCTATCCAAAACAACGTAATTACAAGTAATTAAACAAAAACCTATACATCAAACTATAACGGTCTTCGGTGGCTATCGGCCCAATGTCGCTGTCTGTCCTGTGCCACTCGAAGTCTATCTTTGATATGCTTTACCTTCTCAGCTGCATACACAACCATCTCTGGTCCCATTAAGGCTCTCTCACCAATATCATCCCAAGATAATGGTGTAGGACATCTCCGTCCATACAATGCCTCAAATGGTAACATCTCGATAGTGGCCTGGTAGCTGTTGTTGTAAGCAAACTCTACCAAGTGAAGGTGATCCTCCCAAGAGTCTCCAAAATTCAAAACACAGGTGCGTAGTATATTCTTGAGAGTCTGAATAGTCCTCTCCGACTGCACGTCTGTCTGAGATAATATACGGTACTAAACTTGAGCTGGGTTCCAAAGCTAGCCTGTAAACTCCTCCAGAAGTGGGACATGAAGCAACTATCCCGATCCGAGACTATGCTCATAGGAACTCCATGCAATCTGACTATTTGATGCATATATATCTCCGCGAGCTTCTTCATAGACGTACCCACTCTGAATGGCAAAAAGTGGGTCGATTTGGTCAACATGTCTACGATGACCCAAATTGCGTCTTTTCCTCCTAGAGAACGCGGAAGCACCAAAACAAAGTCCATCGTCACATGATCCCACTTTCACTCTGGAATGGGTAAAGGCTGAAGCAAATCCACCTGGCCTCTGTCTTTCTTTCTTTACCTGCTGGCATACCAAATATCTGGATACGAAGCTAGCCACCTCCTACTTCATACCATACCAATAAATATGCTCTCTCATATCCCTATACATCTTGTTGGCACCTGGATGCATAGAGTACTGAGATTGATGCGCCCCCTGAAGAACCTCCTCGCGCAACGCTCCACTCGGCACACACAATCTGGTACCGTGCCGCAATGATCCATCCTCTATAATACTGAAATCCTCTGCCAATCCCATCCGGACCTGCGTTCTGATGCTCCTCAGAGACTCATCCTTGAACTGTGCAGCCCTGATCCGGTCTATCAACTCTGACTGTACCTGAACTCCCCATATATGTGTCGCAACTCTAGGAACTAGCACTTTAATACCCCAGATATCAAGATCGACCAATAAATTTATTTCCTTCATCAAGTACATAGCCACTAGATACCTGCTCAAGGCATCAACGACTACGTTAGCCTTCCCTGTATGGTACTGCAAAGAAATATCAAAGTCCTTCATCAACTCCAACCACCTCCTCTACGTCATGTTGAGCTCCTTTTGTGTAAACACATATTTCAAGCTCTTGTGATCTTTAATGATCTCCATACGCTCTTCGTACAAGTAGTATTTCTACAGATTCATAGCAAAGATGACTGCTGCCAACTCCAAATCATGGGTAGGATAATTCTTTAAATGAGGACGTAATTGCCTTGAAGCATAGATAATCACCTTCCCGTTCTGTTGTAACATACAACCCAAACCCTTACCCGAAGCATCAGTATATATGAAAAATCCTTTTGTCCCTAATGGCAACGTCAATACTGGACCCGTAGTCAATCCCTTCTTCAGTTCCTCAAATATAGCCTGATACTCCTCTGTCTAGACGAACTCCACGTCCTTCCTAGTTAGCCTAGTCGTCAGCTCCGCAATAATGAGTTTTTTTTGAAAAAAGCTTCAATAATAGCCTGCCAATCCAAGAAAGCTCCTGATCTCCGTCACTGAACTCGGAGTAGACTACGACTCGACTGCTGATATCTTCTTCAGGTCTATTAAAATCCCATCTCCTGTAATCACATACTCAAAAATTCAACCTTATCAAGAAAGAACTCACACTTTAAAAGCTCGCCATACAATTTCTCCTTCCTGAGGGCCTCCAAAACTATCCTCAGGTGCTTCTTATGCTCCTCCGTGGTCTTCGAATATATCAATATATCATCAATGAAGAACACAATAAACTGATCCAAGTACTGATGAAACACCTTATTCATCCGGTTTATGAATACCGTCGGGGCATTGGTCAACCCAAACAATATCACTAAGAACTCAAATTGCCCATACCGAGTCCTGAAAGCTGTCTTCGGAATATCTTTCTTCTTCACTTTTACCTGGTGGTACCCCAATCTCAAATCTATCTTGGAGAATAATTTTGTCCCAATCAACTGATCAAACCAATCATGAATCCATGGTAACAGGTATTTATTCTTGATAGTGAAATTATTGAGTGCCCTGTAGTCGATACACATGCGTATCGACCCATCCTTCTTCGGTATAAAAAATACCGGAGCACCCCACGGTGATGAACTAGAGCAGATGAAGCCCTTGTCCTGCAACTCATCCACCCGCTTCTTTATTTTTGCCAGTTCGGTGTTGTTTACCCTATAGACGTACTATGATATCGGCTATATACATGGCACTAAGTCTATAGAGAACTCTATATCTATGTTTGGTGGCACCACGGCAACTCCTCCGGAAAGACATCTATAAATTCTGCTATCAAAGGATGTGGTAGCTCCTGCTCTTCCACGAAAGCTCCATAAAAGACTCCCTCGCCCTGCTCCTCTACTCCTTTGGCAAACTCAAAGTACGGCTCTCCTGGCATCTAAAATAAAACTCTGACTCCACGGCAATTGATACTAGTATGGTACCTACTCAACCAATCTATCCTGAGTACTCTGTCGTAGCTCGAAAGTGGCATTACGAGTAGACATGCGCTCAACTTTCGGTCTCCCAAAGAAATTCTCCGATCCTTGTAAACATTAATGACCAGGAAAATGCCACCCCCATTCGTGATCTTGCAAGTCCTTGCCAATGGTTCAGTCTTAAGATGATGCTTCAAAGCAAAAGATACAGATACAAAACTATATGAAGCACCAGAATCAAATAAATTATGAGCTGATAAAGAATCAAGATAGACTGAACCTGAAATAACATCACCAACTGGCTCCTCCTCCTCAACGGTCAAAGCAAAAGCTTGCCCCTGTCGTTGGGCACCTCTCTGCTGCTGCTGGTGCTGAGCGAACTGCTGGCGTTGTGGTGGTAGGGAAGGTCCTCTCTGCTGTCCTGCTGGTGGTGTCTCGGGTGTTCTCTGTGCCTGGGCCCCGCCCTGTGCTGGATGAGCTGGAGCTCTAGGACATGCCCTCAACTAGTGGTCTCCTGATCCGCAGAATAAATACTGGTCCAATCTTATCCAGCACGCATCCCATCCATGTCCCAGCTTCTTGCAAAAAGGGCAAGGAATAGCTAGCATTTGGATCTGGTACGTCTGCTGCACTGGCACTCTAGCTGGTACAGAATACTGCTACCTCGGCTGCTGGAAGTGTCTCTGATGCTCGTACTGAAAGTGAGACTGCTTCGTTGGGCCCGTGCTAGTACTGCATCCTCCTATGTCCCTCGACCACTTGGAGCCAAGCTCTAGATCATCCTCTTTCCGCTGTGCATGCCTCAGAATCTTCTCAAAAGTAGCGGTAGGGTCTCCATTCGTATATGATTTGATCTCCTTGTTCAGGCCCTTCCTTAACTTCCTAGCCTTCCCTCTGTAGTTTTGTCCATCCATAAAGTAGCCTAATCTGCAATACTCTATCACATACTCATTTACCGTCATACTTCCATGAATGAGGTATTGAAACTGGCTCTCTAGAGATGTTAGAGCCACATATAGAAAAAACTTTTCCTTGAAGAGCTCCTTAAAAGCTTTCCAAGTAAGTCCCGATGCTCAGATCCTGGGATCCGTCCTGAACCAAGTTAATGTAATGTCAAACATCATGCTTCCTGCGGCCTCTACCTACAACCTCTCTGGAATATGCGCCAGCCGCAGGTTCCTCTCATTGTCTTCTATCCAATCATCAGCTTAAAGAATTCCCTCAGTGCGTTTAAAATCCTTCGGCCCCATCCTCTTAAAATCTATAATTGTCTCTGGCCTCGGCTGCTATGGGGTGAACTGAGGTAGTGCCGTCTGTGGCTGGACTAAGGCGACTCTCTCGACTACAGCGAGTGCAATCTGTTGGGCATTCTTAATGCCTTGTCTCATAACCTTTGACTGACGCTATTGTGCCTCTATCATCTGCTGAAAGAGCATAACCATATGTGTCTAATCAACTGTGGGTGGTGGAGGTGGAAGATCATCTGAGATTGTCGACGCTGTCCTCTGTACCGGAGGTGGAGCACCCCCGAAAGCTGCTGCAAAAATGCCTACCTGGATCGGTGAAGTGGACCTCTAAACTGAAGCTGCTGGAATTGTGCCTACTGGTGCTGCCCTCAGAGGCGACAAAGTAATCGACCTCGCTGATACTGTGCCTGAGTGCTGAAAACGCGTCTTCGGTGGTATCCTGAAGATAGATTGAACAAAGAAATCAATATTGAGTAAGATACGATATCATCAAAGAAGAACATAATTATTCAAAGTAAAGCATTCATTCAAATAGATAAGGATAGCAAAAATATATATTTGGGAATGTTCCCTAGTTGTGATTGAGCATACTCTCAACCTATATCCTATATGTTAAAGCAAACTCGTAGCAGTATCTCAGACTTAGAGTACTACTACGATATTGCACTAATTGCAACTCTAGACCTGCATGGGCTAACAATAAAAATGTGTAACGACCCGAACCCGGAATAAGGGCACGAGTAGTGAACAATACACAGCCTATGCCACAGTACCGCCGGTAGAACGTTGTCGGGGTCAACCATACTATCTAAATATCTCACACAAAATATATACATGGTACCTGTCAAAGTCATATCAACTCCAACCGGAGGAATAATATGGTATATGATAATGGTAAACTATACTCAATCACAATAAAAAGCTAAAGGAGGATGAAATCACGATATAGAATAAAAGAAAGGAAAAAAGAACCATAATACATCCACAAGTCCAAAATAATATATACATGCCATGAGCCTAGAATGAGACTAATACAATGTCCAAAATAATATAACTAATCCTCCTGAGTTACTGGCACTAAGTCCTCCTACTCTATGGGAGAATCCTCTAATAGCTCGCCGTCCTGCGGCTTGTAATAAGTGGGACACTGATCCACAAGCTAATATCTAAAAAATATATCCAGTAAGGATTGAAGCGAAGTACATACCTCTGAAAGCAGTTCTAAATACATAATAGAGCATATATAAATAGAAAAGAATACAAGATAACTAGCAATAAGAAATGGAATGAACTAGAGTGAACAGGTAATGTACTAGAATGAAGAACAGGCAATATGAATAACTGCAAGTAATGGAAATAGATGAAACTAGCTAATGTGCCATAGAGTATAAGTTTATTATGTGATCAGTTTGGGTTGAACACGAATACAATATGGTAACTCGATTACACGTGTGATATATAATCGACATGTACATGAATACACTTGGGCTTGGTCACATAACAAAATCCTACTCCCCCATTCCCAACCAATTCTTATGGATTCAATCACAAAACGTTACGAACACAAATATAAGCACACTGAACACAAGAAGTGTGTGAACATGAAGTACACTAAAATTAATACCCGATACACACGATAAAATACATGTGAATGAGTACCCGCTAAAAATGGTAGGGGATAATATCTCCTGACAGGATCCATATAGTATCAGTCCGTGTAACCACTATGTCAAAATCAAGTATACAGTTCTGGAACATGAAACATATACACTATTATAAAATAAAAACTAATAGAGAATTGTACTCACCTCTGGTCCAGAGCAAAAGAGGTAACTCGGTATCCGAGCTGGTGTCACATATACCTATATATGAATGGTCGGTCAATAAGGGTGTAATAAAGTGATAATGAGCTAAAATGCATCAAATATGAGGTTCTAGACCATTTTTACGTCATTCTAGCTAAACTAGGTCAAAATGAGTCAATCTTAGTCAACTTAAGTCAAACTAGGTCATACTAGGTATTTCCAGGTCCAATACCAGTTAGTCTATATTTGTTAATAACTAGCTAACACTAGTCAAAACTAACTAAACTAGCTAATAGTCGTAATATATCTATATACTGGATAATAGGATACTCTATGTATTCATATGCACCATGCCTTATACAATTCTCTTCTTACCTTAATATATGGGTCATTGCCTATTACTTAACTTACAATACTTATCTTACCTTAGTTATAAGTACCTCATGCCTAACTGATACTTTAGCCTATTGCATTCAATAATACCTTGACATCCTCTTCTGATTTAATATCCTCACTCCAGACTAGGATGCCACCCATACTTCCCTCCTTCCAACTTATACTCATGCTTGGAACTCCTAGTATGGATGCATCTAGTTGCAGTTACTTGTAGACTCTCTCATATACTGCTAATAGGCTCCCCCAATATCAATCTCCAACAGAATATAGTGCACAAGCAATTATTTTCTGCAGTGTTCAGTTAAGATTTCCCCGGTATGGATATTACACTCACTCAACTATACATGGTGCTACCAAGCCTAATTGGTCTTGCTACCAGACCCTTACAACCCCCTCTTAGGTATACCAAGGCAATATCATTGTATGAAGATATACACCACGAGGTCACTGCCTAAATCCCCCATCCTATTAATTACTTGCACAGACAGGAATCCCTCTATCTGAAATTAGAATCACACTGATATGGATGGAATTTTAAGTTGTTGTGGATACTCTTCTCTTCTCAACCCACTGATACTTAAAATGGTCAATACTTGCATACCCGAGTCCTCACCTACCTGGACAAAAGATCCAAACATCCAATTACATGAACTCCAATACCTACACCACTTCACTACCCGTGTGCTGATACTCGACTCTATCTATCATAGCAGTGCCACAGGCACTGTCTACTTCTACTACTGCCCTCTTCGTATTCCACCTTTAATTGGTATCACACACTTGTACCAAATCCCCTTCCAGACTTCACTAAGATCCTGCAATGCTCTTGGCACTTGACACACAGGTTGCTACCTATGTGCTTGAGCTTGCTGCTCCTCTACAGTCTATCTCCAGACATCAACTTCCACTACTTGAGTTTTTCCAATTCCTATTGTGCTCTTAACTTATTACACCATACACCACTTGCTGTTGAAGTGGTCCTCGAGCTGCTATTTTCCTTGTGCACTGCTCCTTTTCACTGCACACAATGCATATGCAATCCTAAATGAGACTTTCCCCACTCTCTAAGCACATACACCACACTAACATATGTCAATCTCATCACACAGGTGAGAATACTCACACACACTTAAAATGAATAGGATACACTCACTGATATCACTGATCTCACTGTCCAAACTCACTCACACATCTTCGAGCACTGCCACAGATTACACAAACACACTCAAACCTAGTTTATAGTCACAAATTCACATACTCTATTAATTATACATATACTTATACACATGTATATATTCAAAATAAATATATAAATACACACATACACTATATATATATATATATATATATATATATATATATATATATATATATATATATATATATATATATATATATATATACATACTAGTGTCAATTTCTCAAGCACCTAGAGTGCCAAATTGATGAACTCATGATACGTATCCAACTCAAGTGTCAAAAACCACAATTCCCAAAATTAATCATTTGTATATATTAAATATATATTAAAACAAGTAAAGTAACTTGAAAGAATGAGAAATGAGAAAAAATTGGACAGAACACACAAAATTGAGCTCCGTATCACACGGTTCGCACCGTATTATGATACGGGCTACTCGTCTCCAATTGTGGACACTAAACTAGTCCCACAACCCCGATCTAAGTCTAATTAAACTAATTTAGTCTCATAACACACACTTGATGTGTCAATCCTGAAATTCCTCCAAAATATATACAAAACCTATGTAGAAGACACAATACATAAACAATTGATCTAGAACTTGTTCCTATAGGTAGCCCTATGCCATTTGGTCATTCCTAATGGTCAATTGCCTGATTTAGAAGCTAGAATAAAAATAAATTTAGAATTTATCTATTGGGAGATGGATTTCCAACGAAAATATAATTGGACACGATCCAGATACGATCTTTCCATCAAAGCTCCTTCTCCCTGTGATCCTTGCTAGTCCAAGCTCCAAAGCTCCACGGGGGATAGAAATGAGAGAAAAATGAAAATGAATTGATGGTGAATTAATGGAGGAATGAGAGAATTGGGAATCTCAAAATGAAAGAGTAAATGAAGAGGAGAGAGAGAGAAGACCACCCTATAGGGCTGACCACTTCCCCCTTCTCCAAGCAACCTTGTATTGTCCAATTTTCCCCCCAATGATTCATTATGAAGAATAATTAATGAGTGCTAAAATGGGGAGTCTCTACACTAATGCAAATAAGTCTAATCTTCCTAATTAATTAAAGGGAATGGGTCTATTGGGCCTAGTCCATGTTGGGCTCACTAGTTGTTCTGACAAGTCTAATTTGGTTCACAAGTGTCAAGTCCAATTAACTAAGATAGCCTACTAATTATAAATAAATAATACAAAGAACCAAATAGTTATATAGCACACTAAATAATATTTAATTCCTAAAAATAAAATAACTAGGCCAAATTACTATATTACCCATATTTGGAAAAATAAGGGTGATAAGTCCCGACGATATGCACACTAGTTGCTACAGTAGCGTCATTCCAACTATATCCATTTTGATATGCCACATCCGTTCTTATATTGTATGGGTCAACTTGGAATCCGCGTTAACATCAACTTAACTTGCGTTGCGTCCATTTTTGTTTCGTAGCAAACTTGTCCATGTTTGCTGCACCATCTTGCAATATCTGCATCAGCTATATCTCGATCTCGTAAACAAGTTATGGATCATAAGTCACAAGCAACAACGATCAAGTTCTCGATATTTTATATGATACGAACTATTTTCAAATCTATTATTCTCAAATGAGTCCCTCTGCTTGGCCAACAATTTGCTTGCATTTACAAATCCATGGACTATGCTTGTTAGTCCTGGATTTGCATCGATCCCTCGTGCACGTATGCGCACATACCCGCTATAAATTTTTCTTATGGTCAAATATCTGCATCTGCAACCATTCTATTGAACTTCTAAATCGTGTAACCCGATTACGATATTCTAAATTTTTGTCCAACCGATTTCAGTCGTTGCTTCGACGTATAATTCCCTTCATAATTCTCAGCCAACTGTCCATCTTGCACTTTTCAAATTTTTGTCCGACAGAATATTTGTTAGATATAAGAGTCTATTATTTGTCATTCAAACCTAATGCCTCGAAGAATACTCGAGTTACAGACTGCCTTGTAATTTTCCAAACGGGTCTCGGTGCTACCCTATCCGCTGCAAGCAATCTATAGTTATCTAACTAACATTCTGATGTACCGATCTCCTTGTGGCATGGCATATACCACTTAGAAATTGAGCCACTCTTTACATCACACTTCCTCTATATCGATCCGACATCTATTCTGAACTTTCTATTCCACGGTGATCCTACTGACCATGAATTCGATGTTCGCTTACTCAAAGTCTGACACGAAACTCAACCAATATACACCATCACTTACCATTTATGTGAATGATGACCATTGAATCTCTTGCAATATTTTCTTCCCAAAATTCCAAGCTGTTATTCGTATTCATTCAACACGTTTATTATTGTTCTAATTTTCCTACTTATATGATATCGTTCGAAGGATTGACTTATTGAACCGATGCAACAAATATTACTCGAATCGGCTTGTCGCACGGTATGCAACAACATCGGGCAATATTACTTGGTATTATAATTGGCAGAAATTATATATGCAGCAGACACACACAACAGTTTTAGTTTATACAGACTTATTATATGGAACATCTAGTGTAGCATCAAGTAGAGTCAAGAGTCGTTAGATCGTAGTGGCAGCTTTAGAATTTGTGATAAAATGAATGATTGTCCAAGAAAGTAAAACCGGGCGCTCTTGTACCACTTTGTCATGCCCTGACTCCGTAGAGTCGATAATCGTTCCCCGGGCGTGATGATGTGCGTGCCTAGGTTGTGCAATGCATAAGACAAGAAGATAAAATATAATTATTTTCATTGAAAATACCAAGTCGCACAGGAATATTTATAGAGTCATAATAAAACACTCAAAGTATGCGAAGGGAAGCACATTTATTAATAATTATAGAAATTACAAAGGCTTGAATATCCCCATTGAATATGCCAAGTTGGCTTAGAATAATCATTGATCTCTCTTTCTCACAAAGGAACTCACTGTTCCATATAATGTTCGCCATTAAAGTAAGTTTGAGAACTTTTGTTCAACAACAAACAAACATAGAACAAAGAAATCCTAGGCATAACGTACAATATTTTTTAATCTGGAGAATATGACGATGGAGATCGAGTACTGCAGCAACTCCTTTACTCCATTGACGGTCCGACAAGGGAATGAGGATGCTTTCTTCTCTTTTCTCTCTCTTGAGCTTGTATGCACATACGTAGCTTGCCTGGGGGTTATGGTCTCTTAAGGCGAAGAACCAACCTTTGGAACGTCTAAGTTTCTCTTATTTATAGCCATCATGCTGATGGGCTATTTGTGCCGCTTATGCTTCTGTTTGGTGGTCGCAGGAGGCTCCATCAACAGAATATGGTTGCTACTATAGACGCATACTATGTCCATGATGCGACGTGTACATCCTTAACAATATGTAGTTGAGTCTAGGCCAAAGTTGCCATGTGGATGTTTATTTCGAGTTGTTGTTGCTAAGGATCTGGGTGATTCTCGTCTTTTGTGTTCTTGACTTGGTCAGCTTGACATGTGTGTCGTATTTAGTTGGAAAGAATTACTTTATTCGCAATAGAAAGATTTCGTCTCAGGGAACCATGCCCCATTGGACGCATGGAGTCTGGGACGCATGTGACGCATGGAACACATGGAGTCTGGAATGCCTGGGCCAGAGACGTATAAAACGTATGGAGTCTGGAATGCATGGGGACGAAGACTCATGGAACGCATATTTTTTGGAACGCATGGGACCGAAGACACATGTAACACATGGAGTGTGGAACGCATGGGACGCATGGATATTTTGTTGTGTTGTACATGTGGCATTGCACACCCGTCAGAAGTAAAGTTCATGCTGACGTGAGGTTCTGTCGTTTAGCGTGCCCACGTCTTTTGAGGCGTTTAGAAAGTCCTTTTTGCCAGGATTCTATGTTAGACATAATCTTTGTATCAGGCTTTGATGTGGCCAATATTGGGGCGCATGGATGCTGCTTTTCCTTGCCCGTATGGTCATTATGTGGCCTGATTTCTTCTGAGTCGATCTTGGGATGCATGTTTGTTCAGCGCATGGATCTATATTTTTTATGCTTCTACATATATCATGTCTTCATATATCAACCATGCATACCATTCGAACACCTGCATGTTACCATTCCGAGCTTCCAACGCCTATGGTACGTCCAAGCGACCTTTCATACCTGGGGGGTTGGGGGATCAATACGCATCTTACTAGTGAGCAGGATAACCCACTCACCTAAACTGATACTAAGTAATCATGTAAGCATGCAGATTATTTAGGGATCTTTCTATTTGAACTAGATAAATTTTAGTTCATATCATGGCACATTATGAAAGCAGTAAATCATGTACGCATGTAAACAAATTATACTTAAGACATGTAAGTAAACAAGAGATGCGCATATACGCATGGTAAGCATTTCAATCTCGTAAGCTGACAAGCATATTATACTTGATCACATCGAAAGATAAACATATTATATTCGGTCGTCTTGATTCACTAAGCATGTTATGCTCGAATCGTGCCCGTAACGCATGAAACATGTTGAACTACCTCGTTCAATAGTGATTCATTTCCTGCTTGAAATATTTCTTGATAGCATACAAACTCTTCTATATATGAAGGTCATTGGTGATATTTAGATCAGATACGACTTAGGGCCAAGTGGCATTAAGAAAACCATGAAGGAGTTATTCTTGACATTAATATACTCCCTTACAGTCGAGTTATGAGCCCTCTAGAGGTCCCAGAATGCCACGCATCATAGCACATCTCCTTATTTTCTGCTAGGTAGACTCGGTTTCGGTACGACCGAATATCGATCAAGAAAACAGTAAACCTTGTGCACAAGTTGTCCATGACCATGCGAATACATAAATTGTTATCTATGACGCAAATGCATGACACGGAGCAGAATTAAGCAGTATCATTGTTACTCATGCAATATTTCTAAATATAAGTATGACGAGGAACAAGTCTTCTCGCCCTACTAAATCCCAGTATCTCTTCCATTTATAAGTACGGTCAAGGAACAAGTCTACTCTCCCCACTAAATCCTAGCATCTTATCTCTTTCATCCTTCGATTTTTGTTCCTTGGCGACCCGTAGTCACCAATTACTCTGAGGCACCACACTATAATTGATGCTTGATATATCATATCCCTTCTGATATAGTATTTCGCTTGTCGACCCACTGGCCCCGAGGTACCGAATCACCATGCCGCTTCTCGACACAGTATTCTGTGGTGTCCTATTCCTGATCGATAGTCCCGTGGCACCTTTTACCATCCAAAATAGTTGCTCAGTTTGGAACCATAATTGCACTCTTCGCTTGACAAATTATTATATGATTCTCGTGCTCTGATGCATGCTCCGCTTGATAGAGTTCTATGTTATTACACCATAACTGCATCGCTTCGCTAATGAATCCTTTCGGTTCGGTACTCGTGCACTTGATGCATGCCTCATTATACTTTTTTTAATGTTCAATTTTAGTATTCAACTAATATTACAACTTCTATTCTCTGAACCACGCACGTTGAATCCAAGATATCGCTAGTACACAATTGATATATTTTGTTAAGAATGAAGGAGTATAGGAGAAGGTTCAGGGCTCGCTCACCTTATACTCATTTGTGTCATCGTTCTGTCGAGTGGATATAGCCTATCTCTTCGACTGAGTCGATACAGCCTATCCCCAAGTTTTGTCGTCTGATGCGAATCACGATTTACTTAAATAGTATAACCATGGGAACATTTCGTGCTTCTCAATCATCTGACCCAAGCGTATTAAGGAAGACTGTACCATCACTTAAGTCTCGCTATCCCTTCACTACTCTGGACTAATCCACTGATTTTGTTGTACGATACTTGACTCCGTGCTTAAAGTAATGCAACCAACTCAATGCCTTTTCTCAATTTTTGATTCAGCGTAATGCACCGAGCAGAGTGGGGATGAGAGGCTCGTTGAGTATAGTTGGAATGAAAACAAAGCCAAGGACAAGCTAAGTCCACTAAGGAGAATGATGAGGGAGAGGAGAGACCTGCTAAGGAGGGCCCATCCGAGAAAAAGAAGCGTAAAAAGACCCAATCCAAGCGGATAGTTTCGTGCTTTATATGTTGTGAGAATCACTATGCTCGAGGGTGCCAGAACATGAGCAAATATATCAATGTTGTCAAAAGAAAAGAGTTAGAGAATGTGGAGTAATAAGTAGGAGCGTACACGAGAGCATTGTATTTACTCAACGCTGTTAAGTCCATGTCCATTGAGTTGAATACTATGAACATGGATCTCATAAACGTTAACATGAGGATTAATGACATGATCACATGAACGTGGGTTGATATGGGTGCCACTCATAAATTTATCTCTGACACGGAGGTACTGTCATACCCCGGTCCCAAAATACCGAGGGACTAACCACGTTGCAATGGCCAGCAACACAATTCCAATAGGCAAACCCAATTTAATGGACCCGTTAGAGTGCACTTAAGCTGTAATAAATATCAATGTAGTCTACACCATCTATCGTGGAATAATTCTAAACTCATCCACAGAAAAAAAACTTAACTAAATATAATAGACTAATCAAGATAATAGATAAAAAGAATTATAGTCTATCATTAAGTCCAAATAAAAAGTGCCTCGGAGAACAACCCGATAAAATAAGTTAATACATAAATCAAAGAGTCAAGATATAAAATAAATAAAAGCAAAAATAACTGAGTATGTAACAGAATACTCAGGACAAATCTTCTGGCACAACCTCATCCTCTGGTGCCAGTACTGCTCCAACGTCAGCACGTCCCGTATATCTCGGGGTATTCCTCTTCTGCTGTACCTGGGGACATAATCCGGATCCAGGTCCTCAGGGGACATAGCAAGGTACAAGAATATCTCAAGCCAAATAAAATGAGTAATATATATAAATGGATCCACAGGACAAGCTATGTAACCAGCTATGTGAAATATAAGTTGAGAGCATCACTAGTACTCAGGCTAAGACCACTACAAGCTCTGTGTTGGGGAGCCGATAGTAGCAAGTAATATCATGAAGGGCCAGTACATGTGCCAACGCTCTGGTACAGAGACTAAGACACTCTCCAGTAACATAAGTATATATATAATCAGCCTGTAGCCTGTGTGTCTCTTCCCACCCAATGTAACCTCATGTCTCATGTCCATAACATACAAAATCATGACCTCTAGCTACTACAACGAGTCATAATGATATTTATGTATACAAGTCTTATGTCACGAATCCTGTAAACCTATACAGAATTACCATGAATAAATCAGGAAAGATTTTGTCACATAAATATTATCAAGTGTCCTATGGTATGACGTACTTGGAAAAGCAAGCACGTAAAATATATGATCGTGGAATCAACTCTCTAAGTGACGTTATATGACTCTGCATACGGCATCGACACCCGAATCTTGTTCGGACGTTAAGCAATATCTCATGGTCCTAGGTTGAATAGGTACATCACAGAATATATATATAGAGAAAGAACTCAAATAATAAAGTCACAGGATCTACTGTAAGTTGGTAAGGTACACTTGCATGTGTTGTGAGCTCCGTCAGTTGCTTCAATATAAGTGGGATCTCCAGGTACATCTTCAGATGCTGAAACAAACATCACCTTCGCTCTAAAAATATATAAAATAGTTAGGATTGACTACCCATAAGTCCAATTTGGACATGGGCAAAATTGACAGTTTCTGGTCAAAGTGGGGTCCACAGGTGGCCCACTTCGCACCAAAAAATATACCAGACACAAATTTCTCCAAATTTGTAAAACTTAGTGTCTACAAGTTCAAATCGATGATACAAATCCAACAAAATATCCAGAACTGAATTCTGATGAGCCGATCACGAAATTGCCCATCAAATGGAACCATGGGGCCCACAGAACGGTATTTTATCAATGTTCTCAGAATTGAACCAAACTTGGGTCACAGGACTAGCGTAACGCTATGAATCCGATGGTACAAGTTTCTTTGCGAAATGACAAGCACACACGAAATTATGACGAGTGTCAGAATAGGTCGATACGGGACTTTTCGGCGGATACGCGTTGATTTCGGTGTGCACGCACATCCAAATAAACTTTCGCAAAATCCTACACGTTCGTATTGATGATACGCGCCTTTCGGTGCAATTCGCACACGACAAAGTTGCCTCGTTTAGTGGGACGTACCTCATTTCAAAAAAATTTGGGTTTAGAAAACCAAGTTTTTTGTCAAATTCAACCGCAAATAAATCACAGCATACAATAAATTAAAATAAACTAATTAAAGAGATTAAATTTTGTTTATGTTGTCTAATTTACTTTTCAAGTGAAATTTAAAAATATTAACTAGGTTTAAAGAAAAATGGCCATGAATATGGGTGTTTGGGACAGTTTTCTGAACTATAAATTGGGTCATTTTTTCTGTTTTACGTCACAAATTACGACCGACACATGACACGATACCCCGAACTAATTATACAGGGTTCAAGAGGGTCATATGGTCTTCGCATAGGATTCGACAGATCGATATTTAGGTTTTTGTGGGTGGTATCTCTTCGAACACATTGAGTTCGGTTTAAATTCGGTAGGGATTATTTGAATTTTTGAACGTTGGAGGCTACAAAATCATGGATATAATAACTGGATGATTTCATACTAAATAGGTGACCGAGTTCGGTGCGAATTTGGTCTGAGTTTGGTTTACCTATTTTAGGTAGATCCAAGTTTGTATGTGGACTAGTTTGGTGGATAGGTTCAAGATATTTTAGGCCTGATTTCTGGGTGGATGGATTTTAGACTATTTAAGTGGACTGAGTTACTTTCTAGTTGCCAGTGCGACTCGACTTATATAAGTCCTAGACTCAAATAAAATATAAGATTACATATGAAAACCAAGAGCACTATGATGATGCCAATCTTTTGAAATATTTGCTGACTTGAAGATGCATTTTTCCTTGTCAGCAGTTCAGAGAAATATTATGGTATAACTTTATTTTGGCTCATCATCATATAGCATATGTTCATTGTTGATCTTGCTTATTACTTTCTGCAAGTACATGTTAGACGAACAAGAAAATATACAGAAGCAAATATTGTATATCTGGACAATGCTGAGTTTAAGTAGAAGATACTATAGTGATTGATTGATTACCATAATGCTAAACTTAATCGATTAGCCATATTTAAAATATCAACGGAAATATTGGGCCAACAATCTTTCCCTTTTTTTATGGCAAATCAGTTAAGTTTAAGACAAATATAATTAATGCATATATCAAAAACTATAAGCACAAATCACTATACGTATACTACTTAAACATATACTTACACACTTAAATTTACTTCTCCCCCATTGACATGATAAAAAAGAAGCTCCCCGTAATTGGAGATGTTGATTCAAATCTTTACCGAAGCTTCTACATGTGTATAAGCTCCTCCGTAGTACGACATTGTTGAATATGCAAATATTTAACATATTTCTCCTCCTTTGTCAAAATATATTTTTTGGTGCTCCCCCGCAAACGAAGTGTATATCATGAAGTCAAAGTAAGTAGTATAAAGAATATAATATGATCATGTGGTAAAAAGTAAGCATCTAGACTATCAACATAAGAAATCATGTATAATAATGATATGTATACCCTAACAATGTCTTGAATAGTGACCTTGCATATCATGAAGGTATCTAGACGCATACGTATTCAATTCATTACCATAAAATATTGGGTAACAATAATACAAGAGAGGCATAAATGAATATTAGTCATATGCAAGAGATAATGAAACAACTTCTCTCAGATATCCCAATCATAGTCTAGAATCCAATCATGTAGTAGAAAATATAATATGCATATCATTGCAACTAGTCAGAAGTCTAAATTTTAAACTAAGTGACATAGTACAAAAACAACTAGAAAAACCAAGTAGTGTTTACTAAAAGTCATAGTATTATAGTCTATACTAAAAGTTGTCAACTTTAAGTCAAAAGTTGGACTTAGATTCACTGTTGTATTATAAAAACAATTGCAAATAGACCTTTAATAAATTATTATGCAATAAAGTGTTGATCATCTTGGGTTAGCTGTAGGGCCGGATCCTAGCTTGCAGTGATCCTAAGACAATTAAGTACCGTGTCGCTTAGGCTATTTACACAATTTTGACAGAATGGCCCTTTTGACTTATAACCAAAGGTAATCTTAACCTTAAAGAACTTAGATTTAATAGGTATATATGTTAATTATAACATCATACAATATTGAAATCTATAATCATAATTCTTGATGAATAAAGTTTACTAAAAGATATAAAGCATGCATAGAAAATTGTGTCATACTAATAGAAAGTAAATAACTCTATAGTGTGAACTAATCAGTAACTAGCTATGAATCAAAAGAGAATTAAACTAATCATGCTAATTTCATGTATCTCATATTGATTTAAAAATAAATAAAAACTAAAGGATATCAATAAGAAATAGTAGTAAAACATTGATTAAAAATATGCTAGATTCTATAATTTTAGCCATTTAAGAAAAATTAATTAGCATGTTACCAAAATGGCTCAGGTGGCCATACTTATGTTGGTGCAATTGCTTGGTAGATGACATTTGTAGCTTTACAATCACCAACATTCTTCTTGGTGCTAAATCACGACACAAAGTATTCTACCTACATCATTAGGCAGAGACTTTGGTATCCAAGATTTGGATCCATATTTGTTAGCTTTGGGAACCGACTTATACATATTCATATCAAATAATTTTTGAGCCTTACACTGAGGTATAATATATCCTTTTATACCACACTAATGACATGTAGCATAAGCATTTGTGTTTGGTGTAAAAGGGTAGACATGAGTATGTGAAGTAGTGTGACGTGTCTTGCATGGATATTTGTAATAAAATACATGATTATGTGAAGTATGTTGTGTTCTACATGCATGATAGTGTGAAGCATTTTATTTGCTTGCTGGTGTCTTATTGTGAGTGCTCTTTTGTTTAGCCATGTGTCTCGTGTTAGAATGTGTAGTAGGTGTATGACCTACTTTCCCAATCTAATCTCTAACTTTTTAGAGGTGGCATATAAATTATCATATTTATAGTAAGAGCATCAACTCTAAGGGAGGCATCAGAGTACTTCTTCTTCTTCTTCTTCTTCTTCTTCTGTTTTAAGTCCTCCTTAAGTTTAGCATTTTCTTGATTACTTTTATCAAAGCAGTTAAGTGCTTCTTGTAAACTTAAGTTTGGAGATATAAACAAAATTATCAGAAGAGGAATAGTCTCTAGCTTCATTTAGTAGACAAGTAAGTTTTTTATTCTAAAGCTGATAAGATTTAATATCTTTTCTAGCTTGCTTATACTTATTCATAAGCTTCTTGTGATCTTCAAATAAATCATTGAAAGCATCAGCAGATAGTTCATTATAATAAAACTCTTCAAATAAGGTATTATCTTGTACCTCGTTTGATAATGCCGTCAAGTATACATTTATAGCATATCGAGGGCTTTCTTCTTCTGAATTGCTAGCTTCACTTTCACACCAGATAATTGTATTTGCATATTTGTGAGACAAAGATTCTTCTTTGTTTGATCATTCATATCGATTCTCTCTTTTTGCTTTGGAGCAATCTTTCATCATGTGGCCTGGTCTTTTGCAGTTGTAGCAAATTGGCTCTTCATCAAGATCTTTCTTCTTTTGGTTTGATTTCATAAACTTAAAGAATTGTTTGATGAAGCTCCTGGAAATTTAGGTCAAATCCTGTCACTCCCCGTTCCCGAAATACGTATTTTGGCATATATTTATTTTTATTTCTTTCTTGTATTTTTTTCCTGCTTAGAGTATTTCTTACTCACATGATCATTAGGTTGCATGGATGGAGACTAGACCCATTTTTTGGTTTAGCATAGTTCATGGTTTATTTGTGGGTTGGCTTATTCATGAATTTGAACCCATGGCATAAACCTCAAACCCTAGATATATAAGTTAACTTGTTTATCTCTCTTCCATCATTCTTTATTTTCCTCCCTTCTTTCATTTCTAGGCAAGTACACCTTGCACTACATGGAAAAACCTTTAATTTTTGTTTCTTGTTCTTTCCTTGCATTTTATTAGACTATTATATGCTTTTGATGATTCTGGCCACTTTTAATACTTGGTGTTCTCAGTTTTGATGGATAGATTTGCTTAGATCTACTTTTCTAACTTAGGGTTTCATGGGTTCCATGAGTTTTTGGTGATTTTAATCTACTAAAATATGGTATTTTGAAAAATTGTTTTTGGGAAGGATGGAGCACTTCATTTAGAACGTTTTGGCTTTGGATTCACTCAATTTGAAGTTAAAATATAGTTTTTATGAAGAAAACAAATTTCAGATTTTGGAGCTTTTTCGTCATGGCCGAACCTGCTATTGGAGAAGGCGAAGTCTTCATGCAGCCAGCGAGCTATGCGGTTGAGAGTGCTATGCGGCCCGAGAGGATTATGCGGCCAGAGCTCTTGTCGCATATTGACCAGCATGAGTCCATCTTGTTGGACGTATGACTGCCATCACACAAGCATCCTTGAACACTTGTCTTCACTCACTGAACGAATAAGAATTTTTCTAAGTCCAAAATACTCCATGCGGCATGACTCCATATGGTTAGGATTGTCATGCGTCCTGACTTCTCATGTGGCCTTGATCCTTCTGTGCGCATGCGGCCCCTTGCACACGTTTTATTGGACTAGTTTTGGTTGAATGTTCCTTTGGACTTTATGAGTTGTATGTGTGACTTTGATGAACATAAAAGTATTACACCCATCTATGCGTCATGACCCAATTATAATTAATTTGACTACAGCTGATCATGGTTATGTACTCTTGTTACTCTGCCAACCTTTGCATTTTTGTACAGCTGGTTTCTTGAATGTTGTGGCAGGACGTTTGGGATACCTTACTTCCTTGTCATATATGTTATATGTGTACTATTCTTATTTGACTGATTAAGACAATAGATGTTCTATGTTACCCTAAGTGACTTGCTTGTAGTATGCACCCCCTTGTCTAGTTACAGCCGTGACCGCCGTATCACGTTCTATACCATGTACGGGGGAGCTGGCCATGTCCGTCTCTATATTTTGGTACTGGGGTGTGACAAGATTTTAGTGGTGGCCCATGCAGGTCTGTGTTTTCAGACTTGCGGGATATTATAGTCATAGGAGTCTCAATCAAAAATTTTCCTCATTGATATCTTGCTTCATCTTCCTCGATACCACCGCTTGAACTGTTAAACTGCTTGCCTACATGATCCTTCATGTCATGTTCTTAATAAATCTTGTCCTTTTCTTTAGGGCTTCTTTAGTTGCTAGAGAAGCAGGCATGGCAGGATAGGGTTCCCCTGGGCAACAACGGGAGGTAGCACCTATTCAGAGTCAAATTAGAATAGAGCCAAAAATTAAACAAGTTGGCACAGTGGAACCAGAAGTGAGACATATCGAGCAACCAGCCCCTGACATACCCGTACCCCTAGAAGTACCAGCAGTACCAGTGGTACTTGACACCCCGAAATTATTGGAGATCTCCCAGAGAATGATGGCTATGCAACAACACCATATAGTGGTGCAACATCATTAGCAGTTTCAACAACAAGAACAAAATATCTTGTTGAGTTAGGGTTTGCAGACGACACTGGAAAGAGGAGAAAGGAATGATTCGAGGGCATCGATTAGATTTGTCGACTTAACTCAAGGAACTTCAATGGCATGGAGGATGCCATCACAACCAAGGCCTGGTTACAGGATATTGAGGTCATTATGGCAGCAACAAGGGTTCTGGCTGATGAACAAGTTGATCAAGTTCGATTGCAGCTTCAAGACCTTGCCCGTGACTAGTGGGCATTAGTAGAGGTTGGCTTGAGGCATCCCATCTCTTGGGATAGTTTTAGGGCTCGATTTAGGGCTAAATATTTTGGAGTCATAGCGTATTATGAGCTCCAACAGAGATTTATTGGTCTCAAGTAGGCTAGTAGAACAGTGGATAGATATGCAGCCGAGTTTTGCAGGATGAGTAGATTCGCTCCAATTATGATGGCTACAGAGTCGGATAGAGCAATGAGGTTCTAGCAAAGACTTTATCTGGAGATTTTACAACTGGTAGAGGGGCACGACTACCAGACTTATGAAGAGGTAATGGTAGCAGCTCGGAAGCACGATCTTATCATGCAAAGTTTATCGACAAGGACATGAGGCCAAAAGAGGTCTCATGATCAGAGTAGAGGAGGAGGTGGAGGAGTACCTCGGATGTCAGCACCATCACTTGGTGTTTTCATCTATGATTCAGCACCGAGGAGGATGGCAGTTTTGACGGTGACAGTACCGGCTCGGCAGTAGCCGAGACAACAACTACAGCAACATCGCTAGAGAGCACCGATGGGTTGCACTTACTATGGCAAGGGAGGCCATACTAAAGATATATGTAGGATAGCCAATGGATTGTGTATGACATATGGTAGTCCAGATCACAGGATTGCTAATTACCCGATGATACAAAGGCCAGGAGGGCCAATACAATAGTTATCAGTACTTCCAGTATGAGGGGCAGTCCAGCAGAGAGGGCCAGCAATAGCAGTAAGGCCATTAGCTCAGTGTCCATTACTGATGCAAGCTGAGATGTACCAACAGAAGTGGAACCAACAGTAGGGCTAGCAGAGGCCACAACAACATCACCAAGGGAGACAGCAGCGAGGAGCACAACCGGGCCAAGGGCAGCCATTCACCTTTTCTTTGGATGAGGCTTTAGCATCGGGCGACGTGGTGGCATATAACATTTCTGTTGCATCCTTTCCTTCTGTAGCATTGTTTGATTCTGGCATATCTCGTTTATTTGTATCTGCATGTTTCGCGATACGTATTGGATTGGAGTTTGAGGCATTGCTAGAGAGATTGAATATACTCACTGTTAATGGGCTTATAGGAGTTAGTAGAATATGTATAGCGTGTGCGGTCATAGTGTGCGGGCGTTCACTACCAGCACAGTTGATTATTTTCCTATGGGTAACTTTGACGTTATCTTAAGCATGGACTAGCTGAGAGACAATCATGTTACGATTGATTGCCATAAGGGTAAGGTATTATTTAGTATTCCCGGCACAAAATGTTACCTTCAACAGATCTGTGGAAGACCAACATGAAGAGAGGATCGCACTGACATTATTAGTAGAAGAACAACTCCCTAAGATAGTTAATGAGTTCTTAGACATCTTCTCGGAAGAACTACCAGGCATACCCCCAGTAAGATACGTTAAGTTTTCTATAGAATTGATCCCTGAGGCAGGGCCAATATCTTGTAAAGTTTACCAAATGGCTCCATCAGAGCTAGATATACTATACCAACACATAGAGGAACTGATGTCAAAGAAGTTTATTCGAGCCAGTAGATCACCTTGGGGAGCGCTAGTGGTTGTAGTGAAGAAGAAGGATGGTTTAGCACGGTTATGTAGACTATAGTCAGTTGAACGCTGTAAAAGTGAAGAACAAGTATCCATTACCAAGGATCGATGATTTGTTTGATTAGCTGAGTAAAGCCAAGATTTTCTCTAAGATCGATCGTCGATTAGGGTATCATCAAGTAAGAGTTCAGGAGCAAGACATACCCAAGATAGCATTTAGGTCACGATATGGGCATTACGAATTCTTAGTTATGCCATTCGGACTGACTAATGCTTCAGCGATATTTATAAATTTAATGAACCGCATTTTTATGCCATACCTAGATCAGTTCGTGGTGGTTTTCATAGACGACATTCTTGTTTATTCCAGCAGCGAAGAGGAACATGAGGGGCATCTTCGAAAATTTTTACAGATTCTAAGAGAATACCAGTTATACGTAAAGCTCAGCAATTTTGAGTTTTGGTTGGATCATGTGTCATTCTTAGGTCACATCATCTCTAGAGCAGGAGTCGCAATAGATCCGAATAAGGTTGAGGCCATAGATAGTTTTCCAGTTCCTAAGACAGTAGATGAAGTGCATAGTTTCCTGGTATTGCCAGGATACTACAGAAGATTCATAGCAGAATTTGTAAGAATTTCAGCAGCGCTGACTCGATTAACGTGCAAGGAGGCTAAGTTCGCCTGGTTAACAAAGTGTCAGGCGTAATTTAAAGAATTGAAGAAGAGATTGATTTCAGCTTCGATTCTCATGCTTCCAATTGGTTCTAGAGGGTGTACAGTGTATTATGATGTATCAGACAAAGGACTTGGGTGTGTATTGATACAACATGAAAAAGTGATAGCCTATGCATTATGGCAGCTTCGAGATCACGAGAAAAATTATTCGACTCACGATTTGGAGTAGGTGGCGGTAGTATTTGCACTTAAGCTATGGAGGCATTACTTTTATGGTGATCGGGTGGAAATATTTACAGATTACAAGAGCTTAAAATATGTATTCACCCAGAAGGACTTGAATATGAGGCAGAGGAGGTGGCTAGAATTGATAAAGGACTATGATGTGGAACTTTAGTACCATCCAGGCAAGGCAAATATGATAGCGGATGCTCTTAATATGAGAAGTAGTACATTTATGTTGATATTGCAGCGACATATCTTAGAAGATCTTCGAGAATTAGGGATTGGGATCGTACTTCCACAAGACGTAGAAGTATTGGCTAGTTTATAGGTGCAATCTACCATTATAGAGAGGATTAAGGCAGCTCAGGCAGAGGATCCGAAAGTTCAGAAGCTTCGGACGGAATGTGAATCTGGTCTCAGGAAAGAGTTGACTATTCATGAAGATGGAACTCTTAGGTTTAGAAACCGTCTCTGTGTACCAAATGGATATATCCGACAAGAAGTGTAAGCCCCTGATTTTCAGTAATTATTAATTTGGATTTTTCACAATTTTTTATAATTTTCTGGGATTTTTCTGTAATTAAAAATCTAAGCTTTTGGTAATTAAATGATTTTTAATTGCTGTTAATTAATATTAAAATATTATGGAAATAATATTTTATGGTGTAAAATAGAAAACCGGATATAGGGTAATTTTCTGTAAATTTATTGGACTCCGGAAACGCGTTTAAAGCCCTAAAAACTATTAAATAAATAAACCAATTTAAACCTAGAAATAAACCGGGTTTATTCCAAATAAACCGAATTAAACCAAACCAAACCAACTCAAACCGAACCGCTGCACTGAACCAAACCAACCCAGCTTAACGGGTCGGGTCGGGTCGGGTCGGGTCGGATCCGAGTCAAACCCGACCTGGACCCGTTAACCCTAACTAAACCCAAATCCCAATTCGGGTCGGAACAGTATTTCCGACCCGGCGGCGCGCCTATTTAGGGGCCTCGACGTTCGTGCCCTAGCGGCCGCTTTCCTCGAGATCCGCGAAGCCGCCGCCGCCCTTCTTTCTCTCCCGTGCCGCCGCTCTACGTCGGCTGCACCCGTGCCTGAACCCTAGTCCGACGAGTCCAGCCCCGTTCCAGCCGCCCGTCCCCAGCCCGCACGGCCATCGCACGCAGATCTCTTTTTCCTCCTCCCTCCGCAGAGCTGCCCCCGCACGCCGGAGCCTGATCATCTCCTCCAGATCTCCTCTCCCTCCTCTTCCGCTGACAGCGTCGCGCCGGACATCTCCTCCACCCTAACACCTCCACCCTCTCCTCCGCCTGAGACTTGTCTCGACCACCGCTCACCCGAGTCCCCTCTTCCTCGTCGACCTGCTTGCCTCCGCCTAGCCGTCCCCGTCATCAGCATCTCCACCTAACACCCTCCACCTCCTCCTGAACGACCTCGCCGGAACCCTAACCCGTCGAGCCCCGCTACCCAACCCCTCACCGTGCCACACCCTCAGCCCCGACGACCAGAACCTTTCTCCTTCCTCCGCCCTAGCCCCGGCTCCGACAGCAGCTCCGCCCAGCCGCGTCGTCCTCCTCCCGAGCAGCCACTCCCCGGCCGCCCCAAGCCAAGCCACCCTCCGACGAGCTCCGGACCGCAGTACCATAACCCTAGAGCAGCAGTGGACACGGACACGGCACAGGACGCAGTTCGAGTCGGACACAGCAGGACTCGGACACGACTTAGACACGTGGAAATCAGTCTTCATGGAGCCCTGTTCAGGTAGCGTTTCCTCTCTCTCCGTAATTCCGTTTTTGATTCCGTCAATTGCAACGCGTAGTCTATGTAACCCTCTTGGTGCCCGTGCAACCCGCTTGGTGCGTCGCGCCCTGTGGTGATCGCAAACCGCGATCCAAAAATAGGAAAAATAATGCCCCGTTTCACCCCGGAACTGAGTGCGCCTCGCCAAACGGGACGACTTGGTCGCACGCGGTCTTTACCGAAACGTGTGCGACGTTGATACGGATGTGTAGGATTTCGCAGAAGTTGATTCGGATATGCGTGCACACCGGAATCAACGCATATACACCGACACCACCCCGTATTTGTCTATTCTGGAACACGTCGTAACTTCGTGTACACACGTCGGATCGAAATAAAACTTATATCATCGGACTCGTAGCAATACGCTGGTCCTGTGACCCAAGTTTAGTTCGATTCTGAGAACGTTGACAAAATTGTGTATCGTGGGCCCCACTAGCTCCACTTGACGGGCGATTTTGTGATCGGCTCATCGGAATCCAATTTTGGAAGTTCCGTTGGGTTTGTGTCATCGTTCCTGACTTGTTGACACTAAATTGGACGAATTTGGAGACCTTTGACCCTGACACGCTTTCCGGTGCAAAGTGGCCCACATATGGACCCCGCTTTGACCCAGAAATATCATTTTTGCCCTTGTGTCCAAATTGGACTAAAGGACAGGCATTTCTAGCTATTTGATATTTTCTGAATCTAATGGTGATATTTATTTCAGCAACCGGAGTAGTCCCTGCAGAACCCGCTGATACCAGAGCTACAGTTGGAGCCAGAACTCCAGGCAAGTGTACCTTGCCAAACCTTGCAGCCTTGCTACTTATTTCCTTGACTTAGTTATACATCAGTGGCCAAGTATACCATGCTAACTTTATATTTCTTATTGCATTTTTCCTTGATTCATTTATATTGCTGTGCATGCTTAACCTAGGACCGTGTGACTTACTTAGCGTCCGATTATTAGTCGGGTGCCAACACCGTACGCGATGTTGTGTAAGTCATCTAGAGATGGACATTCGTGACCCCTTTACATTCTCGTACTTAATTTATCAAGTATATTATACCCAGGACACTTGACACTATATATGAGACAGGATCTTTCTGAGATATTCATGGTAATCTTGTATAGGATGTAGGATTTGACATTGACATTATATTCCTAGATACTATATGACTTGTTGATTTAGATATGATTGTACGTGACATGGACATGGTGCATCGTGGACATGAGACGTAGGATTACATTGGGTGGGGAGAGACACACATGGTACAGGCTGATATATATATATACACCCCTATTATTGTGAGGCACAAGACTCTGAAGCCCGAGCTTGGCCCATTATCGGATATTACTGCTACCGTCTCCCCGACACAGAGCCTGTAGTGGCTCATCCTGAGTACTCGTGATGCTCTCATCTTGCATTTCACATAGATGGTTATATAGCTTACCCTATTTATTTTATTATTGTTGCACTGCATTTATTTGGCTTGTATTATCTGTACCTTGCTATGTCCTCTGAGGACCTAGATCCGGATTATGTCCCCAGGATTTGCAGATGAGATCTATCCCGAGGTATACGGGACAGCAGCAGGAGCTGATACAGGAGCTGTACTGACACCCGAGGACGAGATCGTACCAGAGGACTTCTCCTGAGTATTGGCTTCAGATACTTATTTATTTCTGTTTCTAGTTATTTATTTCCAGTCTATCGCATTGATGTATCAGACTTATTCTCGGATTGTTCTCCGAGATACTTTTATTGAGATATGTCAGTTTATTTTATTTATATTGTTCTGGCATTGGATCTGTATTTATCTGTTATGGATGAGATTAGATTAGACTGTGACTTATATCATTGGACCTACTTATTGTTGTATTATAGCTTAAGTATGCCCCGATGGATCCATTAAATTAGGTTTGTCCATCGGTGTGTGCTGCTGGCCATTATCACGCGTCCGGTCCCTCGATATTTTGGAACTGGGACGTGACATAGTTTTTGTGGTGGCCCATGCAGATCAACGACTAAATTATTCAATTTCAACTTAGGGACCGAGCAAGCCTGCAATAAGATAAAATAAGTTTCTAGGATCTCATCCACTTGCTTGAAACGTTCTTGATATCTATATCGGATTCGAATTAAATTCTTGACTTGCATCCTGCCTTGATTTCTGTACGCCTCTTATAGTTTATTTTGATGCAGAGCAATGGATTCACAAGCACGCGATGAGACTCATCCAGAAACACCACTAGGTGTTGTGATAACCAACGGAGATGAAGTGACACCAGTTAGTGAAGGTCCATCATCAGAGAAGTCAGCATGCCTCGAGAATCCAAGAAGATGACGTTCCACCATCGACGCAGTTGGCTCCACCGACACCTACCGTTCCACAAGGGCAGGCTATGGACGAACAACAAATATTTTAAATGTTCTACGCGATGATGCAAGCCCATCAGAAGGTTCAGGAAGAAGCTCAGCAGATCCAAGCGGAGAAGTTCATCGATAGATTCAGCTCAGAGTTACGGAAGTTAATCAGCCCCGCTGCAACTACCTTAGACGAGGATGTTCTTACTACAGCAAGACCCATGGAGTGCGACACAAGGATAGGGTCCAGCCAGAAGTGGCCGTATGCATTAGCACCAGACCAAGCACAACAAGAAAGAGTTGCAAGGCGACCACAGATGAATCCACCACCAAGAGCAGCACCCAGAGCCTTATTTCTTCCTACTTGTCAGCATTGTCGCAAGAAAGGCCATACTGAGAAGGAGTGCAGACGCAAGTTAGGATTATGTTTGATTTGCGAAACCAGTCAACACTTAGCCAAGGACTGTTCTCAGCATCGAGAAAAGCATTGATGATTCATCAACCAGCCACAACAGCACCAGCCGGAGCACCACAGAAAGAAATTGCAAAGAGTTCTCACATGCACCAGCCACCAGAAGCATCTCCGCAAGTACTACCGGTTTGTCCGTATTGTCACAAGCGAGGCCATATAGAGAACGAGTGCAGACGCAAAAGGAAATTATGCTTAGCTTGCGGATCCAGTCAGCATTTATTAAAGGAATGCCCCGAACGTCGAGAAAGAGCGCTAATGTCACCAGCACCAACGCCAGTCTCTCCAGCATTGGAAGCACCGCAAACGAGAGTTGAAGGAGTCAGACCACCAGCCCCAGGAGGGAATCAGCCGAGGCAACCCCTGGCACCACAAGCAACACTCTTCCAGCAGGCTCAACAACAGCAGAGGAATCAACTACAAGAACGTGAACAAGCTCCATCGATGACTTTGGAAGACGCACAGACCCATGGAGTAGCTAATGCGTGTAATTTCTCATAGTTACCTGTTTATAGATTTGTTTTATCTCGTGCCTATTGGTTCGTGACCTCTGCCTTAGCATATGTAATTTTGAACTTGTTTATAATTGATAACTGTAGAGATTATAGAGTCTTTTGTTATTGTGCTTATTTTGTGATGTTTTGTGAACTTGAATTAAGTAGTACCTCCTTTCATCATCATCTAGCGTACTTATATTTATTGTACTACCTTGACTTATGCTGCTAATATAGCCTGGTTTTGCAAGCTTATTATTTTATCGAGCTTGTTCATGACATATGTATTATTGGGTCGGCACACTAATACAATTATCTATTCAGAATCAGTGTATTACGGTCTGATCAACCTTAGTGCATTTTGGTTCGCTCTTCGCATGACTACTTCACGTGGATTGAGATATATAGTTGACTAGTATACTTGCCCTCTAAATATGTCTGAGCATATCGTATCAGTTATATAACCGTACTAATACGAGTATGCGAACAAAGGATTACCAGAATAGGATTTTAATCCACAATTGTCTTGACAAATCCTATTTGAATTCGTTAAACGCCTTGATCCTGATACTTCTATTCTATTACCTCACCCTTGAACTCTTTATTATTGATCTTCGTCTTCCCTTATTTTGGAAAGACGAAATCTCGTGCTTGGTATAAGTTTGATATATAGACAGTACTAGATATACCCTACAGGCCGGTCGCATTGTTGATGACCCTTTTATATGATTAAGGGAATACCATAGGTGATATGTTTTAAAGACTTGAGGATTCAATAACATGATTAAATAAGTCGGGGCATAGCTTTATTAGATGTATAGCCTTAGATGATAGATGGGTAAATTCTAAGTTGGGTAGAGATCGCAATGTTCACTTGAGGGGAATCCTTTAGACTGTAATCAAGTGAGATTGGATAGAGAGAACCCTACCATATTTTTAATTTTGAGGACAAAATTTTTATAAGTTGGGTAGATTGTAAGCCCCCCGATTTTCAGTAATTATTAATTTGGATTTTTCACAAATTTCCGTAATTTTTTAGGATTTTTCTGTAATTAAAAACCTAGGCTTTTGGTAATTAAATAATTTTTATTTACTATTAATTAATATTAAAATATTATAGAAATAATATTTTATGGTGTAAAATAGAAAACCGGACATAGAGTAATTTTCTGTGAATTTATTGGACTCCGAAAACGCGTTTAAAGCCCTAAAAACTATTAAATAAATAAACTAATTTAAACCTAGAAATAAACCGGGTTTATTCCAAATAAACCGAATAAAACCAAACCAAACCAACTCAAACCGAACCGCTGCACTGAACCAAACCAACCCAGCTTAACGGGTCGTGTCGGGTCGGATCCGAGTCAAACCCGACCCGGACCCGTTAACCCTAACTAAACCCAAATCCCAATTCGGGTCGAAACAGTGTTTCCGACCCGGCGGCGCGCCTATTTAGGGGCCTCGACGTTCGTGCCCTAGCGGCCGCTTTCCTTGAGATCCGCGAAGCCGCTGCCGCCCTTCTTTCTCTCCCGTGCCGCCGCTCCCCGTCGGCTGGACCCAAGCTTGCACCCTAGTCCGACGAGTCCAGCCCCGTTCCAGCCGCCCGTCCCCAGCCCGCACGACCACCGCACGCAGATCTCCTTTTCCTTCTCCCTCCGTAGAGCTGCCCCCGCACGCCGGAACCCGACCATCTCCTCCAGATCTCCTCTCCCTCCTCCTCTGCTGCCAGCGTCGCGCCGGACATCTCCTACACCCTAACACCTCCACCCTCTCCTCCGCCTGAGACTTGTCTCGACCACCGCTCACCCGAGTCCCCTCTTCCTCGTCGACCCGCTTGCCTCCGCCTAGCCGTCCCCGTCGTCAGCGTCTCCACCTAACACCCTCCACCTCCTCCTGAACGACCTCGCCGGAACCCTAACCCGTCGAGCCCCGCTGCCCAACCCCTCACCGTGCCACACCCTCAGCCCCGACGACCAGAACCTTTCTCCTTCCTCCGCCCTAGCCCCGACTCCGACAGCAGCTCCGCCCAGCCGCGCCGTCCTCCTCCCGAGCAGCCACTCCCCGGCAGCCCTAAGCCAAGCCACCCTCCGACGAGCTTCGGACAGCAGCACCATAACCCTAGAGCAACAGTGGACGCGGACACGGCACAGGAAGCAGTTCGAGTCGGACACAGCAGGACTCGGACACGACTCAGACACGTGGAAATCAGTCTTCACGGAGCCCTGTTCAGGTATCGTTTCCTCTCTTTCCGTAATTCTGTTTTTGATTCCGTCAGTTGCAATGCGTAGTCTGTGTAACCCTCTCGGTGCCCGTGCAACCCGTTCGGTGCGTCGTGCCCTGTGGTGATCGCAAACCGCGATCTAAAAACAGGAAAAACAATGCCCTGTTTTACCCCGGAACTGAGTGCGTCTCGCCAAACGGGATAATTTGGTCGCACGCGGTATTTACCGAAACGTGCGCGACGTTGATACGGATGTGTGGAATTTTGCAGAAGTTGATTCGGATGTGCGTGCACACCGGAATCAACGCGTATCCGCCGACACCGCCCCGTATCCGTCTGTTCTGGAATACGTCGTAACTTCGTGTACACATGTCAGATCGAAATAAAACTTGCACCATCGGACTCGTAGCAATACGCTGGTCCTGTGACCCAAGTTTGGTTCGATTCTGAGAACATTGACAAAATCGTGTATCGTGGGCCCCACCGGCTCCACTTGACGGGCAATTTTGTGATCGGCTCATCGGAATCCAATTTTGGAAGTTTCGTTGGGTTCGTGTCATCGTTCCTGACTTGTTGACACTAAATTAGACAAATTTGGAGACCTTTGACCCTGACACGCTTTTCGGTGCAAAGTGGCCCACATATGGACCCCGCTTTGACCCAGAAATTTTATTTTTGCCCTTGTGTCCAAATTGGACTAATGGACAGGCGTTTCTAGCTATTTGATATTTTCTGAACCTAATGGTGATATTTATTTTGGCAACCGGAGTAGTCCCTGCAGAACCCGCTGATCCCAGAGCTACAGTTGGAGCCAGAACCCCAGGCAAGTGTACCTTGCCAAACCCTGCAGCCTTGCTACTTATTTCCTTGACTTAGTTATACATCAGTGGCCAAGTATACCTTGCCAACTTTACATTTCTTGTTGCATTTTTCCTTGATTTATTTATATTGCTGTGCATGCTTAACCTAGGACCGTGTGACTTACTTAGCGTCCAACACCGTACGCGATGTTGTGTAAGTCATTTAGAGATGGACATTTGTGACCCCTTTACATTCTCGTACTTGTCTTATTAAGTACATTATACCCAAGACACTTGACACTATACATGAGACATGATCTTTCTGAGATATTCATGGTGATCCTGTATAGGATGTAGGATTTGACATTGACATTATATTCCTAGATACTATATAACTTGTTGCATTAGATATGATTGTGCGTAACATGGACATGGTGCATCATGGACATGAGACGTGGGATTACATTGGGTGGGGAGAGACACACATGCTACAGGCTGATATATATATATATACCCCTATTATTGTGAGGCACAAGACTCTGAAGCCCGAGCTTTGCCCATTACCAGATATTACTGCTACCGGCTCCCCGACACAGAGCCTGTAGTGGCTCAGCCTGAGTACTCGTGATGCTCTCATCTTGCATTTCACATAGATGGTTATATAGCTTACCCTATTTATTTTATTATTACTGTACTGTATTTATTTGGCTTGTATTATCTGTACCTTGCTATGTCCCCTGAGGACCTGGATCCGAATTATATCCCCAGAATTTGCAGACGAGATCTATCCCGAGGTATACGGGACAGCAGCAGGAGCTGATACAGGAGCTGTACTGACACCCGAGGACGAGATCGTACCAGAGGATTTCTCCTGAGTATTGGCTTCAGATACTCATTTATTTCTGTTTCTAGTTATTTATTTTTAGTCTATCGCATTGATGTATCAGACTTATTCTCGGATTGTTCTTCGAGACACTTTTATTGAGATATGTCAGTTTATTTTATTTACATTGTTCTGGCATTGGATCTGTAATTATCTGTTATGGATGAGATTAGATTAGACTGTGACTTATATCATTGGACCTACTTATTGTTGTATTATAGCTTAAGAATGCCTCGATGGATCCATTAAATTAGGTTTGTCCATTGGTGTGTGCTGCTGGCCATTATCCCATATCCGGTCCCTCGATATTTTGGGACTGGGACATGACAATAAGTAATGACCGAGGTGCACAGTTCACAGTATTTAATTCATCAAGGAGGTACCAAGATGTATCAAGACATCAAACAATATTTCTGGTGGAATAGGATGAAGAGGGAGATAGCACGATTCGTTTCTCGGTGTTTGGTATGTCAGCAAGTAAAGGCCTGCCAGTAGAGACCAGCAGGATTATTGTAGCCGCTTCCTATTTCGGAGTGAAAATGGGAACATATCACGATGGACTTTGTGACTGGTTTACCTAGATCCTCGACTGGTCGTGATACAATTTGGGTAATAGTAGATTGTCTCACAAAAGTAGCTCACTTTCTTTCCTTCCGAGTGGGGCAATCCACAGAGAAGTTAGCGGAGATGTACATGCGACAGATAGTAAGATAGCACGGTGTTCCAGTGAGTATCGTATCAGATCGAGACACTTTATTCACTTTAAATTTTTGGCAGAGTTTGCACCAGAGTTTGGGCACTAAGTTGAGATTTAGTAGCGCTTACCACCCTCAGACAGACGGGCAATCAGAGAGAACCATCCAGACATTGGAGGATATGTTATGAGTTTGTACTTTGGATTTTGGTGGGTCTTGGAAAGATCACCTATATCTTGTTGAGTTCTCATACCAACAGTTATCATGCCAGCATCCAGATAGCACCCTACGAACCATTGTATGAGAGAAACTGTAGGTCACCATTAGCATGGGATAACATTAGCGAGTGGAAGATGTTAGGCCCTGAAATGATCATACATACAGTAAAAGTTGTCAAGCAAATCAAGGAGCGACTTCGGGTTACGCAAGATAGGTATTGGCATTGGGCAAATCAGCATCGTAGACCATTATAATTTTGTGTCGGCGACCACATGTTCTTGCGGATTTCTCCAACCCATGGATTCATAAGATTCAGGATTCGCAGGAAGATTGGTCTATGATATGTCAGTCCATTCGATATTCTCGAGCGGGTAGGCGATGTTGCTTATCGTCTTGCCCTTCTGCCTTTGCTATGTGAGGTGCACGATATATTTTATGTATCTCAGTTGCGTAGGTATGTCCCAGATCCGAGTCATATCCTCGACCATTTTGAGCTAGTCGTTGGTACCGACTTGTCTTATGAGGAGCAGCCTATATCCATTTTTGATCGAAGGGAGAAGATGCTCAAGAATCGGACTATTCATCTTGTTTGAGTTGCTTGTTTAGGAGAGTCGATGTGGAAGTGCGATGATGATATCCGATCTCGGTATCCGTACCTATTCGACTCAGAAGGTATATTCATTTTTATGCCTTCGTATCTCGAATCTCGTGATTTGTTTATCCATGCTATGTGACACAGTTTCTTCATATGCTTGAATTTGATTGCAAGATCTTGTAGTTAGCGTAGTGAATATTATGATTTCTCTAGTTAGCCTTGGGTTTGAATTCCGAGGACAATTTTTTTTAAGGTTGATAGAAATATCACTCTTCGTTCCCAAAATACATATTTTAGGATATTTTTATTTTTATTTTTTGCTTGTATTTATTCCTGCTTAGAGTATTTCTTGCTCACATAATCATTAGGTTGCATGTATAGAGACTAGACCCATTCTTTGGTTTAGCATGGTTCATGGTTTATTTGTGGATTGGTTTATTCATGAATTTGAACCCATAGTCTAAATCTCAAACCCTAGCTATATAAGATAACTTGTTTCTCTCTCTTACCTCATTCTTTATTTTTTTTTCTTTCTTTCATTTCTAGGCAAGTACACCTTGCACTACATGGAGAAAACCTTTTGATTTTTATTTCTTGTTCTTTTCTCACATTTTATTAGTCTATACTATTCTTATGATGATTTTGACCACTTTTCATTCTTGGAGTTCTCGGTTTAGATGGATAAATTTGCTTATATCAACTTTTTTAACTTAGGATTTCATGGCTTCCTTGAGTTTTTGGTGGTTTTGCTCTACTAAAATATAGTATTTTCGAAAATAGTTTTTGGAAAGGATGGAGCACTTTATTTAGAACGTTTTGGCTTTTTGTTCACTAAATTCGGAGTTAAAATATATGAAGAAAATAAATTTCAGATTTTGGAGCTTTTCTGCCATGGCCGAACCTACTGTTGGAGAAGACGAAGTCTTCATGAGGCCAACGAGCTATGCGGCTGAGAGTTCTATATGGCCCGAAAGGATTATGTGGCCAAAGCTCTGTCGGATATTGACCAGCATGAGTCCATCTTATTGGACGCATGACTACCATCGCACAAGTATCCTTGAACAATTGTGTTCACTCGTTGAACGAAAATACTCGTTGAACGAGTAAGAATTTTGCTAAGTCCAAAATACTCCATGTGGCATGACTCCATGCTACCACGATTGTCATACAGCCTGACTTATCATTCGGCCTTGATCCTTCTACACGCATCCGACCCCTTGCACATGTTTTATTGGACTAGTTTTGGTTGAATGTTCCTTTGGAGTTTATGAGTTGTATGTGTGACTTTGATGACCACAAAAGTATTAGACCCATCTATACGTCATGATCCGACCACTTGTATTCGTGTTGATACACTTACTACGTTCTATGTGTTCTTACGTGCTAAGTATTCCTATGCAATTATATTACATATTTACACTGCGGTGTACCATTACGCTACGTGACATGTGATATGATTCAATCTCCAGCATGGACGTAAGGGTTAGTCAATGACCAAGCGTGGCTAGAATCTGTTGATTGTTGCATCATGCTGGGGTGAATCCAAATTGAACTATCAAGTGACAAAGTAAATTCGTATCTAGCATGGATATACTATGGTACTTCATATAAGGGGAATACCATGTGACCACGCTATGAGATTCTAGTTAACATTAGGGTTAACTAGGCAACTAAACTGGTAGAGCATTAGGAGGAAATGAAATCTCGATATCGTGCCTAACTAGCCACCTCTAGTTATCTGAATTGGGGTGTGCAGGCTAGTCCCCATAGAAATTATTTAAATCCTCATTAGTGGATGGCAATATCCGACTATTATATGATACTATGTGTTCTCTGCGATCTTAGCACGGTGGCCTTACGAGGGACCAATGCATACTACTATGTGCTATGCGGCAATTTGTGGCTCGGCTAACCCTGTTAGTACTTTGTTCGATCTGAGGATTCCTATATGCATAATATCTCTGGGATAACCCTGACTTCATCTAGTAAGCCGTACAAGTGATTGGCCTATTATGTAACTGAGACAGAATAATATATATATATCATAACCTGGTTTTATTTCTGCATTCGTGCTTCCTTTGTGGTACTTGATATTTAGGGTATAACTCTACTAGTTTTTTATGGCCAGGTTTAGAGACAGCACCCGAGGATCAAGCGTACTTCCCCCAGAACAATAGCACGCACCAGGCAAATGGCCATTGAGGGAAACGAGTGGGTCTCTTTTTCCCTGTTTGTTATTTCATATTTTACTTATTTTGGGCATTTAGCCACCGGCACTTGTAAGTCGTGAATCTGGATATTTAGTTCCCTATATGATTATAATTAATCAGACTGCAGTTGTTCATGGTCATGTACTCTTGTTACTCTGCCAGCCTTCTCATTTTTGCACAGCTAGCTTCTTGAATGTTGTGGCAGGCATTTGGGAAGACTTACTTTCTTGTCATGTATGTTCTATGTTTACTGTTCTTATTTGATTGATTGAGACAATAGACGTTCTATGTGACCCTAAGTAATGTGCTTTTAGTATGCACCCTCTTATCTAGTTACAGTCGTGACCGCCGTACTTGATATTTAGGGTATAACTCTACTAGTTTTTTATGGCCAGGTTTAGAGACAGCACCCGAGGATCAAGCGTACTTCCCCCGGAATAATAGCACCCACCAGGCAAATGGCCATTGAGGGAAACGAGTGGGTCTCTTTTTCCCTGTTTGTTATTTCATATTTTACTTATTTTGGGCGTTTAGCCACCGGCACTTGTAAGTCATGAATCTGGATATTTAGTTCCCTACATGATTATAATTAATCAGACTGCAGCTGATCATGGTCATGTACTCTTGTTACTCTGCCAGCCTTCTCATTTTTGCACAGCTAGCTTCTTGAATGTTGTGGCAGGCATTTGGAAAGACTTACTTTCTTGTCATGTATGTTCTATATTTACTGTTCTTATTTGATTGATTGAGACAATAGACGTTCTATGTGACCCTAAGTAATGTGCTTTTAGTATGCACCCTCTTATCTAGTTACAATCGTGACTGTCGTACGATATTGTATATCTTGTACGGGGGAGCTGGCCATGTCCGTCTCCGTATTCCGGTACTGCGGCTGACAGATCCTCATTGTTTGAATCATCGACGGTTTCTTCATCGTTAGAAGATCGTCAGAGGATCTATTATAATGCGCCTTGAGTGCGATGGCCTTCTCTTTGGGAGTTGACTTTTCTTCAAGGTCTTTGAGGTCCATCTCATGTGTCATCAGCTTTCCCATTAGTGTTTACAGTGAAATTGTATTGAGGTTATTTCCTTTAATGATCGTTGTTGCTTTCGGGTTCCAATTTTTTAGAAGTCCTCTAAGTACTTTGCGTATCTTCTCGTGGTTGTTGTACTCCTTGCCAATAGAGGATAGAGGATTGACAATGTCAAAAAATCTTGTGAATATTTGAGTGATGGTCTCATCTTGCTTCATCTTGAATGCTTCATACTCTTGTGTCAGATGACTTATTTTTGATTCCTTCACTTGGGAGGTTCCTTCATGAGTGACCTCAAGAAGTTTTCATACTTTGTGTGAAGTTCTGCAAGTAGAGACCCTGTTAAATTTAAATTTTTTTATAACACAAAATAGAGCGTTAATATCTTTAGCAACAAGACAAGCTTGTTTCTTTTCAGTGTCTATGTACTTATTATGAGGTTTCTCTACAAGTTTGGCATCTATGACTATTCTAGGTGGCTTCTTGTATCCTTCTACTACAATAGTCCAAAGGTCAAAATCAAGTGACTTCAAGTAGAAACTAATATGTGTCTTCCAGTATGTGTAGTTAGTACCATCAAATAGGGGTAACCTATTTATGGACTGGCCTTCACCATTATTGGTGTGGATAGATCTAATAGTTGACATACGTCTCTAAGGATGTTAAACCAAAAATCAAGAGAACCAGCTCTGATACCAATTGTAAGAGTAATTGGTATTAGCAATAGTTCCTATATAAAGCGCACCTGGTCTGATACCAATTGAAGGACCGTAAAGCAACTCTAGAGGGGGGTAAATAGAGTGCAGCAGAATAATCAAACCAATTAAAAATTATCAGAATGAAGGCAGTTGCTAACTAACAATGTATATAAAGACAGTGAAGTAAAGCAGTAAAGCAGTAAAGTAGAGAGAGAGAAAGTAAATGCAAACACCGTGATGTATACTGGTTTCCCTCTGAGAGGACTAGTCCAGTCCCAAGAACTCAAGCTTGGATTTTTATCCACTATAATAACCAATAGTGAATCACAAGCTTTGATCTGACGGCTTTTCACTTCTTTATACCATGAGATTTGATCTGAAGTATCGAAACTCCACACACCATGAGTTTTGATCCGAAGGCTGGCAACTTTACACAGAACTGGGGCTTGATGAACCAAGCTCATTACAACTTTTTTAGACTTCTAGACCGAGATCGCACTTGACACTTAGAAGGTTGGGAGTTGATAATGGAGATAAGAAAGTTTAGTCTCTGAGAGTTTACTCACTATAGGATAGAAAGAATGAGAATGGTTGAGTGAGTAAGTATGTAAAAATCCAACTATATTTATAGGTTATTACTAAACTGATTTCGGCTAGAATTTGGTAGGGAATATTTGAATTTTCGAACGTTGGAGGCCACAAAATCAGGGATATAACAACTGGATGATTTCATACTAAATAGGTGACCGAGTTCTCTGTGAATTCGGGACAAATTCGGCCTGAGTTCGTTCTACCTATTTTAGGTAGATCAAAGTTTGTATTTGGACTAGTTTGGTGGATAGGTTCAAGATATTTTTGGCCTGATTTCTGGGTGGATGGGTTCTAAACTGTTTAAGTGGACTGAGTTGCTTTCTAGTTGCATGTGCGACTCGACTTACATAAGTCCTAGACTCAAATAAAATATAATGTTATATATGAAAACCAAGAGCACTATGATGACGCCAATCTTCTAAAATATTTACTGACTTAAAGATGTATTTTCCCTTATCGGCAGTTCAGAGAAATCTTCTTGTATAACTCCGTTTTGGCTCATCATTATATAGCATATATTCATTCCTGATCTTGCTTATTGCTTTCTGCTAGTACATGTTAGACGAACAAGGAAATATACAGAAGCAAATAGTGCATATCTGGACAATGCTAAGTTTAAGTAGAAGATACTATAGTTATTGATTGATTACCATAATGCTTAACTTAATCGATTAGCCATATTAAAAAACTCAACATAAACATTGGGCCAACAAGCACAACCCTTTTGCTCTAGGACATTCTGAGATCATATGTCCTGGCTTTCCATAATAAGAACACCCAGCGAGGAAGGCGTACTTTGCTGCTGAGTTCAATTTGGTATTGTTTGCTGAACTGAGGCTATTGAAACTGGACTCCTCGGCGATCCGATAGTTAAATCACCCTAACTGTCGGGGCTGGTGCTGAAGACTGGTTATAAGAACCGTCTGAAATATGGTTCCTCTTATGACCTCCAGTTCTATCTACTATTCTCTGGGCGGTATACTCATGCCTCCTGCTGCTCTTAATACAACATCAAAAGTCTAGAACTCGGGTTGTTCTACTGCCAATATGATCTTCAAGTAAAGTTCCAGCTGGAAATTTATCACGTCCCAGTCCCAAAATACGTAGGACTAGGAATACGTAAGCATACCAGCCATATGTCTATGGCAACTCCAATATATGGATACCATAATACACACGTACGCTGTAATATGAATATTAACTCACATGTGGTATATATTGTCACAAGTCACAGAAATACTAATCTCATCCACACAACGAGTCATAGAAAAGAAATAACTAAACTAAAATAATGAGTCTGAATAATCCAAAAATGATAGTCGGGTGGAGACAAATCCACTACCAAAGACTATAACAAAACTAAAATGAGAGAGGAGGGTAAATCTCCAATATAAAATAAGATGATGATATAAGTGTATCAGCTAAGAGATCTATCGCTAGAGATAATCAAAGGTGCTCAGAAGGTAAGACCTCCTCGGCAGAAAATAATGCGTCAGGTCCTAGCTCGTACTCCTGCAAATAGTCATGATCGTCTACACCTGGAAAGGGACCAGGTCCTCAGAGGGACGTAACAAGATACATAGAAGCATACCAATTGAATACAGTAAAACATGCATAATAGACAAAAAATATATAAGTATGTTATACAAGACAATCTATATGAAATGCATAATGAGGACAAATTTTTGACGTATGAACGTGGGTAGGCTACTCTATCTAATCTCACAACTCACAAACACGTCAGGAATATCAGAAATCGACATACCGCGAGGGTAGCGACCAGCGCGACACTAGAAATTGACATACCGTGAGGGTAGCGACCAGCGCGACACAACTACCGTAGTGTGTTCTAGTTACTACGGTTTACCAGAGTGGTTATAGCCCATACGCCTACTGATTGTCCTCCCCTCCTATGATACTATGTGTCAAATGTGTGTCAACATATATATAGTATATAATTATGACTGAAAGAAAACACACATACAATGAATATATAAAAATATAATAAGCATGCAAGGTACTGTAAGCAATTTGGCAAGGTATACTTGCCTGGTCTGAAAAGGGATGAAGTCGCAACTCAAGGCGTCGTCCGATCTACCTGTCATATAAATTAAACAAGTTAGGCTACAAAAGTGGGTGAATAGGTTCCTCCATTTTAATCTATTTTAATTCTGAATAAAATAGCCTAAAATAGTATTTTAATCTTATTATAATCTAATTTTATTATTAAACCCTAATTTTGGTCCAAAGAAAGTCAACTTTACGGATTTGTGATCCGTGGCACGCAAATCGAGGCAATCCGTTGACAAAAAAGTCAACCGACTCAAATCCTTGATTTGTGTGTAGAATTCTATAGATTGCAGTTCTACAAGAACACCAGAATTGACGGTTTCATAAAATTATAAGTCGGTAAAGAGTTATGTCCACAAGGGCGCACAAATGATAATTTTCGGTGGTTTTCTATTTACCTCTACGTTGCACGAATTTTATAGTAAATTAAACTTACATGTTAAATTTTGAAAATATTATTTTATGTAAGTTTAACATTTTAACTTTCTGAAACTTCAAACGGTTCGTAATTCCGAATTCGGGATCTCCCGAAATCTCGAAATTACAGAAACGCGTCTGATTTTGGACAACTGGCACTTTTAGAATTTTCTGGAAAAATAGGTTCATAAATTATTAAAATAATTTATATATTCAGAAAACTAAACTTGATATAGTTCTAACAAAAAAATGGAGCGTATTTGAAGTCCGGAGCTAGGAGATATCATCTTTTTAATTCTTCATAACTACTAGAAAATGAGGTTGGATTTATGACAAATTTTGACTATTTTTGGACGAAAAATGGGAGAATTTGGAGAAGAAAAATATCAAAGATGAGGTATTTATAATGGTTTATACTACTTAATTGAATACGACTATGATTAACTAATTTGGATATGATTAGGATGAGTTTAAATAAGGATAGGATATGCATGAAGTGCTTTCCTAGTAGACTTAGGATTTGAATTAATTTAAAATAGAGTTTGAGTTTATCTAAATAATTTATAATCTTAAATAGAATTAAAGATAATACAAATAATTTATATATAATCTTATTAATATCTATTAACACTAAATTAGCATTTATCTAATATTAAGACTATATATATCCAAATAAATCCTAAATAATTTTAAAAATCTAAACAAATATCTTAAAATTCTAAATAAATTACATAAAAATATAATTAAATATTTTAACCTAAAGTAAATATTTGGTAGGAACAATATCCAAGTATGTTCTCATAGTAAATCATAAAAGTTCTAGAAATTTATGTTTTCTATATTTTAATTACCCAAAAAATTCTAGAAAAATCTTCAAAAATCTAAAATAGCCTAAAAATAATTCTAAATAAATATTTATATAATTAAATATATCAAGAAATTTATTTTCTAATTAACTAAGAGAATACTCTAAAAAAATTCAATATTTAAAATAATCTATAATAAATATAATAATATAAAATACACACAAAATACATATTTTGGGTGAGGGGGTTTACAATCTACCCAACTTATAAAAAATTTCTCCTCGAAATTAAAAATAAGGAATAATTTATTAAATTTTTCACATTCGTATCTAAGGCAAGTCAACCGCAATTTTCTTAAAAATTTAAATGACAAAATCTATTCAAATCCATCATAATCTCTTCAAAATTAAAATAACCACTGTTTAAATCAAAATTAACCTAACATAATCTCTTTTAGATTTTTAAATAATAAACATCCAAATTTAATTCAAATCTATATGATATCTTGAATATAAACCCACATCAAATTTACATCACGATTTCCAACTATCATAATCTCCTATAAATTTTAAACAATTCTAATCAAATCGTATTCCTATATTTCAACTTAAGAATTTTGTACTCTTTAAATTTTAAATTCAATTTCTATTATCAACATTTCAAATAGGTGATCCAACAATCAAAATTTAACTTTTAATTCAAATCATCAAATTGTAAAATTTTGAATTTAATCCATCAATGTTCATGTTTAGAGTTCTATATTTTTTTTCCTCAAGATTTAAATTGATAATTCAATCTACAATATTCAAAATTTAAATCATGTGCTCAAATTATAAATATTTGGTCTGCAATATCAAAATTTTAAAATTTATTCTATAAGGCATTCTTATCTTTAAAGTTAAATCATCATCATCTATATCATTCTTCTAAAAATTCTTAAAATTAAAATGACTTAAATCTCTCAATCTAATCTTACTTGATTACAATCTAAAAAAATTTACCACAAGTTGACAATGCAACTTCTACCCAACTTAGAATTTACAGATCTATTACATAGGCTATACATTTAAGAAAAACTTTCTCAAATTATTTAATCCTGTTATTCAATCCATAAAATATCTCACATATTTTATGCCCTTAATTACAAAAGATAGTCACCAAGTAATGTGATTGGTCTATGGGGTATATCTAGTACTATCTGTATATCAAACTTATACCAAGTACGAACGTTCGTCTTTCTGAAATAGGAGAAGACAAAAAACAATAATAAAGAATTCAAGGAGGAGGTGATAGAATACAAGTACGGGGTTCAAGCCGATTTAAAGAATTCAAAAAGAATTATCAGGGCAGTTGTGGATTAAAATCTTATTTTGGTAAATTCCTATTCACATGCGCATATCAGTACAGCTATGTAACCGATAAGATATGCTCGGATATGTCTAAAGGGCAAGTATATTCGTCTAACATTCTGAGTCAACTATATCTCAATCCACGTAAAGTAGTCATGCGAAGAGCGAACCAAGTGCATTAAGGTTGATCAGACCGCAATACACTGATTCTGATTTAGACAATGTATTAGTAGGCGTCCCCAATAACACATATGTCATGAACAAGCTCGATAAAAGAATAAGCTTGCAAAACTAGGCTATAAAATAGCAGCATAAGCGGAGGTAGTCCAAAAAATATAAGTACGCTAGATTATGATGGAGGAAGGTACAGAATAATTTAAGTTCATCAAGAAGACCGGTGTTGTGCCTCTACAGTTGCCATACTAACTTTTTGTTTAAGTCTAAAGTCAACCAAATGGGGCATGGTCCTCTAAGTTCTACAGTCTGGATAAACACTATCTTCTTATGCAAGTCTATAGTTAGTGTCATTCAATATACTTCATTAATGGGTCAAAAGGACTATGTGATACTAGGTTATGAGGCATACTACCAAACATACAAGAATTTAACTAATAGTATTATTGAATAATAGAGCGTATATACCTAGTACCAGTCATCTTTCTAATCCCTATCAAGCACGAAAGAAAAGATAAGATTGACGTTGTGAATGGATCAAGCAAGATGCAATGCAAGCAATCAAATAAGAATGCGAAATGAAATCAAGGGAGGTAATTAAATAAGTGGATGAGATCCTATATTCTAATTCTATGTGCGGGCTTGCTCGGTACAGTAACGTAACCGAGACAATATGCTCTCGACCTGCATGGGCCACCACAAAAATATGTCACGTCCCAGTCCCAAAATACGTAGGACTAGGAATACGTAAGCATGCCAGCCGTATGTATATGGCAACTCCAATATATGGATACCATAATACACACGTACGCTGTAATATGAATATTAACTCACATGTGGTATATATTGTCACAAGTCACAGAAATACTAATCTCATCCACACAACGAGTCATAGAAAAAAATAACTAAACTAGAATAATGAGTCTGAATAATCCAAAAATGATAGTCGGGTGGAGACAAATCCACTACCAATGACTATATCAAAACTAAAATAAGAGAGGAGGGTAAATCTCCAATATAAAATAAGATGATGATATAAGTGTATCAGCTAAGAGATCTATAGCTAGAGATAATCAAAGGTGCTCAGAAGGTAAGACCTCATCGGCAGATAATAATGCGTCAGGTCCTGGCCCATACTCCTGCAAATAGTTATGATCGTCTACACCAGGAAAAGGACCAGGTCCTCAGAGGGACGTAACAAGATGCATAGAAGCATGCCAATTGAATACAGTAAAATATGCATAATAGATAAAAAATATATAAGTACGATGTACAAGACAATCTATATGAAATGCATAATGAGGACAACTTTTTAACGTATAGGCATGGGTAGGCTACTCTATCTAATCGCACAACTCACACACACGTCAGGAATATCAGAAATTGACATACCGCGAGGGTAGCGACCAGCGCGACACCAGAAATCGATATACTGCGAGGATAGCGACCAGCACGACACAACTACCGTAGTGTGTGCTAGTTACTACGGTTTACCAGAATGGTTATAGCCTATATATCTACTGATTGTCCTCCCCTCCCATGATACTATGTGTCAAGTGTGTGTCAACATATATATAGTATATAATTATGACTGAAAAAAAACACACATGCAATGAATATATAAAAATATAATAAGCATGCAAAGTACTATAAGCAATTTGGCAAGATATATTTGCCTGGTCTGAAAAGGATGAAGTCGCAACTCAAGGCGTCGTCCGATCTACCCGTCACATAAATTAAATAAGTTAGGTTACAAAAGTGGGTGAATAGGTTCCTCCATTTTAATCTATTTTAATTCTGAATAAAATAGCCTAAAATAGTAATTTAATCTTATTATAATCTGATTTTATTGTTAAACCCTAATTTTGGTCCAAAGAAAGTCAACTTTATGATTTGTGATCCGTGGCACACAAATCGAGGCAATCCGTTGACCAAAAAGTCAACCAACTCAAATCCTTGATTTGTGTGTAGAATTCTATAGATTTCAGTGCTACATGAACAACAGAATCGACGGTTTCATAAAATTACAAGTCGGTAAAGAGTTATGTCCACAAGGGCGCACGAATGATAATTTTTGGTGGTTTCCTATTTACCTCTACGTTGCACGAATTTTACAGTAAATTAAACTTATATGTTAAATTCTGGAAATACTATTTTATGTAATTTCATCATGTCAACTTTTCGAAACTTCAAACGGTTCGTAATTCCAAATTCGGGATCTCCCGAAATCTCAAAATTATGGAAACGCGTCAGATTTTGGACAACTGTCACTTTTAGAATTTTCTAGAAAAATAGGTTCATAAATTATTAAAATAATTTATATATTCAGAAAACTAACCTTGATATAGTTCTAACAAAAAAAACTGGAGCACGTTTGAAGTCCAGAGCTTGGAGATATCGTCTTTTTAATTCGTCATAACTACTAGAAAATGAGGCTGAATTTATGACCAATTTTGACTATTTTTTGACGAAAAAGAGGGGAATTTGGGGAAAAAAAATGAAGGATGAGGTATTTATAATGGTGGACACTACTTAATTGAATACGACTAGGATTGGCTAATTTGGATATGATTAAGATGAGTTTAAATAAGGATAGGATATGCATGAAGTACTTTCCTAGTAGGCTCAGGATTTGAATTAATGTATATATATATATATATATATATATATATATATATATATATATATATATATATATATATATATATATATATATATATATATATATATATATGTGAGTTTGGGTGTGTCAGTGTTGTGGTCTTGTGTCTGTGTAGTTTGTGTGTGTGTGAGTAGCTACTGTCGAACTAGTAGAAGTGTCTACTGTCGAAGCAGTAGGAGTGGCTACTATCGAGAGTAGAAGTAACTGCTGAGGAGAGAAGTATCAGTAGCTATTGCAGGCAGTATCGGTAACAGCAGTGTCGATAGCAGCAAAGGGGTTAAGCAGCTGCGGGCACAAGGAGCAGCTCCTGTAGAGTGCAGTCGAGCTTTAACAGTTAACTCCCTGTGCAGGTTGCTCACTATGTAGATCAGCATAGAAGGAGAGCAGTGGAAGTAGAAGTCTTTAAGTGAAGAGAGCAGCAGATTTGAGTTCTTCACTGTGCAATTTTTACTGCACATTGTCAGTTCAGTTGTTCTCTGTGCTGTGCCAAGCACAACAACAGTTTCCCGAGCATAGTAACTGTGCAGTTTCAGTTGTAATGTTCAGTGTCCTTGTATCAGTTTCAGTATATCTAGTTTCAGTAGATGACCTAGGCTTGGGTTTGGGTTTTGGTATAAGAGTTAGTTAATAGTTATGTTGGTAGTTAGTATATATATATATATATATATATATATATATATATATATATATATATATATATATATATATATATATATATATATATATATTCTAACTGTTACATTATATATATATATATATATATATATATATATATGTTGAGTTAGCTAGTTAGCTGCTTACATATATATTTGTTTATATTAGTTGATATTGTATGGTAGTTAGTAGGTAGGTATTATATTGATATCTCTTTTAAGTACTTAGTATATATATTGTTATAGTTAGCATATTAGTATTGAGGTATCTATATCTATATATATATATATATATATATATATATATATATATATATATATATATATATATATATATATATATATATATATATATATATATATATATATATACATATATGTTTTATCTATTATGTTGAGGTTTGGGTTACCTTGGGATACCAAAGTATCACCAAGGTATAGGGTCGATACCAAGGTATTGAGTTTGGGTATCGAGATAGGTGCGATACGAATTGGTGCAAGGCCAAGGTATCCTATTTCAATTGATTGGATATAGTATTAAATTATTTGAATTATATATATATATATATATATATATATATATATATATATATATATATATATATATATATATATATATATATATATATATATAAACCTTTATTTTCGTATATTAAACTTGCGTATCTTGGGATACGGCTCTTTGAGTGCCTTATTGTTTCTTAGAATTATATATATATATATATATATATATATAAACTTTTATTTTAGTTTGTATAGCATAGCTTCATAGTGTATCGACTTAGTGACTTAGTGTTAGACTCTTGCAACCTAGAATTCATTAGTTTGACTTAGAAATGGCGTATCGACCTAGAATTTTATCAACTTTACTTATTTTCATTCTTGAACCTTGTATTGATGCGACATACCATATATAGGTTCTGAGACATCGGCTTGGGCATCGAGAGAAACACCTTGCTTAGGACGTCAGGCGAGTATATTTCTCTGATAGTTTTTAATTCATAATATTGTATATATGCATGTTTTAGAATTATATACATTGATCCTGACATAGTGATTTTACGGACTGGTACTATATAGATCCCGTCAGGAGATGTTATCCCCTACCGTGTTCAGCGGGTACTCGTGTACATTGTATCTTATCATGTATATTGGGTATTGATGATACTTCATGGTCACACATTGCTCGTATTCAGTGTGCTTATTCGTGTATACCCACCGCTCGTGTTCGGTGGTTATGATATTCGTGTACACCCACTGCTCGTATTCAGTGGTTATATCTCGTGTTCGTAATGTGTCATGATTGGATCCATCGGTATTAGTTGTGGGTGGAAGAGTAGGAGTTGATTATGTAATTAAAGCCTTTTTTATATCATGTACATTCTGGTTACATACCTCACTTGTAATCCATCTTACCTGATCATGTTCACCCAACCCGATCACATAATAAACTTGTATTCTGAAGCACATTAGTTAGTTTAGATTGCAGTTTTTTTATCATATTGATGATATTCATATTGTTGATCTATATTCTCGTATATTACCTGTATATCTTGTTCATTCATTCATATGTTTAGTGATCTTGTATTTTATTTCTATATCTATTTACATGCTCGATTATGCTATTAAAACTGCTTTCAGAGGTATATACTTCGCTCCAATCCTAATTGGATATTTTTTTTCAGATGACTGGCTTTTAGAGCAGTGTCCCACATTATACGGGTCGCAGGACGGCGTACCCATAGAGGATACTCCTATTGACCAGGAGGTCTTAGTTGCGGAGTTTGAGGAGGTCTAGTTTACTTGTATTGGATTATTTTAGACTATTCTTTTGGTGGATTCACAGTTTGTATTATTATTTCAGATTGTGGATTATATCTTCATTCTTTCCTTCGTTATTTCATTCGTGCATTATTCTTCCTTAGTTTGTTTTGTGATTGAGATTATATATACTTGTGAGATACCATATTGCTCCTCCATTTGGATTTGAGATGATTGACATGTACCATATTATATTGTTGAGATGTTAGATAGTTAGAAATGACCCAGATAGCGTTCTACCGCCGATTCTTCGGCGTAGGCTTAGCATAACCACGTACTCGTGCCCGAATATCCGGGTGCGGGTCATGACATATTTTTAGTGGTGGCCCATGCAGGCCGAGAATCACAATTAGTGCAATTTTGTAGTTGTGCTCGTCTAGAGCACTACTACGAGACTGCTTTAGGAAATAGAATTTAGGCTGAGAGTTTACTCAATCACACCAAAAAAAAATTCAATCTATTTTTGCAAATTCTTATCTATTGAATATTGTTTTACTTTGAATAAAGTTCTATCCTTCTTTGATGATATTGTATTATATTCAATATTGATTCTGTATTTCAATCTATCTTCAGGATGCCGCCGAAGACACATTCCCAACGATCAGGTACCGCGACAGCACGATCAGTCACTTCATCATCTATTAGGGTAGCACCCTCAGACGATGGTCCAGCACCTACATTCAGGAGGTCAGCTTCACCGGTCCAGGTGGGCGTATCGGTAGCAGCTTTTGGAGGTGCTCCACCTCCAGTACTGAGGACAAGACATACAGTTTCTGAGGATCTTCCACCTCCAACACCTGTAGTTGATCAGACGCAGATGTTCGTACTCTTTCATCAGATGATGGAGGCACAACAGTGACAGTCAGAGGTCCTGTGACAGAGCGTTGAAAACGCTTGCCAGATCGTACTTATAGCAGTGGAGAGAGCTACTACAGCCTAGCTACAGACGACACCAGCTCAGTTTATTCTGCATCAGCCGAGGCAGGGTACCATCATCGACTTCAAGAGGATGGGCCCGAAGGACTTCAGAGTAATAGAGGGTATTATCTATGCGGATGAGTAGATCGATGACATCGAGCAAAACTTGCGGCTGGCGCAAATTCCAGAGGTGCTACAGATAGAGGCAACGGGTTGTATGATATTCGATATTGCACTGACATGGTTTCGGAAAGACCCGAGGATTTTAGTTCCAGGACTCTCTTGGGAAGCCTTCAAAGAGCTTTTCAAGGAGAAGTTTTTCTCGGACGTGGCTCTTACATCTTTGGAGAGTCAGTTCCAATACCTCATCTAGGGAGGTATGTCAGTGGACGAGTATGCGGCAGAGTATTGTCGACTAGGTCGCTTCGTGGAGTATTAGAACCCTATAGGCAGAGCAAGGAAGTTCAGGAAGGGCTTGAACCGGGAGGTCAAACCCCACACTAACGAAGATCCTGCCGCCACCTTCGAGGAGATACTCAGACAGGCGCAGAGAGCGGAGGATGACTTAGAGCTTGGCTCTAAGAGGTCGAGGGACACCGGAGGATCCAGCAACAACATAGGTCCCACGAAGAGTCCTCACTTCCAGCAGCAGCAACAGAGGCCTTAGCAGTACCAAAGGTAGCAGTATCATGGGCCAGCTAGAGCGCCGGCTCAGCAGATGCATCAGATTCAGAGGGAAGCAGTTCCTTGTACTTTCTGTAAGAATCAAGGACACGGATGGGACGCATGCAGGTTGAGGCTAGGCCAATTCTTATTCTGTGTATCGGGAGACCATCAGTTGTGGGCTTGTCCTAAAGTCCCAGCTCATCCAGCTCAGGGTGGAGGACAGGCACAAAGGGCACCCGCTAGACCACCAGCGGGCTAACAGAGAGGACCTCTTCCACCGCAGCAGTAGCAGTTTACATATCTTCGGCAGCAGAGAGGAGCACAGCCATAGGGGTGAGCTTTTGCCTTAATTATCGAGGACGAGGAGCCGATTGGTGAGGTCATCTCAGGTTCAGTTTATCTCGATTCCTTTTCAGCTCATGTTTTGTTCGATTATGGTGCTTCTCATAGCTTTATATTTGCATCTTTTGCTTTGAGGCATCGTCTTGATTGTAAACCGTTGGCGTGGACTTGCAAGATCATGACCGGGGGTGGCATCATCCTGGTCAGTGATGTTTGCAAGAATTAGAGAGATTATTTGGGAGGCTGTGAGCTGAGCATATGTTTACTTGTAATGCCACTTCCGAGTTACGATATTATACTCGGGATGGATTAGTTGAGTAGACATCACGCTAGTATCGATTGTCGTGGAGGTAGAGTTTTATTTCAGACGCCAGGAGAGCCGAAGTTCGAGTTTGTCCGAGGAGTTGAGCAGAGCGAAGGCAATTTTTGTGGAGCTTTGGTAGAAGAGCAGGAGCTGCCACATCCGTTAATTTCAGAGTTCTTGGGTGTCTTTCCAGCAGAGTTGTTGGGTATGCCGTCGGACAGAGATGTGGAATTCTCTATAGATTTAGTGTCAGGCACAGAGCTGATCTCTCAGCATGTCTATAGAGTAAACAACAGCGAACTGGCAGAGTTGAAGCAGCAGGTGGATGAGTTGTAATACAAGGGCTTTATCTGTTCCAGTTCAACACCATGGAGTGCTCTAGTACTTTTTGTACCAAAGAAGGATGGATTTGTACGTATGTGTATGGACTACTAGGCACTTAATAACCTCACTATCAAGAACAAATACCCGTTGCCGCGGATTAATGATTTGTTTGACCAGTTGAGCGGAGCAAAGGTATTCTCAAAGATAGACTTAAGGTCAGGGTACCACCAGGTAAAAGTAAAGAGGGAAGACATCTCGAAGACAGCTTTTCGGACTCGTTATAGGCAGTTCGAGTTCTTGGTGATGCTGTTTGGGTTGACCAATGCCTCAGAAGTATTTATGAACCTCATGAACAAGGTTTTTCATCAGTACCTGTACCAGTTTATTATAGTCTTCATTGATGATATTCTGATATATTCAAAGACCCCAGAGGAGCATGAGCAACACTTGAGGATTGTTTTAGAGACCCTCAGGAAGGAGAAGCTGTATGGCAAGTTATCAAAGTGCGAATTCTTCCTTGATAAGGTTGAATTTCTTGGGCATGTTATTACAGGAGATAGAATCTCAGTGGACCCGAAGAAGATTTCAGCAGTTGAATCGTGGTCTACCCCGAGTTCAGTAGCAGAGATCAGTGTTTGATGATAAACAAAAGAATGAAACTAGGTTTATACGAAACCCTTTCTTTGTTTACAAATAAGAAAAAAAAGAGTACAATTAATCCTATACTAGGATGTTAAGTACAATAAAAATAATTCTGGGGAAAAATTGCTTTAGGAGTCTGATCTACGATCGATCACTTTGTCCCTTGGACCACACGATGATGAAGAAGTGATGTAGAAGAAGAAGAAGCTTCAAAGGTTGCAAGTGGGATTGAATTCTCGTTGTCGAAGTTGTCAATCAATACTCTCTATCTGTGCTCTCTGTTCCTCTTTTTATCCCGATCCCCCTGGCTCTTTCCACCCTGTGACTAGAGGTCTCTATTTATAGAGATCAGTCACGATAACTATCCAGTCAGCGTAGAAGCACAACTGTGGAGAAAGTTACACCTTTTATGCGGCGGTTATAATAATTGCTACCCACGTTTGAATGATCTTCTGAATCCGCGTATGACGCGTGTCCCATTATGAGGTAATGCGTAGAACTGCTTTTTGAAGATCACGGCATACAAGTCACGTAGGTAACTGCCCCTCGCGTAGAGATGGTTGGCATAAAAGCCAAATAACTGTCTCGTTGGCGTAAAAGCCAGATAACTGTCTTGTTGGCATAAAAGCCAAATAACTGTCCTGTTGGAGTAAAAGCCAAATACAGCGTAAAGCTTGATGCTGCATGAATAATAGATAACCAGTGTAAAAAAGCTAATTATCCTTCTTGACTGAGGTCTTGAGCGTATTCTGGGCCAAATAGTCTTATCACATACCTTTGCAAATATAGCCGGAGTTAGCGTATTTCGAGGAGATAGCATACGGCGTGCTCCTATAATTAAAAATAGGCTAGTTGGCATATTTTGAGGAGATAGCATACGGCGTACTCCGATGGTTAAAAATAGCCTGGTTGGCGTAAAATGCTAGGATGGTGATGTGAGCGTATTAGTCACAGTTTTTAGCTCTCCCAATTATTTTAAAAATAGAACCAGATCTCATGCATTTAATGCAGAGATATACCTCAATCTCGTGCATTAAATGCCAAGATATGCCTCGAGCTCTGTATGAGAAACAACTTTTGATGTGGCGTCTGATTTCGTCTCATCTTGAGCGTAAAAGCTCGTCTCTGCCTGTGTAGAATAGGCAGCGTATTCCTTGAACGTGTAAAAATGACTTATATCAAGGATATGTCACTAAACGACAGTCTGGGTCTCTGTGCAAAATCATCATCACAGCCGTCCTCTTGATCCTCGTGCAGTACTTTTGTCAAGAGGCAGGTTCATTATTTTGTCTGACAGATTTATTCGAGGAATACGAAGAGTTCCTCGTATGACTTTACGTTGTATTAAAGACAAATGTATTTTACGTTGTAGGGAGGCATAGCAACCTTTTACGCCAAAACAGACTTGAAGCGCTGCTTTACGCGGGCATCTATGAAGCTCTATGATACGCCAAACAGCTCTAAAGCTCTGTTTTACGCAAGCAGTTCTGAAGCCATATTTTACGTCGTACAGCCTTGAAGCGCTGCTTTATGCGGGCTTCATGCATATTGCGGGTTTTGACTGTATAGTAAGCGTACAATTCTCCAGTGTATTTCATGCTTCTACAAGACCCCCTTCAAAGTTTTCAAATTCCTCATAATTTGAAATACTTTGAATGAAGCATGAAGTGGTCAAATTTGACTCGTTCTTTGAGGCTGATTTTTCGGCAATATTTAAGAAGTTGTTGGATTTGGTATGTTCTCTTCTGCCTATATAAGGGCAAGCGAGTGAACCTGTTTTTCCATATTTCCTTCACCACAAAGATGGTTGCCGAGATTCCTTGGGCCGTACTGACGAGGAAGAAGATTATGCTCTTCCAGCATGTAAGGAGCCGTAAAAAGAGGCATCTTCGAGCAAATATCCTCTGCAACGATGGATCATGGAAGGATATCATAGCTTCCTTTGCTCGGGATAATCAGCAATTTTATATGGCGATTCGTCCAGGAGAGAGGAAGGGTCTCATCGGACCACACAGCTTGCTAGCTGTATTTTCTCCTATTATGAAGCTGGACCCAGGTGGGCAGCTTGGTCGTGTCTTCCAGTATTATGTTGGGTCTGAATACCCTAACACAAATCTGAGCATGGCCGCCAATGACGTATGGAGGGGGGCTTGAATAATTTAAACAAGCCCAGTTGCTGAGTATGATCGGTGGGGAGCCCCTGACATATATAGATGGGACTGAGTATAAAAAACCAGCTTTCTTATTCGGCGACGTTATTGATAAGCAGTCTCAGACCAAGCCCAAGAAGAAAGATTTGGTATTTTCTACTAAGGGCACGATCATGTATCTGCCAAAGATGCTCCGAGATTACCCTATCTCTGCATTCTTCCATGTCACATATCCCAGAAAGATGTCATGGACTCTGACTCCCTATCTTCATGGCCAGCCGAGGAAGATCTTTTATAAGAAAGGATTGGAATGAGGGTCCTTTGTAAGCAGTCCCTCAGGCCCTGTCATGCCTTTTAGAGGATTACTGTCGAGCAGCGTCCCGAGTGAAGATACTTCACTGATCCAGCCGCTTCAAATAGCGACTTTCTGCAATGACTTTATGGGGCAGGGGGGAGTACACCCCAAGGTTAACCCTCGCACTAGTGGATGGCTTAGCCCCCAGAATCTTCGATGGGCCAGTTTAACTGCATGAGCCCTGAAGCACTTCCAGATGGAGCTGGAAATTATTGGCTTGTTCGCGGCTGTGAGTGCTACTAGTGTTGGGCTGCCTCTCAACCCTAACTTGTTCTTGGCTTTGATGGAGCGATATAACTCGCTCACTGGGACTTTCGCCACTCCGATAGGTGAGTTGGGCCTGGAACTTCATGAGATGGCAGACATCTCAAAGCTGCCAATGGGAGACACTCCTTATGAAGAGTACGTTCCCACAAATAGGGAGCTGAAGGATACCCACCCTCGGGCAGTGGCAGTATACCAAGAGCTGATGAGCCACTATCTTGTATGCACCGCCTTCTACAAGAAGCCCTCTGATTTAGCCCATATCAATAAATGGGTATCCTACCTCTTCTTCCATCAGGCTAGAAATGCCAAACAGGATAAGGTTGTAGATAGCAGAGATAAACCTTTAAACCTTCTGAGCATGCTTAATGCCAACACGGTCGATGATCTCATTGAAGATGCAGGGGCTCTAGATCGTATTCTCAATGAAGAGATAGGGGGTTATCCTGCAAGAACCAAAGCCTGCAGCTATATGAGGCATTGTCGAAAGTCTCTGTCAAGAGAAGCTCAACTGGCTGGCTTCCTTTTTGTTTGGCTACGTCGATGGGTGGTTCCTGGCATCCCGTCTGCGGATCGCATTCATCGCAACACCTTATGGCCCATAGTGCATTTGGTATTTGGAGCAAGATTGGGCCTGCTCCCTGCCATGTGTGCAGAATTCAAGCTGGTATGAGGGCCATTACTGAGGGACTGCTGGCTGATGATACACGGCATGAAGGATATCCCAGAGTAGAATTGCCATTCTTATATCTGATGGGATGGTTAATCCTTTACAACACCAAAGTGATATCTCCCGGATCGGCCAGTGGTTCGGGCAATAACTTCCTGTTGAATTACAGGAATTCTTCTTGGAATATGACTGGCGTCATAGACAGTCGGCTAGTATTAAATTTTGCCCATAGTTGAAAGTTCTTCTGCATCGTCCCCCTCTACATATCAATCAACAGGGGATAAAACTTCAGGATACAGGTCAGGGGAAGACTATTCTTTCTCCCGAAGCCTTTTACTGGTTGGTTTGCATTAGACCTTCCCATCTGCTGTACAAAAGTGAGGACCACTGCTACTTGGAGCCTTATCTGCCTAGCCGTTTTGCTAGGCAATTTGGGTATGATCAGTTGCACGTGGGGAATCCCATCACTAGCTTCAAGTTCAAAGGTGGACTTATTGATGGAGCTAGAGGATGGCGGTACTTCATAATGGGTTGTACTGGAGCAACCTTTGCTGTGCCCGCGACTTCTCTCTCCACGGAACTGTGCATTCTTTACTCGTACGTACAGTTTTATGTGTCCATCAATACCTTCTATCGTGATTTTGATGTTCATGGAAGTTTCAGGATGCCCTCACATAGGTCCACTGGGAGAGAGCATATACCATTTGTCTCCTTTGATGAAGGTGATGAAACCACTGGTGCAGATGATTATTTGTTAATTTTACCGAGAGACGTAATAGCTCCGCCAGCAGAGCCTCTCATAATCTCCAATAAACAAAAGGCTTCCACTCTGAAAGAGCCTTCCCCCCGTAAGAAGGAGCTGACTATCGGAGGTCCAAAAAGGACTTCCACCAAGGGGGCCTCTAGGAGTAAGCCTATTGTTTCTCCTGTTGGGAATGATTCTTTGATCAGGGGTCCTTCGCCTTTTAGAGAGGGAACCTCCACAGTTCCAACTGATAGTACTAGAGATTCTTTGCCCTCAACTGCTGCTGCTACCACCGTTACTGGTAGTGCTTTTAGATCGCCTTCGAGGCCGAGCATAATAAGAATCCATATACCTTTGCAAAGACAAATAATGGGACTAGCCCCTCCTTCGTCTGTAAGTATCTCGAGCGAGATTCTACCCGATGAACCTCGAGTGGATCTAGGTGACGACTGGGATGACTACCCTCAAACGTCAGTTGGTGTACCCTCTTCTCCATGTATGACAGCTTGTTTAGCATCATTAAGAAATAATTTAGCTATACAGGCTGCAGACGCAACATACATATCATCGACCATGGGTAAATGTTTTCTTCACGCTTCCTTCAGGAAAATTAACATCAAATTGATATTAACTTTCTCTTATCTTATTTTCAGGCGAAGATGTCTCTGGGAGGGTGGAGTTGACACAACTTCTGATTTTATTGCAGATCCAGCTAATGAAATGGCGGCACCTAACGTCGACGAAGCATATATTAAAACTGTCGATCTTTCATCCGCAACATTCTCGGGTGTCGTCCTGCCAGTGGCAGTTCAAATAACATCAGAGGAGGATGAACCCACCATCTCGACCATGCCTCCTTCGTTAAGCAAGCCAGCAACTTTAACTTTTTTTGGTGTATCTTCCTTTGTCGTGCCATCTGTTGAAGCGATGACTGTGGCAACATCCTCCATAGTCATTCCAGAAGGGAGATTTACCGATATTGCAGCCACTCCCAGCGTACATCCGATCTTTGTGAGGCTAGTTGAACAATACACTAGCATATTCTACCGCACTTTAAAAAAATTGATATCCATGGTGCTAGAGAAGAATCTAGGCTTTGATGCTCTGAAGACGTCCCCCAAGCTCACTATAGCGCCGATTAGAAATTTCAATGATGCTGAAAGAGCTGATGCGCTAGAGCAAATAGTTAATGGTTTAGAACAACCCATTAACTAATATTTGCAACTATCCCGAGGCAGCATCGATGACCTGGTTCAAGCTGAGTATGACTCCCTAACTGCGGAACTTGCTCAGCAGATTGAATCTTTAAACTAATCCATCCAGGAACAACAACAAGAGATAAAGAAAGAGTAGGCAGTGTTGGTGAAGAGTATTCCTTAGCTGGCCAAGTGCTGCGCTGAATATGAGGGATACAAAGTGAGGGTTCAAGAATTGGAAGCTGAACTTGCCCAGACAAGGGAGAGTCTTCTCAAGGCATCGACAGTTCATGATGTATTTGAGGGCCAAGTGAAGACAGCTCAACAGAACTTGACACATGCGGGTGTCATCCACGCAAGTTTTGTTGATTCTCTGTCCGAACTATCTCGCTTGAACAATAACGAAGAAAGGCTGGAGCTGGCTCGCACTAACATTTTAAACTCCAAGAATGAGAGGATGGCTGCTTTGGCGCAACAGATCCGCGATTTAACGGCTCCTCCCCAATTATGTACTTTTTTGTTTCTCCTGTAATTTCTTAGAGATAATAAAGATACATTTTCTGACTTTGTGGACCCATCACTTTAGAATATAAATGATAGGCTAAGATGAAAATGATAACAGAGGTATTATGGACATGATATACTTTCGGTAAGGTTTAGCTGAATATATCTATTTATAGGTAATATGGACATGATAGAATATGATCCAACTAAATTTGTATACAAAACACTATCAGAGGTAATATGGACGTGATAGGTTTTAAAGTTTTAAATTAGTTAAACATATCTATTTAGAGGTCACAAGAACATGATAGAATATGCTCCAACTAAGTTTTGTACGTAGTATCGTCAGAATGAGATCTTCATTATACCCTGTTTAAGCAAGGGAGATCAAACATAGTACTTCTTCAAGAATTTGCCGTTGATAGGAGCCATTATCAAATCTCCATTAGGCTTGGCTAATCTGTAAGTGCCATTTAAAAATGTGGTTTCAATCACATATGGGCCCTCCCATTTGGGCTGGAACTTGTCCTTACTTTTGTGTGTAATGATCATTGGCCTCTTCACAGCTTGAACTAGCTCGCCAACTTTGAACACTCTTTCCTTCACTTTTTGATTAAAACCTCTGGATATGCGTACCTGGTAGAACTCGATGCGCTGTTGAGCTTGAAGGCATTTCTCGTCTAATCCTTCTAGCTCTTGAAGTCTTAAACGATCATTATTTTCCTGAGTCAGCTTATTAGCCACTGCTATTCTGAGTGATAGAATTTGAACTTCAATGGGGAGAACTGCTTCACACCCGTAAACTAACGAAAATGGGGTACAACCCATTGGCGTTCGTACCGTTGTGTGGTATGCCCACAAACATTCTCCCAACTTCTCGTTCCAATCTCTTTTGTTTGAAGAGACAAACTTCTTCAAGAGTTTGATGATGGTTTTGTTGAAAGCTTCCACCAAACCATTAGCAGCAAGATTGTATGTCGTTGAGGCCATATTCTGTATCCGATTCTTATCGCAAAATTGGTGAAATGCTTGACTGATGAATTGAGGCCCATTATCATGAATTATCCTTCGGGGTATCCCAAAGTGATAAATTACATGGTGCTTGATAAAGCTGATCACGTTGGATGTCTTTACCTCAGCAAGAGGGATCGCCTTCGCCCATTTGGAGAAATAATCCATGATAGCCAATATGAACCGATGTCCTCTAGAGGATGAAGGATGAATAGGACCAATGATATCCATACCCCACGCTTCAAAGGGCCATGATGCAATAGTAGGATGTAAATACTCAGAAGGCTGATGTATGAAATTTGTATGAACCTGACAGGCTTTGCATTGTCTTGCATATTTTACGGCATCTGCAATCATAGTAGGCCAGTAGTAGTCCATCCTCCAGATACGATTCTGTAACTTAGGACCGGGTTGATGTGCTCCACATACCCCGTCATGAGCTTCTCGGATAACCCGCCTTACATCATCATCAGAGAGACATCGTAACAATAGTCCATCGTATGTTCGGCGATATAGACTTTGTGAAGAAGCATCAAAATAGAAACGTAATGATCGTCTCTTGATAGATACTGCTTCTTTAGGATCTTCTGGTAAGATTCCGTATGACGCGAAGTCTATAAAGGGATTTCTCCAATCTCTCTTAGGAGGAACCGTGCTTATAGCATAGCTGCGTTCTATGTGAAAGTTATTTTTTACACAAAATAAATCTCTGTTAAGAAGGATCACCGAATTATGCCTTCTTATAGGAATAGCTAGATCTGCAACTAGAATGGCCAGAGCATCAGCTTCCAAATTTTGAGATCGAGGAACATGCTCTAAGAAGAATCCTTTAAAAGATATTGCTATCTCGATCGTTGTTCGGTGATAAGGAATGAGGTCTGGATTGCGGACTTCATATATTCCTCTGACCTGATTGACGATCAGCTGAGAGTCACCAAAAGCTTCCAGGTATTCAACATCCAATTCTTTAGCGACTTGAATCCCAATTAGTAGAGCATTATACTCTGCCACATTATTAGAGCAGGGTTCGCTAAGAGAATATGCTCGATAGATGATGAGTTTACCAGGAGTCACCAGGACAATTCCTACTCCTGAAACCACGTTTTTCTTAGGACTAGTTCTGGAAGCGCCATCAAAGAATAGCTGCCATGTATCACCTTCCATTGCTGAATTATATTCTGGAACTTTGTCGGGAATGTCCTCATATAATTTGGAGGTTTTCAGAATTAGATGGGAAGCTAAGAAATCAGCCAAGGCTTGACCTTTCGTGGACTTCTGAAGGACGTACACCATATCATATGGTGTCAATAGCATTGTCCAAGTCGCGAGTCGGGAATTAAGAACACTTGGCTTATTCATTAAAACCCAAAGTGGATTGATTCTGGAGATGATATGAATAGTTTGGCCCGTCACGTAATATCGCGTCTTCTGAATGGCAAATATTAGGGCCAAGCATGCTTTTTCCACTGGACTATACCTGTGTTCAACTCCGACCATCATCCTGCTTAGATAGTAAATAGCCTGTTCGTGACCCTCATTGTTCTTCTGTGCAAGGAGAGCCCCTAAAGAATGATCCATTGCTCGAACATACAGCAAAAATGGTCTTCCTATGACGGGAGGCACCAGAACTAGAGGATTAATAAGATAGCATTTGATGTTATTAAATGCTTGTTGACAGGCTTCGCCCCATACGAATGACACACATTTCTTCATTAGACGAGAAAAAGGCTGACATCTCCCAGAGAGGTTGGATATGAATCTCCTGATATAAGCTAGACGACCTTGAAATCTCCTGAGTTCTCTGAGATTACGGGACGGTCGCATTTCTAGGATGGCTTTTACTTTATCAGGGTCAACTTGAATGCCTTTAGCGGTAATGACAAATCCCAGGAATTTGCCACTGGATACACCAAGAAAGGACTTTATGGGGTTTATTTTGAGTTGATGTTGGCGCATCAAATCAAATATTGTCTTCAAGTCTTGGATGTGATTATTCTTGAGGCAGCTTTTGACAGCAATATCGTCGACGTAACACTCCATCGTTTTGCGCAGATGCTCATGGAATATGTTACTCATAGCTCGTTGATATGTAGCCCCGACATTCTTCAATCCAAAAGGCATAACCGTATAGTAATATAGCCCTGTGGTGTACGAAAAGCAGTATGCTTTTTATCTTCATGATTCATCTTAATTTGATTATATTCTGAAAATCCGTCCATGAAGGACATGCGTTCAAAACCTCATGTATTATCGATCATGATGTCTGTAATGGGGAGAGGGAACTCATCTTTAGGGCAGGCCACATTTAGATCATGGAAGTCGATACAAACACGTACTTTCCTATTTTTCTTCATAACCGGGACAACATTAGCGATCCAATCAGGATGTTGTTCTTCCCGGATGTACCCACAGGCTATTAGCTTCTTAATTTTAGCTTCAATGGCATCCATCATATCCGGGCGGAACCAGCTTTGGTGTTGCTTTACAGGCTTTGAATTGGACAATATGTTGAGTTTATGGGTAGCCACTTTTGGATCAAGACCTGGCATATCCTCATAATTCCAAGCAAAGACGTCAATATATTCTCTTATCAGCTTGATTATTTCCTCTCTTTCTTCTTCGAAAAGATTGTTACTGATAAATATCGGCTTTGGTAAAAATTATCCCCAACATTGACTTGGATAACCTTATCTTCAGTGGGTGGTTCTTTTTGTTCGAACCGGAGTTCCCATTGTGTATCCATTTGCTGAGCCTAGGATTCATTTTCAAATAGTTCAGATTCTTATTGCTCTATTTCGAGGGAATCTGTCAACACCATATTTACTGATAATGCCCGTTCGAGTTCATCATCTGAATCGGAGGATGATAAATCGTCTTGAGAAGATGAAATGGTCTCCTCACTTGACTCAGAGTTGTTTGAAGTTGCAAGATATGTGGTATACCCTAACCCAAAATGAGTTCATTGACAGTAGGGATCACCATGCAACGGCATTCGTCTGCCTTTTTCGTAGTTGAGGCCTGGCTCCAACTTTAAATCATAACCCATGCTTTGCATAATCTTCAAAGCCTGTGGGCTATATCTGTGGACTTGCATTTTCCCAGCATCAGATTCGTGAGAACCTTCTTGTACAATTGGTCTATTCCGCATGTGACCGAAGACTATTGGATGCTGATTGTTGCGAGTAGGTGGAACAACAAAGAATCTTCATGCGGCCCATATGTCATGACGACATTAGATGTTGACGCCACTTCCCACACATATGGATGATAGAAGTCTATAGCTTCCAAGAATTTTTGTGCTATAGGTTCTAAATCGTTATGAGGAGAAGATTCCTGATTAGGAAATTGAGCGTCAGTATACTAGAAAAGAGAATCTTTATTATCGCCAGAAACTATGTTCCCGGTTATATTTACATCAGCTGTCTGCTTGTTGCGCCTACGGTCAATGACCAAAGGTGGAGGCTTCTTGTTCAGACTGATCACTAGGGGATTATTTCCTCCTCCCGATTTGGTTTTGCCCAAATGGATAGTCACAGGTTCCATGACTTTCGGACGGGTAGTCCGCCCTTTCACCTGGATTGACAAAGGTTGCTCAGCAGATGGTTCTCCTGGCTCCTGGTATGATTCCTCTTCCGTCCTGCCTGATACCTTCTTCATGTAGTCTTGGGTGTACAACATGGCATCAGAATAGTAGGATTCAACTCCTTTGAACGGGTTGAGATCAGCAAACTCTATTTTTACTGTTTCTTGGACGTCTACATATTTGAAGCATTAATGTAGGGTTGAAGGAACAATATTGTGATCGTGGATCCATGGTCTGTCCAACAGAATATTGTAAGACACCTCCGAATCAATGATGTAGCATGTAGCCACTGATCTAAGGTCACCAATCTGGATCCTCAAACGAATCTTTCCCAACGGTCTTAACAGACTATGAGGTATAATGCTAATCGACGATCCCGGATCTATGTGAATCCGGTCTACCTCAACGAAGCCAATATATCCGGTGTAATAAGGAGGCCTGTCGTGTCTGTTATGTTTCAACAACATGTCCTTTTGAGTGAAAGTGATGTTAGGGACCACTTCCATCACACTATGGCATTGAGGACATGCCACAGGCTCTTTATCAGGGGATTTGAGCTGAGTCAAGCATACATCTGCTTGCATTAACGCTTCACTCAAGGCTTGATGAGTGTCTTTGGATAGCCTAAGTAGTTCAAAAATGGACAATCTGGCTGGAGTATTAGCCAACTGAGCCAAGATGTCGAAGTTATAAGGTTTCTCTAAACCTTTGTTTTGAATATTCTTCAAAGGTTTATCGAACGAACTTCTTTCTGCTTGCCTTTGTCCAGCAAAGTTGGTTTAGAAGGACCTGCCTCTGGTATAACAGGTTCAGGTTCTGGATGTTTGGCAGGTGAAGTGTCTGTCGCTGCTTCCTCCTGGTTTCCTCCATAGTCTTTAAGGTAGGCTTTTCCTGACTGGGTTCCGGTTGCTAATGCCTCTTCTTTCGATGTCGGGGATACTGTAACCATATGGCATGGTTTATATCTCGAGTTTTTTTTAGACTTAGCTTTAGCAGCTTTAGTCTCTTCCTCAATTTCTAACCCACATGATCTCCCCACGCTTGGTAGTTAGGGGCACTAAGTCATAATTTTGACCCCTGGTAGGAGGAAGATTAACAATGTTCATCATTGCCCGTGGAATAGGTACCACACCATCCAGAACTTCTTGAGGGGGCAGATTGCCAAACTGGAGTGAGATCATGTTTGAAGTGACCGTCTTCTCGCTATTACGCAGAGTAATGGCCTTGGCGTCGATCAGCTCCTGGATTTTCCTCTTCAGTAGATAGCATGCCTTTGTGGGGTGATATATGTATCTATAGAAAATACAGTACTTAGGATTATTTGTACTGCTGACTTCATTTGGACGCTTTACTTCGGGGAGAATAAACTTGCCATTTTTGACTAGACAATCGAATATGCTCGGAATATCATCGTCGTCAAAAGAATATTCCTCTATAGGTCTAGAAGTCCCAGGTTTCGTCTGCGTAGTCACTGGAGTATTTTGCCTGGACGTGTTGATGGCCAGAGCTTCCTTTTCTTTGGAACTATGAGTATGGTCATTATCGGAGGATGACTGCTTCCCTCGATCAGAGGTAGAGATCATGATTCCATTATCACGAGCCTTCCGACTGTTGTCTTCAGCGGCTACCACCGACATGATAAACGAGGGCCAATCATGGAACTGATATGGTCTCGTGAATACTGAGATCAGTGGGAGAAGATTCTTCCTGCAAATGTCCACCAAGGCGGAATCCGGAACTCCGGAAGGCATCTGCAAAGTAGCTTGACGAAAACATTCAATAAAAGTATGAACGTTTTCCTTCTCCTTCTGGTTTACTTCGATGAGTGATGACATAGACATGTCCATTCCTCCTTCGTAGAATCGAGCGAAGAACAGAGTCTTGAAATCTTTAAAAGAAGTAATGCAGTTTTTCGCTAGACTACGGTATCATTGGTGGGCCACTCCAGACAGACAGCCTTTAAACACTCGAGTGAGAAGGGCGTCATTCCCTTGCAACAACACCGTCATCATGCTGAAGTAATTCATATACTGGCTTGGTGACATTTTTCCCTCAAACAAAATCATAGTCTATGGTTTGTATTTTAGTGGGAAAGGGATCTCGTCCTAGATAGCTGGGTATGGCTGGTTGATTCCCAACTTCTTGAGCTGATCCTTATGCTTCAAGGCATCAAATTGGGCTTTTAATTCCCGAACTGCCCGTATCGGATCTTCAATTGGAAAAGGGACAACAGAGAGGTGAGAGATTGGTTGCATTGTAACTCCTACAGGAGGTAATACACTCTCCGGGTTAAGGGGTTGAGGAGCAGCTGATTATTGATTTTGAATAGGCTCCTGGCTTGCATTGGATGGTGGCATGTCTACCCCCACACGTAGTTGAGTCAGAGGAACAGGTGCTTGAGCTACCGCAGTTGTATGTTGAGTCACCATCATTTGGTGCATACTCTCCATCATGGTATGCTTCTCTTTAAGCGATGCTTCCAATACAGCGATGCGTTGTTCAGTACTTCCTGATGGGGAAACCTCTTCATGTTCATCTCCAACGGCATAAACTCCCATTTCTCTGGATGCCACTGAGGGATTAGTATAGATCTCTGTAGAGATTGAGTCTATACTTTCAGTATCAAACTCAGAAAGCTGGCGACCCCCAGTGTCGGAATCATAAGAATATGAAGCCGATTGTCGTGACCTCGAGCGGGTGTTTCGAAAAACACCTGCCTCAATATTCTCAAGGAGTCTGTCAAATCTTCTTTGGCTCGGAGTTCTAAAGGGATGACGTCTTGAACTTGACCTTCCTCTAGGAATGTGCGAAGCCATGTTTACCGACAAGAATGTCGGTTCTTCTTCCTATAAGGACAAAGAGTAGTTCAACTAATCGAAAACTGACCGTTTTGCCTTAGAATAGCAGTAGTTAATTACAACCTTATGACTACTACAACAATGCTCCCTAGGGGGTGTAATAGACATATTAGAAGATTCCCTGTCTTTGCATTTCTGGATCAAGAATTCACGCAAATCAGGGGGATTAACAGAAGAAGAAGAGGGCTTATTATGCTTTTTTACATCAGTAGGAACATGGAGATTGGGAACCACAACCCTCTCTCTGCCATAAGAATACAACAGTTCTCCCATGTGAGTAGCATACGATCCATCATCCTTCTGAGGAGCGTATTTTCCCGTGCAACGGGTCTTCTTTACGTGGACGGGCTTATCCTGGCGTAATATGGAGTTTTGCACAGGTTCGCATAAAACGGGGACAGTCCTCAGACGGCCTCCAGCGTCACGCGTAATCTGAAGAATGGGCAACTTCTTCTCTTGTGGGTGTACAAGCTTAGCGGTTGGGAGATCCGCCACTCGTTTTTCCTTGATGTGATTCCAGGGTCCATCTGCCTCATCATAGACGGGAGATGTATTTTTACGCGCAGGGCGCATTTGAAATTTCCAATTGGTGCTGAGGCCTTGTCAAAAATTTTGTCTGCCACATCACAGACGAAAGACAAAGTTTTACGTGCAGGGCATGTGTTAGACTTCTAGATTGGCACTGGGGCATTGCTAGAAGTTTTGTCTGCCACGTCACAGACGGGAGACGAGATTTTACGCCCAGGGCACGTTCTAGACTTCTGGATTGGCGCTGAGGTATTACCAAAAGTTTTGTCAGCCACGTCATAGACGAGAGACATAGTTTTATGCACAGAGCGCGTAGGCTGTGTTGTCACAACCTTGTTGATCAGAGGAGGAGAGCTTGCAGGAAGGGTAGAGGATGTCTTGGGCATCCACACTTTATGCAGCTTCCTGTTGTCCTGGACAGAGAGAGAATGAGAGTCACCCCCTGCGCGAAGAATATCTTCATAAGCAGATTGGTCGAATTGGATGACCAAAGTCTTCTTCGTCGATCCGACGGATACAACATCGTGTTGAGCAATTGCTTTCTTGTAAGATGAGAAAGTCATCCCCAGCAGAGTCGCTATCTTGTGTTTGATGATAAACAAAAGAATAAAACTAGGTTTATACGAAACCCTTTCTTTGTTTACAAACAAGAAAAAGAAAGTGTACAATTAATCCTATACTAGGATGTTAAGTACAATAAAAATGATTCTGGGGAAAAATTGCTATAAGAGTCTGATCTGCGGTCGATCACTTTGTCCCTTGGACCACATGATGATGAAGAAGTGTTGTAGAAGAAGAAGAAGCTTCAAAGGTTGCAAGTGGGATTGAATTCTCGTTGTCGAAGTTGTCAATCGACACTCTCTGTCTGTGCTCTCTGTTCCTCTTTTTATCCCGATCCCCGGCTCTTTCCACCTTGTGACTAGAGGTCTCTATTTATAGAGATCAGTCACGATAACTGTCCAGTCGGCGTAGAAGCACAACTGTGGAGAAAGTTGTACCTTTTACGCGGTGGTTATAATAACTACTACCCACGTTTGAATGATCTCCTGAATTTGCGTGTGACGCGTATCCCATTATGAGGTAATGCGTATAACTGCATTTTGAAGATCACGGCATGCAAGCCACCTAGGTAACTGCCCCTCGCGTAGAGATGATTGGCATAAAAGCCAAATAACTGTCTCGTTGGCGTAAAAGACAGATAGTTGTCTTGTTGGCGTAAAAGCCAAATAACTGTCATGTTGGCGTAAAAGCCAAATACCGCGTAAAGCTTGATGCTGCATGAATAATAGATAACCAGCATAAAAATAGCCAATTATCCTTCTTGACTGAGGTCTTGAGCGTATTTTTGGCCAAATAGTCTTATCATGTACCATTGTAAATATAGCCGGAGTTGGCGTATTTCGAGGAGATAGCATACGGCGTACTCCTATAGTTGAAAATAGCCTGGTTAGCATATTTCGAGGAGATAGCATATGGCGTGCTCCTATGGTTGAAAATAGCCCGGTTGGCGTAAAATGCCAGGATGGTGATGTGAGCATATTAGTCACAGTTTTTAGCTCTCCTAATCATTTTAAAAATAGAACCAGATCTCGTGCATTTAATGCAGAGATATGCCTCAATCTCGTGCATTAAATGCCGAGATATGCCTCGAGCTCTGCATGAGAAACAGCTTTTGACGTGTCGTCTGATTTTGTCTCATCTTGAGCGTAAAAGCTCGTCTCTGCCTGTGTAGAATAGGCAGCATATTCCTTGAACGCATAAAAATGACTTATATCAAGGATATGTTACTAAATGACAGTCTTGGTCTCTGTGCAAAATCATCATCACAGCCGTCCTCTCTATCGTCGTGTAATACTTTTGTCAGGAGTCAGGTTCATTATTTTGTCTGACAAATTCATTCAAGGAATACGAAGAGTTCCTCGTATGACTTTATGTTGTATTAAAGACAAACATATTTTACGCTGTAGGGAGGCATAGCAACCTTTTACGCCAAAACAGCCTTGAAGCGCTGCTTTACGCGGGCATCTCTGAAGCTCTATGATACGCCAAACAGCTCTGAAGCTCTGTTTTATGCGAGCAGTTCTGAAGACATATTTTACGCCGCACAGCCTTGAAGCGCTGCTTTACGCGGGCTTCATGCATGTTGGGGGTTTTGACTGTATAATAAGCGTATAATTCCCCAGCGTATTTCATGGTTCTACAATCAGGAGCTTCCTTGGATTAGCAAGCTACTACCGGAGGTTTGTTCAGGACTTTTTTAGACTTGCAGAGCCGATGACTAGGATGACCAGGAAGAACGTGGAATTCATCTGGACTGAGGATTGTCAGTCAGCATTTGAGGAGTTGAAGAGGATATTGACTACAGCTTCCATTTTGATACTACCATTAGGAGCATGAGATTTTTCCATTTACAGTGATGCATCAGGGAAGGGTTTGGGTTGTGTGTTACAGCAGCACGGAAAGGTAATTGCCTATGCTTTCAGGCAATTATGCCTGCATGGGAAGAACTATCCTACCAATGATTTGGAGTTAGCAGCAGTTATCTTTGCCCTCAAATTGTGGAAACACTATTTATATGAAAAGAGAGTAGAGATCTTCATAGACCATAAAAGCTTGAAGTATGTGTTTACACAAAAAGAGCTTAACATGAGGCAGCAGTGATGGTTGGAGCTGATGAAAGACTTCAACATATCTTTGCAGTACCATCCAGGGAAGGCCAACATAGTCACAGATTCTTTGAGTAGGTATCCCGTAGCTATGTGCTTGACGAGAGATAGACATTTATTGGCAGATCATGACAGTTTGGGTATTGAGGTACTAGTTCCTGGAGTCGCAGCACAGATGTGGGGACTTCAGGTTCAGTAGGAGCTGATGGACCAAGTCAGAGTCGGACAATATGAGGATGAGTCTCTGAGGATCATCAGAGCACAGGTTCAGGTCGGGTTGGCAGAGGACTTTATCATCACAGATGATGGATTATTGCGACACGGTACCAGGTTATGTGTACCGAGAGGAGCTTTGCGCGAGGAGATTCTGCTAGAGGCGCATCATTCTTAATACTCTATGCATCCTGGTGCCAACAAGATGTATAGAGATATGAGGGAGCATATATGGTGGTATGGCATGAAGAGGGAGGTAGCTAGCTTCATGTCCAGATGCTTAGTTTGCCAGCAGGTCAAGGCGGAGAGACAGGGACCAGAAGGATTGCTTCAGCCTTTACCTATTCCGGAGTGGAAATGGAAGCATGTGACCATAGATTTTGTATCAGGACTTCTGCGTTCTCCAGGAGGCAAGGATGCGATTTGGGTCATCATGGATAGGTTGACCAAATTAGCCCACTTTCTGCCATTTAAAGTGGGTACATCTACGGAGAAGCTCGCGGAGATGTATGTGCACCAGATTGTCAGATTGCACGGTATTCCAGTGAGCATAGTCTCAGATCGGGATAGTCGCTTCACGTCCTATTTCTGGAGGAGTTTGTAGGCTAGCTTGGGCATTCAGCTCAAGTTCAGTAGCGCTTATCACCCTCAGATAGATGGACAGTCAGAGAGGACTATTCAGACTCTCGAGGACTTGCTACACACCTGTGTTTTGGATCTTAGAGGTTCTTGGGAGGATCACCTTCAAGAGTTTTCATACAACAACAGCTACCAAGCCAGCATTGAGATGTCACCATTCGAGGCGTTGTATGGATGGAGATGCCGCACTTCGTTGTCCTGGGATGATGTTGGTGACAGAGATTTATTGGGACCAAAGATGGTAGTGGATGCAGTAGAGAAGGTAAAGCTTATCAGGGATAGACTTCGAGTGATGCTGGACAGGCAGCGGCATTGGGCCGATAGCCAGCGAAAACCTTTCGAGTTTGAGGTTGGCGGTCTGGTTTTCTTGAGGATTTCTCCGACACGTGGCACGATTCGTTTCGGTGGGGGCGGCAAGCTTAGTCCGCAATTCATCAAACCTTTCAACATTCTTGAGAGGGTCGGTGAAGTTGTATACAGACTAGAATTACCACCTGCATTGGAGGGAGTGCATAATATATTTCACGTGTCGCAGTTGAAATAATACGTGGCAGATCCCAATCAAGTGTTGGATCACTCGAAGATAGAGGTGGGCCCTACTCTTCGCTATCCAGAGCAGCCAGTGGAGATTCTGAATCGGAGAGAGAAGGTACCGAGGAACCAGACGATTCCTTTGGTGTGCGTCGCGTGGAGGCATCATTCGCCAGGAGAGAGTACTTGGGAGCGAGAGACCGAGATGCGAGAGCGATATCCATATCTGTTCGAGCCGTGAGGTATAATTCTTTCTTGCATTGTATTATTGCTTTTGGTAGATAGTTTTTTCCTTAATTTTGAGGACAAAATTTTTCTAAGGTGGGTAGGATTGTCACCCTCATATTTTTACTTAAGGGTAGTTTGGTAATTGACATGGATATTTTTAAATTCTAGGATTATTTATATTTAATATTGTGCATGCATGATTAATTAATTATTGGATTATTTATTGTTTACTAGTTGATTTATTTTAGACTTGTGTAGTAGACCTAACCCAATTATTAGAATTCATGAACCAATATTTTGGATGAGTTTAGTTTGAGCCCAGGAGTTAGGCCCATGGATCAGGAGGTTGGATTAATTAGAGAAACCAGTAGACTAGAACTTTTCCTCCCTAATTAATTTTTTCATGAGAGGCCCCAAGGGGTATTTGTGACTTCGTATATTGCTTGGAAAGGGGGTTACATGGTCGGCCATAACAAGGAGAGAGAGAGTGCTCTCATTTTATTTCATTCCCCAAATTCTAGATCTATAATTTTTTCTCTTCCAAATTCCCTCCATTCCCTCATCAATTCTCCACCAATTCTTCACCAATCTCTTTCTAAATTCTTCATTGAGGCTTCCACATCAAGGATCTACAAGAAGGAAGCAAGAAGCAAGGAGGAGGAGGCCAAGATCTACAAAGAGAGGAGCTACTTGGCAATTAGGGACTTTTCATTAGAAATCTATCTCCCAATAGGTACATTTTAGTTTTCACCCTTCTAATAGACTCTAAATCTGAGATTTAACATGAGAAATCAACCCACATGCATAGGCTACCTATAGTAAGTGGGTTTAGGTTCATCGGAGACCTACGGTGGAAGTTATGTCCATTTTGGTGCCAATTTTAGGATAATTTTGAGATTGGCACATGTAGTGCTTGTCATTGGGTCTAATTGATCTAAATAATATTTGATTGCTTCTTTGTGACTAGTATTGTGTCCACAATTGGATACGTGTTGGCCGTATCTCGTCAATTTGACGAAACGGGTTAATTTTGGGGGTTTTCCTCCGACGCGGGACCTTGTGTATATCATATTGTGACACAAACACGTAGATACTCTAATTACTATACATATTGTTCATAATTAGTGTTTTAGACTTGCTTGTATCCTCTGGGATGCGTTTAGTTGTGTGTTGGAGCCGTATCGCAAGCGTATCATAGAACTAGTGTGATACGGGTGCGGTGCACTCACGTGTTTGTTGTTTTGCTCTTTTGATATACGTGCATATGTAATTATATATCTAGATGATAATTAGGTGATATATATATATATATATATATATATATATATATATATATATATATATATATGTGTGTGTTAGTATATTTGAGTTTATGTATATATGTGTGTCTATATGTGTATATAATATGTATCTAGATATATATATATATATATATATATATATATATATATATATATATATATATATATATATATATATATACTTATATATGTAAATGTTCATGTGTTTGTGTATATGGAGAAGTATATATGTAAATTTAGATGTATTTAAGTGTATGTATCTGTGTGTGTGTGTGTGTGTGTGTGTGTGTGTGTGTGTGTGTGTGTGTGTGTGAGTTTGTGTGTGTCAGTGTTGTGGTATTGTGTCTGTGAGCTTTGTGTGTGTGTGAGTAACTGCTATCGAAGCAGTAGAAGTGTCTGCTGTCGAAGTAGCAGGAGTGGCTATTGTCGAGCAGTAGAAGTAACTGGTAAGGAGAGCAGTATCGGTAATAGTAGTGTCGATAGCAGCAAAGGGGTTCAACAGCTACGGGCAAAGGGAGCAGCTCCTGCAGAGTGCAGTCGAGCTTTAACAGTTACTCCCTGTGCAGGTTGCTCTGTGCAGATCAGCATAGGAGGAGAGCAGTGGAAGTAGCAGTCTTCAAGTAAAGAGAGCAGCAGATTTGAGTTCTTCACTATACAGTTTTCACTTCATAGTGTCAGTTCAGTTGTTCACTATGATGTGCCAAGCACATCAACAGTTTCCCGAGCACAGTAACTGTGCAGTTTCAGTTGTAATGTTCAGTGTCCTTGTATCAGTTTTAGTATATCTAGTTTCAGATAACCTGGGCTTGGGTTTGGGTTTTGGTGTAAGAGTTAGTTAATAGTTATGTAGTTAGTTAGTATATATATATATATATATATATATATATATATATATATGTTAGTATATATATATATATATATATATATATATATATATAATTTGCTATATAGGTATCTATGTAGATGATAAGTTTGGATATGGTTAGTTAGTATATGAATAAGCTTAGTTAGAATGTAACAGTTAGAATATATATATATATATATATATATATATATATATATATATATATATATATATTGAGTTAGCTAGTTAGCTACTTACATATATATTTGTTTATATTAATTGATATTGTATGGTAGTTAGTAGGTAGATATTATATTGATATCTATTTTAAGTACTTAGTATATATATTGTTATAGTTAGCATATTAGTATTGAGGTATATATATATATATATATATATATATATATATATATATATATATATATATATATATATATATATATGTTTATCTATTATGTTGAGGTTTGGGTTACCTTGGGATACCAAAGTATCACCAAGGTATAGGGTCGATACCAAGGTATTAAGTTTGGGTATCGAGATAGGTGCGATACGCATTGGTACAAGGCCAAGGTATCCTATTTCAATTGATTGGATATAGTATTAAAGTATTTGACTTATATATATATATATATAAACCATTATTTTCGTATATTAAACTTGCGTATCTTGGGATACGGCTCTTTGAGTGCCTTATTATTTCTTAGTTTAGTTTGTATAACATAGCTTCATAGTGTATCGACTTTGTCACTTAGTGTTAGACTCTTGCAACCTAGAATTCATTGGTTTGACTTAGAAATGGCGTATCGACCTAAAATTTTATCAACTTCACTTATTTTTATTCTTGAACTTTGTATTCATGCAACATACCATATATAGATTGTGAGATACCGGCTTAGGCAACGAGAGACACACCTTGCTCAGGACGTCAGGCGAGTACATTTCTCTGATAGTTTTTAATTCATAATATTGTATATATGCATGTTCTAAAATTGTATACATTGATCCCGACACAGTGATTTCACGGACTGATACTATATGGATCCCGTCAGGAGATGTTATCCCCTACCGTATTCAGCGGGTACTCGTGTACATTGTATCTCATCGTGTATATTTGGTATTAATGATACTTTATGTTCACACACTGCTCGTGTTCTGTATGCTTATTTGTGTACACCTACTGCTCATGTTCGGTGGTTATGATATTCGTGTACACCCACTGCTCGAGTTCAGTGGTTATATTTCGTGTTCGTAGCATGTCGTGATTGGATCCATCAGTATTAGTTGGGGGTGGGAGAGTAGGAGTTGATTGTGTGATCAAAGCCATTGTTACATCGTGTATATTTTGATTATATACCTCACTTGTAATCCGTCTTACCTGATCATGTTCACCCAACCCGATCACATAATAAACTTGTATTCTGAAGCACATTAGTTAGTTTAGATTGCAATTATTTTATCATATTATTGATAATCATATTATTGATCTATATTCTCGTACATTACCTGTATATCTTGTTCATTCATTCATATATTTAGTGACCTTATATTTTATTTCTATATATGTTTATATGCTCGATTATGCTATTGAAACTGCTTTCAGAGGTATGTACTTTGCTCCAATCCTGACTGGATATATTTTTTTAGATGACTGGTTTTTAGAGCAGTATTCCACATTCTACTGGCCGCAGGACAGCGTACCCATAGAGGATACTCCTATTGACCAGGAGGTCTTAGTTACAGAGCCCAAGGAGGTCGAGTTTACTTGTATTGAATTATTTTAGACTATTCTTTTGGTGGATTCACAGTTTGTATTATTATTTCAGATTGTGGATTGTATATTTATTCTTTCCTTCGCTATTACATTCGTGCATTATTCTTCCTTAGTTTGTTTTGTGATTAAGATTAGATATACTTGTGAGATACCATATTGCTTATCCGTTTGGAGTTGAGATAATTGGCAGGTACCATATTATATTGTTGAGATGTTAGATAGTTAAAAATGACCCACACAATGTTCTACTGTTGATTCTGCGGCGTAGGCTGGGCGTAACCACGTATTCGTGTCCGAATATCCGGATGCGGGTCGTGACATGTTCAACGGGCTTAAATTAAAGTTAGGACATATCAAATCATTCTCCCAGAATATCCAACCTCTAAGTCATCGGGAGATCAAAACCGTCGGTTTTAAGCTTCTTAGTTCAGGAAATTTTCATGGCTAGAGTATTCTCCATCAAAGTATAAAGCATTTTGCTTTCCATGATTTCTTTTTGAGACACATCCACCTAAGCATCCTGTATTGACAGTTGATGGATTTAAAAATTGGAAGAAAATTAATGATGACCAGAGATATGAATTTGTGTACCATGTAGGAAGTGCTCGCTCATTACATTTTTGTGCTATAGCATCTCAAGAAAATTTAGCAAGACCATTGTAGAAGCATGAAAAAATACGCTGGGAGGATCTACGCGGCATCTTAATACAGAGCAACGTAAGCAGAGGCCTCCAGAGCCGTCGAACATGCAACAGAGCTCTTCCGCCAAATATAGCATAAAATATGAGCTCAAAGGACCATCCGCGTAAGTACGGTACGTCCAGGCCGCCCCAGCATAAAAAAGAGTTCTTTATCGCCTCCATGGCATAAAACTCAGCCCCTCTCAAAGCGTCTTAAAGCGTACGAGGAATGCTTCGTCTTCCCCGAAACGAACCTGTCAAAGTCACGCAGTGAGTCTGACCCCTGACTTCTGACAAAAAGTGCTGCACGGCTATCCAGACGACGGCTGGAAACAGTGGCAGACCCCTCGGGACGCGCTCCACAGTATGAAGGCAGATCTCTGTATTTAATGCAGAGGATTTGGTTAAAATATCACCAAGCCATCGTTCACTGAAGTCCCCTCACCATAAACCGCTCTTTCGCGTACAAAGGGATACACCGCCTTATTTTACACAGGCAGACGTGAGCTGTTTACGCTCTACAGTGGACAAACCGCCTGCCACGTCAAAAGCTGCACGTTGCGCAGGGCTCGAGGCAAGTCTCTGCGGTTGGCGGACAAGGCGGTGACAGTCTTCTCGAGGCACGTCTCTGCGACGAACACACAGGAGAGCTGCAGACCTTCAAAAATACGCCTCCGCATTTAATGCACAGAATGATGGCGGATCTCTGCATTTAATGCAAGGGATTTGATTATATCTTCAAAAGCCGTGATTCCGGCTAAAGACGTCCACATCAGCATTTTGGCACGGTACGCAGCAGCTTCTACGCCCAGGATCTGTGCCTATTCGGCTTCAACGCCCGTTCGGCTCCAACGCCCACTCAGTCTCTACGACCATTCGGCTTCTATGCCTGTTTGGCTTCTATGCCTGCTCGGCTTCTATGCCTGTTCGGCTTCCATGCCTGTTCGGCTCCAACGCCCACTCAGTCTCTACGACCATTCGGCTTCTATGCCTATCGGGCTTCTACGCCCACCCGGCTTCTATGCCTACTTGGCTTCTATGCCACGATGACAGACATCGGCTTTTATGCCCACCTCTTCTACACGGGGGATACCTACCTACGTGGCTTTTATGCCTTGATCTTCGTAGCAATTGTACGCGTTGTGTCCCTTAGTTGGACCCACGTCACACGCTCATTCAAAAGATCATCCATACGCAGGCATTGGTTACTTTAACCATCGTGTAAAAGGGTGATGTGTTGTCCGCTCCTCGGTTTTTACACCAACTGAGTGGTCACTGTCACCAAAACTCTATAAATAGAGACCCCTATCAATGGGGAAAAAGGTCGACAAATTAAAAGATCGAACAATTGAAGACTCAGAGAAGAGGTCGAACAATTGAAGGTCGAGCAAGGAGAGAGGAGATCGAGAGAGAGAGAGAGAGAGGAACCCAGAGCTCGGACAAAGGATAGGGATCGGCGACCTGGGCATCGTACATCCACCCTTTTCTGCAACCCCCGAGGCTGCTTCCTGTCTTCTACGGCACTTCTTCAACATCGTGTGTTCCAAGGGCTAAAGTGATCGACTGCAGATCAGACACCTATAGCAATATTTACCCAGATTAAATAAATTATACTCCCACATCCTCGTATAGGATTACATTGTACAAGTTTGTTTGTAAACCAAAGAAGGCGGGTTCTGTGTAAACCCCATATTAAATATATTTTCATTCTTTCATTTTCTACCACAAACAAGATGGCGACTCTGCTGGGGACAGCTTTCTCTTCTGATGAGGAAGTAATTGCTCAATACGATACGGTATCTATAGGAACCGTGAAGAAGACACTGGTCATCCAATTCGACCAGTCTGCCTACGAAGACATGCTTCAAACCGGGGGTAGCTCTCACCCTCTCTCCGTCCAACACAACAGGAAGCTACGCAAGGTCTGGATGCCCAAGACATTCTCTACCGTTCCTGTGGACTCTCCGATCTCTCCGATCTCTCCGACCAATGAGGTAGTAGCACCGCTCCCTCCGTGCCCCGCACGTAAAATTCAGTCTCCCGCTACGCGCGGTACAGACAAAACTTCGGGCAAAGCCTCAGCGCTAACCCAGGAGTATCCACTGCGCTCTACGCGTAGAAACCAGTCTCCCACTACGCGCGGTACAGACAAAACTTCGGGCAAAGCCTCAGCGCTAACCCAGAAGTATCCACTGCGCTCTACGCGTAGAAACTAGTCTCCCGCTACGCGCGGTACAGACAAAACTTCGGGCAAAGCCTCAGCGCTAATCCAGAAGTATCCACTGCGCTCTACACGTAGAAATCAGTCTCCCGCTACTCGCGGTACAGACAAAACTTCTGATGATGCCTTAGCGCCAAAATAGAAGTACTGGTCACGCTCCGCACACAAGACGACGTCTGACCTCTACGGGGAACCAGATGAGCGCTGTGATCTCCGCGGGGAAAAATAGGCGGCGGAATGCGCAATTGCTCGGCCCTTACGCCAGCGAGGGAACAATCTGCATACCCTCCGGATTACCCAAGAAGCCGATGGCCGACTGAGGACCTCTTCAGCTTCACGCCAGCCTGAGCAAATCTCCAAGATATGCCAGGGGTTATCCGCCACCCAGACGGCTAACCTGTTGTACACAGGTGGCGCAGCAAGGGCCATGGTGCCCAACCTCCGCGTAACCACTGATGGGAGCAGAGGAAGCAAACAATCATCCTCTTCTGCAACTCCTCCTGACCTGCGCAAATATCTAATCCAGAAGCGCAAAGAGAGGGAACCTTCCAATATGTCTATTATGCCTCCTGACGAGCACTGTTGCAATAGCCATAGAGTTGTGATTAACTGTTGCTGCTCTAATACAAGACGACCGGTCTTCGACCTGTTAAGCTACTCTCTGTCTTTTCAGGGAAAGGAGCCCGCGCATGCATCTGTGAACATGGCTTCACACATGCCCAGACGGGGTTCGAACTCAAGACGTCATCCCTCCAGGCCTCCGAGCCGAAGGAGGTTCAATAAACTCCTCAGAAACGCTGAAGCCGGGTATTCCAAAACACACGTGCAAGATCACGACAACCAGCTTCATCCTCTTCTGATTCCGACGCTGAGGATCGCCAGGCCCCTGAATCAGATGCCGAAAGCGTAGAGTCAACTTCTACAGCGACCTACACTCATCCTTCGACGACACCCAGGGAGATAGGAGTTTATGCCGTTGAAGATGAACGCGAGGAGGCTTCACCATCAGGAAACGCGGAGCAACGCATTACTACGCTGGAAACATCTCTGAAACAAATGCAATCCATGATGGAAAATATGCACCAGATGATGCTAACCCAGCACGCAACTACCATGGCTCAAGCATCGCTCCCGCCAACTCAGATACGTGTGGGGGTGGACTTGCCACCATCTAATCGAAGCCAAGGACCTGCTCTGGATCAAGAGTCTGCGGTTCCTCCGCTTTCGGAGAATATACTGCCTCCCGTTGGAGTCACAATGCAGCCAACTCCGCACCACTCCGTAGTCCCGCCTCCGGCTGAAAATCCGATGCAGGCAGTACGAGAGTTGAAAGCCCAGTTTGACGCCTTGAAGCACAAAGATCAGCTCAAGAAACTGGGAATCAACCAGCCTTACCCAGCTATCTGGGAAGAGGTCCCTTTCCCTCCGAGGTACAAACCTCAGACCATGGCCCTGTTCGAGGGGAAAACGTCATCAAGTTAATACATGAACTATTTCAGTATGATGACGGTGTTGCTGCAAGGGAACGACGCCCTCCTCACTCGGGTGTTCAAAGGTTGTCTCTCGGGAGTAGCCTATCAGTGGTACCGTAGCTTGGCGGACAACTGCATCACTTCCTTCAAGGACTTTAAAGCTTTATTCTTCACGCGATTCTACGAGGAAGGAATGGACATGTCCATGTCCTCTCTCATCGAAGTCAAGCAAAGAGAAAAAGAAGACGTTCGCGCCTTCATCGAGCGTTTTCGTCAGGCCACCTTACAGATGCCTCCAGGAGTTCCAGACTCTGCATTGGTAGACATTTGCAGGAAAAACCTCCTTCCCGTGGTCTCGGTGTTCATAGGACCATATCAGTTCCGTGATTGGCCCTCGTTCATCCTCTCAGCCATAGCCGCTGAAGACAACAGTCGCAAGGCGCGCGACAATGGCATTATGATCTCCGCTTCTGACAAAGGCAAGAAGTTATCTCCCAGCAGCGACCATCCTCGTGGTCCAAAAGGGAAAGAAGCTCTGACGGTCAATACGTCCAGACAAAAGATTGCGGCAACCACGCAAACGAGACCAGGGACGTCCAGGCCCGTAGAAGTCTACTCCTTTGACGACGAGGATATCCCAAGTATATTCGAGTGTCTCGTCAAAAGTGGCAAGATCACCCTTCCGAAGTTGAAACGGCCCCAAGAAGTCGGCAGTACTGACGACCCCAAATACTGCGTCTTCCACAGATATGTGCACCACCCGACAAAGGCGTATTACATACTGAAAAGGAAGATCCAGGGTTTGATCGATGCCAAAGCCATAACCCTGCACAACACTGAGAAGACAGTCACAGCCAACATGGTCTCTCTACAGTTTGGCAATCTGCCTCCCCAGGAGGTCCCGAATGGTGTTGCGCCTATCTCTCGGACCACGATGAACATCGTCAATCTCCCTCAAGCTAGGGATCAAAATCACGACCTGGTACCCCTAACCACCCGGCGAGGCGAGATCATATGGGTTCATCTGGATCTGGTGTCAGAGCTCGAGAAAGAGTCTAATGCTCCTAGAGCTGCGTCTAGAAGGAGCTCCAAATGCAAACCATGTCATATGGTTGCAACTTCTGCACCGTCAGACGAGGACGAGGTACTAGCCACAACCCGTGCAGGGAGAGCTTACCTCAATTACTACGAAGCAAATCAGGAAGATGCACCGACGGGTACTTCAGCCACCAAACCTTCGGGACCCGAGTCCGTCATGCCAGAGACCGATCCTGCAAGGCCGACTCCAACGGACAAGGGGAAGCAGAAGGAAGTTCGCTTTGATAAACCTGTGAGAAACATCCCTAACAAAGGTTTAGAAAAGCCCTACAACTTCGACATCCTGGCCCAACTGGCTAATACACCAGCCAGGCTGTCCATCTTCGAGCTACTCAGGCTCTCCCAGGACACTCGTCTAGCCCTGAGTGAAGCACTAATACAGACAGAGGCATGCTTGACCCAGCTCAAGTCCCCCGACGAAGAACTGGTGGCGTGTCCCCAGTGTCACAGTGTGATGGAGGTGGTGCCGAATATCACTTTCACTCAAGACGACATGCTGTTGAAACATAACAGGCATGACAGGCCCCTCTATTACACCGGGTACGTCGGTTCCATGGAGGTCGACCGGATCCACATAGATTCGAGATCGTCAATCAGTATAATCCCCCACAGTCTGCTCAGGACGCTGAGGATCCCTACTAGCAAGTTAGCTTTCACCACCACCACAATCGTGGGTTTCAACGCTGGAAGAAGCAAGCCTTTGGGAAAAATTTGCCTGAGGATCCAAATTGGCAACCTCAGATCGGTAGCCACATGTTACGTCATCGATTCAGAGGTATCCTACAATATCTTGCTGGGAAGACCGTGGATCCACGACCACAACATTGTTCCTTCGACTCTACATCAATGTCTTAAATATGTAGACACACAAGGAACAATACGAACGGAGGTTGCTGACTTAAACCCATTCAAAGGAGTAGAATCCTACTATTCCGATGCCGTGTTGTACTCTCAAGACCACACAAAAGAGGTGTTAGACGAGGCAGAGAAGGAATCCCACCGGGAGCCAGAAGAACCCTCTGTCACACTACCACTGTTAATCAGGGTAAAGGGATGAACCACTCGTCCAAAAGCCATGGAACCTATGGCTATCCGTCTTAACAGATCCGTCTGAATATCTACATCCTACGGTTGCATCCTGGCCTTTCGAAGCATGGGCTATGGATGTCATTGGTCCTATCCACCCGTCTTCTTCTAGGGGTCACCAGTTCATACTGGCCATCACGGATTACTTCTCCAAGTGGGCAGAGGCAATCCCTCTCGCAGAGGTAAAAGCGTCTAATGTGATCAGCTTCATCAAGCATCACGTCATCTATCGCTTCGGGGTACCTCGGAGGATAATTCACGACAATGGGCCTCAGTTCATCAGTCAAGCGTTTCATCGATTTTGCGATAAAAATCGGATACATAATGTTGCCTCCACGGCATATTATACAGCTGCTAATGGTTTGGCGGAAGCTTTCAACAAAACCATTATCAAACTCTTGAAGAAGTTCGTCTCTTCAAACATGAGAGATTGGAATGAGAGACTGGGAGAATGCCTCTGGGCATATCGCACAACGGTACAAACACCGACAGGTTGTACTCCATTCTCACTGGTCTACGGGAGCGAAGCAGTTCTCCCCATTGAAGTCCAGATCCCGTCACTCAGAATAGCCGTGGCTAACGAGCTGACTCAAGAGAAGAACGACCTTTTAAGACTTCAGGAGCTAGAAGGATTAGACGAGAAACGCCTCCAAGCTCAGCAGCGCATCGCGCTCTACCAAGCACGCATTTCCAGAGCTTTCAATCATAAAGTAAAGGAAAGGGTGTTCAGAGTCGACGAGCTAGTTCTAGCCGTAAGAAGGCCGATGATTCTTACCCACAGGAGTAAAGGCAAATTCTAGCCCAAATGGGAGGGTCCTTATGTGGTCGAGACAACGTTCTCAAATGGCGCTTACAGGTTAGCCCAGCCTAATGGAGACCTGTTAATGGCTCCTATCAACGGTAAATTCCTAAAAAGGTACTATGCTTAATCTCCTCTGCTCGGGTAGAATATAGCGGGAGCCTCAATTCTGACAAAACTACTTCCAAAACAAGCCTTAGCCAAAATATGTTCTATCATGTCCGTATGACCTCTGAATAAATGTGTCCTGCTGAAGTTTCTTGAGAGCCTATCATGTCCATATCACCTCTGATAGTATCTTACCCACAAACCTTAGCCAAAGCATATTATATCATGTCCGTATGACCTCTGAATAAATGTGTCCTGCTAAAGTTTCTTGAGAGCCTATCATGTCCATATCACCTCTGATAGTATCTTACCCACAAACCTTAGCCAAAGCATATTCTATCATGTCCGTATGACCTCTGAATAAATGTGTCCTGCTGAAGTTTCTTAAGAGACTATCATGTCCATATCACCTCTGATAGTATCTTACCCACAAGCCTTAGTCAGAGCATATTCTATCATGTCCGTATAACCTCTGAATAAATGTGTCCTGCTGAAGTTTCTTGAGAGCCTATCATGTCCATATCACCTCTGATAGTATCTTACCAACAAACCTTAGTCAGAGCATATTCTATCATGTCCGTATGACCTCTGAGTAAATATGTCCTACTAGAGTTTCCTGAGAGTTTATCACGTCCATACTACCTCTGATATCACTCTCGCCCAAACCTGTCATTTACATTCCGAAATAATAGGTCCACAAAGTCAGAAAAGAGTTCGCTTTATTCCCAAGAAAGAGCAGAATTACACTGGCAAGAAAAGAAAAGGGGGTACAACATTGCGGGGGAGCAGTCAGATCATGAATCTGCCGCGCCAGTACGGCTATCCTCTCATCCCTGCAGGCCAAGGTATCGGCGCGGGCCTGCTCCAGTCTTGCTTCGTTGTCTCCCCTGAGGGACAATTCGGCCCTCTTCCGACGAACACCCGCGCGGGCAGCTTCTGCACGATCCAGATCCCGTCACGCTGTACTCAATCGAGCGGTCGCTACGTCTAGACCTGCCAACGACTGGGAAGCCCACTCCTCTGCCTGAGCGAGCTCCTCTTTCAACTTGCGAGCCCTCGCTACGTTCCCTTCATGCTCGGATTGGCACTTCAGTTGAAGGGCAAGGGCCTCCTCCTCGACGGTCTTTCTTTCGTCCATCTCCAACTGACGTGTTTGAGCGAGTTTATCTAAGCTCTCCATCTGTTTGACAAACCGCGCAGTCATGAAGTCATATCTGGACTGGTCCTCAGCTTCAATATCGCCCCGAGTCAGCTGCAGATATTCGTTAATGGGTTGCTCCAAACCATTAACCATCGCCTCCAGGGCATCAGCTATCCCGGTGCCGTCAAAATTCCGGATCGCCTCTATCGGAATCCGAGAGGACTTCTTCAGGCGCTCAAGATCCAGATTCCCCTTCAGCACCATCGGTATCAGCGATTTCAAAGTAGCATAGAAGACACGGGTATATTGCTCGATCAGCGCAGCTAAATCCGATTGGGCCCCAGGAGTAGCCGCGACATTGGCAAGTCCCCCTCCAGGAACGATTACGGACGAAGTGGTCACAACCGTCGCCTCGACAGGTGGTGCGACCAAAAGAGGCACGTTGACCAAAGTAGTCGCAATGACAGGCTCTTCTTCTTCTTGGGATATCAAAGCCTCTTTAATAGGCGAACCGGCCCCCGAAGATACTTCCTCCTCAAAGTCGAACGCCTCCGTATCATCGCCAGGAGCCGGAGCGGAGCCAGAAGGCGCTTCAAAGCTATATTCCCCGTGGACGCCATCCCCTGGGAAAAGGACAAGAGAGTTGATATCAATATAATGGTACTCTTTCTAAAAAGGAGACATAAAGATGACATTTATCCGTGGCCAGCGGTATATACGACGCATCTGCAGTCGAGGTCACTAAATCACGCCTTAATGACGTAATGCGAACTGTCATACCTGGAGAAGGGGGTGGGCCAACCGACATCGCCAGGAGCTCTACTAAGCCTCCACCAATGCACGGTCGAGGTTCGTCAGTTGGGACCTCGCCAGGCATACTCATGGACACGGCAGGGGTTTCATCCGTTGCTGGTCTAAGGGAAGATTCTCCCATCTGCCCCGGCCACACCGGCAATCTCGTACCACTACCGGAGGTAGTAGCGGCGACGATATCCTCAAGACGGAATGCCCCGGCACCGCCAGCCGAAATGGAAGGTCCCTCCCTAGAAGGCGAGGAACCCCCAATCAGGGAAAACTCCTCGACAGGCGAAACAGCAGGTTCCTCTCTGGGAGCCTCGATACCAGGGATTCGAAGAGAGCGACTGACCGTCCTCTTCCTCTTGCGAGGAGAAATCTCCTTGGGAGCAGCGGCCCTTCGCTTCCCAGAGACTACCAAAGCCCCCGCAGGCAGAGGCACTTCACACCTCGGCACCGTCACCAACGGCTCATCAGGAGTAGCGAACTCCTCACCCTCGTCAGGAGAAACCGAAGGGACTTCGACTCTTCCCCCAGGCGTGGAAGGCGGCACCCTAAAACTCCCATGCATGTCAAAATCACGATGGAAGGTGTTAACCGCCACATAGAACTGGGCATACGAATGTAGGATGCGCAGCTCCGTGGAGGGTGTGACGACCGGCACGGTAAAGATTGCTCCCGTGCATCCCATGATGAAATATCGCCATCCTCTGGCTCCATCGATGAGGCCGCCCCTGGACCTGAAGCTGGTAACGGCATTGCCCACGTGCAACTGGTCGTACCCAAATTGCCTTGCGAACCGACTAGGCAAGTAAGGCTCGAGGAAGCAATGATCTTCACTCCTATACAACAAGTGGGAAGGCCTGATACAGATCAACCACTTGAAGGCCTCCGAAGAAAGATTAGTCTTCTCTCCACCTAAATCCTCCAGCCTGATCCCCGATTGATTACGATGTACTAGGGGAGCAATACAAAGGAGCTTCCAGCCGTGACTGAGGCCGAGTGTCAGCCTACAGTCTAGAACTGTGTTCACATTCCAGGAAGAGTCCTTATAATTCAGCAGGAAGCTACCCCCCGGGCTACTACCGGAGCCAGGGGACATCACCCGAGGGTTGTGCAGAATTAACCATCCCATCAAATACAGGTATGGTAATTCCACCCGAGGAAAGCTTTTACGCCGAGTCTCATCGGCGAGCAGCCCGTCAGTCATGGCCCTCAGGCCAGCCTGTATACGACACACCATAGCAGGGAGCAAGCCCAGTCTCGCCCCAAACACCAGACGCACCGTAGGCCACAGGATATTCTGGTGAATGCGGTCCGCAGATGCAGTGTCGGGCACCACTACTCGACGCAGCCATATGGAGAGGAAACCAGCCAACTGGGCTTCCTTAGACAAAGGCCTGCGGCAACGCCTCAAGTAGCTATAGGCCTTAGTGCCTTCGGGATACTTTCCTACCCCGTCGTCGAGAATCTGGTCCGAAGCCTTGGTGTCATCCATAAGAGCCTCGACGACCTGGGCACTAAGCACGCCCAAACAATTTACGAGCTCATCCTTGCCCCCCGAGACTTTCTCCGGCTTGGCGGCCCTGGCCCGGTGGAAGAAGAGGTAGGACGTCCACTTGGTAGTATGGGCCAAATCGGAAGGCTCGTCATAAAAGGCCGTGCACGCGAAGTAGTGGCACATCAACTCCTGATACACCTCTACTACCCGAGGGTCCGAATCCCCCAACTCCCGATTGGTGGGGACATACTCTTCATATGGGGCATCCCCCATCGGCAGCCTCGAGATCGCTTCCATCTCATGGAGGGCCAATCCCAACTCCCCCAGCGGAGTGGCAAAAGTTCCAGTGAGCGAAATGTATCACTCCATCAGTGCCAAGTACAGGTTAGGGTTAGGAGGCAACCCAACACTGGTCGCACTCAAAGCGGCATACAGCCCAATGCACTCCAGCTCTCTCTGACAGTGCTTCAAGGCCCAGTCAACAAGGCAGGCCCATCGACGGTTTGTTGGAGTGATCCACCCGTTGCATCGAGGATTCTCCTTGGGATATACTCCCCCTCGTCCCATGAAGTTGTTGTAGAAAGTCGGCAACTAGACCGCTGGATCACTAGACTGTCCTCGCTCGGAGCACTGCCCGGGCTCAGTCCCCTGAACGCCGTCACGAGGCCAGAAGGACGACTGACAAACGACCCCTGGTCAGCTCCTTTCAGATGAAAGATCTTCCCCGGTTTGTCGTGAAGATCGGGCGTCAGGTTCTACGACATCCTCCTAGGGTGTGTCGCATGGAAGAACGCCGAGATGGGATAATCCCTCGGAATCGTTGGCAGGTACAAAACCAGGTTCCCGGCAGAAAATACCCAAGGTTCTCTCTTAGGCTTCGTCTGGGACCGTTTATCGATCATGTCCCCAAAGAGAAAAGCTGGCTTTATGTACTGCTCCCTATCTATATACGTCAGGGGCTCCCCATTAATCATATTCAGCAGCGTCCGCTCACCCTGGGCCGATATCAAAATCTTCCTTCCCTCAGGATACTGGGGTCCGGAGATAGGAAATGCCATGTGGGACAGATCCTCCAGATAATTCGAGTGCAGCATCCCGGCGGCAGAACCCATCACCTCAGCCAGGCGAGACTCACCCAAATTAATTGCAAAAGCGCGAGAAAAACATTCATTAGAAATCTTGCAGCATGAGGACCGAGAAATGACAGTCTGCGCTTTACGCCAAGACTGTACAAATTTGGCCATTTTACGCAGGAAGTCTCATCCAGAGACATAACTGGCAGCGTGCGATCCGTGCTTTATGCCGGGCTACCAAAAATTCTAGTTATTATGCCGGAGGCTCCGCCCCCAGGCGTAAAACTAAAATTTTATAGTATACACCACGTTTTCGACAGTCGGAGCTGTTACGCCCAGAACTGGGAAAACTATGGAGCCCTTATGCTAGCACATTAGAAATGTGGGCGTAAGAGATGAAAACGTCTTCGTGCATCATCTTCCTCAAAGAGGCTATCAGCACAGAAGACGACCTAGCGCGGTCACGTTCAATGTGTGCGAAGGATTTTTCGTCGTTCTTTGTCATCCCGAAGGCTCTACCTCTAAGGCCAGGAGCGCTGCTCGTCGCCGGGGCGGAAGAATGGGAAGAAGAACCTACACTCTTTCCCTTAGCGAAGGGGGTTTGCTTCGACGCCATTTCTGGAAGACTCTGAGTGCTCGGAGAAGCAACGGAGAAAAACTCGAATAGACGAAGACTCTCTTTCGCAGCAGATGAATGAAAAGTTTTCTCTCCAAAGCTCGAGATATATATAGGGGTCGGATCGACTCCTCGAATCCTCGGACGGATTCCTCGAAAACCTAACCAAATCTTGTAATTAATAGTTGGTTATGATTGGATGCTACGTCAGCCCACTACTTTCGGAAGACGGACAGTCAGCAAATTCGAAGAGTTTTTCGTGCAAAGCAGGTTCGTGGTTCTACGCTAAAAAGCTTTCTACGCTCGACAGCAACGGATCTACGGTTTTACGCTCGCAAGCTACAAGTCTATGGTTTGACGCCCGGATGCCTTTTTGTGCTCAGTAGCTTTCATGCTCGAGAGGCTACATACCTACGACTTCATGCTCAGCAGTTACCAAACCTACGATCTCATGCTCGGTGGCGTTTAGTTTACGCTCGGCAGCAACAGGTCCACAGACCCTACGCTCGAAGATTTCTTTCTCTAAACAGGCTACGAATCTACAGTTCTACGCTAAGGGGCTTTCTACGCTCGACAGCAACGGATCTATGGTTTTGCGCTCGCCAGCTACAAGTCTATGGTTTTATGCCCGGATGCCTTTTGTGCTCAGTAGCTTTCATGCTCGAGAGGCTACAAACCTACGACTTCACGCTTAGCAGATACAAACCCACGGTCTCACGCTCGGTGGCTTTCTACGCTCAATAAGCTATGAACTCAGGATTCCCAGCTCATCTACACTACGGATCTCTGACTTTCCGTGTATCCGGACGAGTTCTCCAAGCGGTCAATTACAAAGAGTTCACACAGAAGATACTCGTTCTTGACCCAAAGCATCCCAAGTACCCGAAGCATGCAAGAGTTCAAACATTAAAAATCACTCTTCTTCGTGGGTTGACTCGGAGTTCGTCCAGAAACCCAGTCTGAATATTTCATCTACAATTTAAGACGGCGGCTCAGTTTTATAGCCATTTCTCGCCCTGTTCCAAGGGACTTTCGGGAAAATACTCTTGAAGATGATATCTGGGACAAAGAAACTCTACGCGGTTCCTACATTCCTAAAGCGGCTGCGCATCACTAGTTATGCGTAAAAGACAGGACGGGACCTAATACTCTTTCTATCAGAGTCGGCGTACAGAATCAGACGTGTCGAAGCTACACATATTCAGACTTCACAGCAACATATGGCAAAGACGATCATATGCGGAGAAGAAAGACGACTTTATTAAAAGTTAAAATCACAATTACATATGAGGGAAATCCTGGCTACAAGGGATTTTTCTTTATTTTTGTGATTACATATGAGGGAAATCCCCTCTACAAAGGTCTTCCTCCGCTTCCATGGCTGTTCATGACCACCACAGTCATGAACAAGAAGATCCTCCATACGCCATGGACGATCCAGTTGAGGTCTCTTCAACCCAACTCAGTCAGGACGACAGATTACGGTTTGTCTGATCTCATCCGCAGGGGTCTCAGGAAGAAATAAATAGTCTGCAAGCTGTCTGGTCCAATGCGACCCTTCCTTTCTCCTGGTGCAACGCCATATGAAGTTGCTGACTCTCCCGAGCAAGGGAGGCTAAGATATCCTTGCATGATCTATCGTTGCAATGGACACTTGCTCGAAGATGCCGTCTTTCTCGGCTCCTTACATGTTGGAAGAACATGGTCTTCTTCTTCCTCAGGTCGACCCGACGAACTTCGGCGATCATCTCAGCATGGTGAAAGGAAATGTGGGAAGAAACAGGTTAACTCCTCAGCCCTTTTATAGGCAAGCGAGGTCACACCTACCCCCAATAAATCTGCCATCAATACCGGCCTGAAAGAATGCGTCAAAATTTGACCGTTTCAAACGCTCCACTCAGAAATGTTTTGAGTTACGAGGGGCCGTTCATGCTTCATTCAAAGCATTTCAAATTCCGATGAATTTAAAAGCTTTGAAGGGGGTCTTGTAGAAGCATGAAAAAATATGCTGGGAGGATCTACGCGGCATCTTAATACTGAGCAACGTAAGCAGAGGCCTCCAGAGCCGTCGAACATGCAACAGAGCTCTTCCGCCAAATACAGCGTGAAATATGAGCTCAAAGGACCATCCGCATAAGTACGGTACGTCCAGGCCGCCCCAGCATAAAAAAGAGTTCTTTATCGCCTCCATGGCGTAAAACTTAGCCGCTCTCAAAGCAGCTTAAAGCGTACGAGGAATGCTCCATCTTCCCCGAAACGAACCTGTCAAAGTCACGCAGTGAGTCTGACCCCTGACTATTGACAAAAAGTGTTGCACGGCTACCCAGACGACGGCTGGAAATAGTGGCAGACCCCTCGGGACGCGCTCCACAGTATAAAGGCAGATCTCTGCATTTAATACAGAGGATTTGGTTAAAATATCACCAAGCCATCGTTCACTGAAGTCCCCTCAGCATAAACCGCTCTTTCGCGTACAAAGGGATACACCGCCTTGTTTTACACGGGCAGACGTGAGCTGTTTATGCTCCACAGCGGACAAACCGTCTGCCACGTCAAAAGCTGCATGTTGCGCAGGGCTCGAGGCACGTCTCTGCGGTTGGCAGACAAGGCGGTGACAGTCTTCTCGAGGCACGTCTCTGCGACGAACACACAGGAGAGCTGCAGACCTTCAAAAATACGTCTCCGTATTTAATGCACAGAATAATGGCGGATCTCTGTATTTAATGCAAGGGATTTGATTATATCTTCAAAAGCCGTGATTTTGGCTAAAGACGTCCACATCAGCATTTTGGCACGGTACGCAGCGGCTTCTACGCCCAGGATCTGTGCCTATTCGGCTTCAACGCCCGTTCGGCTCCAACGCCCACTCAGTCTCTACGACCATTCGGCTTCTATGCCTGTTCGGCTTCTATGCCTGCTCGACTTCTATGCCTGTTCGGCTTCCATGCCTCTTCGGCTTCCATGCCTGTTCGGCTCCAACGCCCACTCAGTCTCTACGACCATTCGGCTTCTATGCCTATCGGGCTTCTACGTCCACCCGGCTTCTATGCCTACTTGGCTTCTATGCCACGATGGCAGACATCGGCTTTTACGCCCACCTCTTCTACACGGGGGATACCTACCTACGTGGCTTTTACGCCGTGATCTTCGTAGCAATTGTACGCGTTGTGTCCCTTAGTTGGACCCGCGTCACACGCTCATTCAAAAGATCATCTATGCGTAGGCATTGGTTACTTTAACCGTCGTGTAAAAGGGTGCTGTGTTGTCCGCTCCTCGGTTTTTACACCAACTGAGTGGTCACTGTCACCAAAACTCTATAAATAGAGACCCCTATCAATTGAGAAAAAGGTCAACAAATTAAAAGATCGAACAATTAAAGACTCAGAGAAGAGGTCGAACAATTGAAGGTCGAGCAAGGAGAGAGGAGATCGAGAGAGAGAGAGAGAGAGGAACCCGGAGCTCGGACAAAGGATAGGGATCGGCGACCTGGGCATCGTACATCCACCCTTTTCTGCAACCCCCGAGGCTGCTTCATGTCTTCTACGGCACTTCTTCAACATCGTGTGGTCCAAGGGCTAAAGTGATCGACTGCAGATCAGACACCTATAGCAATATTTATCCAGATTAAATAAATTGTACTCCCACATCCTCGTATAGGATTATATTATACAAGTTTGTTTGTAAACCAAAGAAGGCGGGTTCTGTGTAAACCCCATATTGAATACATTTTTATTCTTTCGTTTTCTACCACAAACAACCATCTCTATATATTCATAATTTATTGGATGCACAATCTAAAGAAGTGGTGATAAAGAATAGGTTGTGAGTCGAGGCAACGATTCAAGCTGTTCGATGGTTGCATATCAAGTATGTGCATTTAGAGGCCATGATGAGTTGTTACTTTCGGTAAATCGAGACAATTTTATCCAATTGATAAAGTATGCATCATATTGGGATAAGAAAGTCAAGGAAGTTGTTTTAGAAAATATGCTCCAGAAAATGCCAAGTATATCACACCATCGATTCAAAATAAGATTTTGTACATTCTTGCAAATGGAGAGAAGAAGAAGATTCGTGAACACATTGGGAATCATAAATTTTGTATTCTTGTTGACGAATCACAAGATGAAGCTCATGAAGAGAAAATGGCTATAATCTTGAGATTTGTGGACGATGGAGGGTTTATACGAGAGCATTTTTGTGGATTGTGGGTATTGCAGACACTACCGCATTAATACTAAAAACTGAGATTGACAATGCTCTTGCTCATTACAATCTTGATACTTCCAATATGAGAGGTCAAGGGTACGATGGTGCTAGCAATATGCGTGGTGCATTGAAAGGGTTACAAGCGCTATTTCTCCGAGATTGTCCATATGCATACTATGTGCATTATTTTGCCCATCGATTACAGTTAGCCTTGGTTGCTGCTTGTAACAATGTCCAAGATATTTGGTTGTTTTTTTCAATGTTGAACACCATTGTCAATCTTATCATTACTTCTTCTAAGCGTCACAATTAGTTACATTCTGCTCAAGTTTCAGAAATTGCAATGAGGTTAGAAGTTGGTGAACTCGAGATGGGTAGAGGGGCTAATCAGATTGGCAATTTGAAATGAGCGGGAGTTACTCGTTGGGAGTTCTCATTTTGCTTCAGTGAACAATTTATTACACATGTTTGATGCGACTTATAAAGTTCTAGAAAGAATTAGGATGAACGGAATAAGTCAATCCTTACGTGGGCAAGCTAGGGGTGCTATTAGGGAGATGAAATCCTTTGAATTTGTCTTCAGTCTACATATGATGAATTCAATCATGGGAATCACAGATATACTTTGTCAAGCTATTCAACAAAAATCTAAAGACATATTAAATGCTATGAAACTTGTCTCTTCCACGAGGAAACCGCTACAAAAGTTGAGACAAAATGGATGGAGTACTTTCTTTGAAGAAGTGAAAACATTTTGTGGGAAGCATAAGATTATAAGTATACCCGATCTAAGTGCTCCTTATCTTGAGGGTAGTGGTCGTTCTTGTCAACAATGAGATCATATTACACTAGAGCATCATTATCACTTTGATGTTTTTAATGAGGCAATAGATAAACAAGATATGCAGTTGGAAGAAAGATTCAATGAAGGGACAATAAGACTCCTTACTCTTAGTTCGGCACTGGATCCAAGGGATAACTTCAAGGCATTTAAAATTGATGATATTTATAAACTCGCAGAGGAGTTTTATCCAAAAGATTTCACTGAGGAAGAGATTTTCATTTGGAGATGCCAATTGCAACATTATAATGTTGATATTCCTCATCATTCAGAGTTTCAGAATATAGATACAATTGCTGAACTATGTCAAAGATTAGTTGAGACAAGGAAGTCAGAGATTTTCTATCTGATTGATAGGTTGATTCATCTTGTATTGACTCTTCTCGTCTCAACAACAACAACTGAACAGGCTTTTCAGCTATGAAGCTTATCAAGACGCAACTTCGTAACAAGATGGAAGATGAGTTTCTTACGGATTGCATGACTCTCTACATTGAAAAAGAACTTTCTGAAGATATTGATGTGAATTCTATAATAGATGAGTTCGAGTGTATGAAAGTGCGAAGGGCACAACTTCCCTAGTTTGTCACTACAAACTACATTATGTATATGTCATACTTGATTGACTAGATATAGTTTTTTTTTAATATGTGTAATAACTGACAATATCAAATGCAGTGGATATGTACCTTATGTATTTTGATTAAATCAGTGGAAATGTATCTTATGTTTTTTTTTGGTATCAAATGCTGACAACCTCAAATCAGTGAGTAAGTACTTGAATGGTTGCAATTATAGTCTACTGCAGAGCAAGAACCAATCCCAGCATCAGACCTAGAGTATTCCCATTGTCTCTGGCAAACTCTGGAGTATTCACATTGTCTGAAAACTCTGCAGTATTCCCATTATCTCTGCCAAACATCAGACGTGACTTTTCTGTGAGTTTCTTTGCCATCTATTCTACTCTACAGTTAGTTTTTTCTTTATATATGAAGCATGTCAACACTTGTATAAATTTAAGTTCTCTCTCTGCTTGATATACGTCTTATGGTAGATTTTTTTTATCTAATAGATAATGATTCAACTTTGATTATGGCAGATTTTGCTTAGTTCTGGTGATTTCAGTGAATCAGTTTCTCAGCAGCAACCTACATTAATCTTACTAGTCCAGCTTCTTAATTCGGTATTGATTTCCTTGGAAAGAGTTGGCCAAGAGAAGTTTTTATAGCTTACTAAGGTAATGTGAGGAATTCTATTTTTAATGTAGTAACTAGACATGTTGTTTGCATTTACTGGCATAGTAACAAGGAAAAGATGTAGTAACTAGACATGTTGTTTGAAATTCTTAGAAAGATTCTTATAATTAGCGCATTCCATTTTGTTATTAATGTCTTTAAATTCAGTTTCTATGATCTTATGGCTGCAGTCATATTTATTTGGAGGACAATGTTCACTACTAGAATAAGCGGAATTAGCAACATTTTTTAGCAATGTCAACAAAAAATGTTGCTAATATAATATAAATTAGCGACTCCATATAAAAATGTCGCTAGACGTCGCTAATTGGCGACGTTTAGCGACGGTTAGCGACTTTTATTCCATTTTTAAAAGATTAGTCGCTATAAGTTTAATTAAGGTTGCTAAACGTCGCTAATATATTTTATTTAGCGACGTTTAGCGATGTATTTAGTGACATATATGTTTTAGACATTTAGCGACGTCATTAGCGACGTCAACGACGTCGCTAACTTAGCGACATCATTATTGGCGTCACCAAAATGTCGCTAAATTTGTTTCATTTAGGGCTGCTTCCCCCCATTTCTTTCAATCTCTCCTTATCCCTCTCCCTCTTCCAAATTAGAAACCCATTCCTCCTTCCTCCCTCCGGCGACCCCCCTCCGGTCGCGTCCTCCCCCTCCGGCTCCTCCTTCCTCCCTCCGGCTTCTCATTAACAACTGTAAGTCTTTCTCATTCTCTCCCTCTATATATAATAGTTGCACAGACACGTGGACACGGGTATGGTTTGGCATGTCTAGTGATATTTCAGAGTATAAGTGCCATGTCCGACACGTTTGTGTCACGTCAGGAACACGAAATCTTTTTTCCCCTTTCCTGGTGTCCAATGGGGGTTGATTTTGATGTTCTTTCGTCGATCATGTTTGGATTTAGGATTTAACAACTGGGGATCTTTTATTTTATTTTATTTTTCTTGGTCTTCTTTCTTCTTTGAGGGTTTAGGTGTGTCCTTATGTGATAGTATATGTAACCTAGTATGCATGAGTCATTGTTCAGCGTAGGGAGGATTCTGTGCATTAGGCAGCAATTCTTGTGCATGCAGTAGCTTGTACCGTAGCAACACTTAGCAGCAGACTGCACAACAGATGCAATAGGTAGAACTACAGTAGTGGCAGTATTTTGTTGCTGTAACAGCAACAAGTTGCAGTTAGCAACTGCAGGCCAGATAGCAGCAGTAGCAATTAGACGCAGGCTGTAGAGCATGTGGGCAACAACAGCTGTATTAGGTTACAACATGGGCATGGAGCTCCAGAGAGTAGCAGCTAGGGGGAGTGTACAAAGTTGTGCACATGTGTGTCTTTAGAAGAACTGTGCATAATGTGTATTTGGTGTGTTCATTGAGCAAGTGGATATGGAATTAAGAGCAAGTGCTGTCAATACATGTATCAATTGGTAAGTGTTAATGTGTATCAATGTATCTATGTATCAGTATCTGGTGTATATTAATAAGAGGAATACATAACCTATTTGTAACAAGTGAACTATGATAAATATGTGTACCACAACAGTACATATCAGTATAGTTAAGTGTCCAGTCTAGGAGTTGTATCATTATGAATTTGTGTTAGTATCAAGATACCAAGTGTCAAAGTGTAGATATATGAGATACCTTGAGTGTAGGATTGGAACTGATTTGTGTATTAGTTGTGGGGGAGGGAAGTCAGTACAGGCAGAGGGTTATTAGGGGCTCGGGTTTAGTATTGAAGGGGGGAGTATCGAGTTAGGCCTGCAGTATTACACTGAGATGTTCCCTTGCACATCTGAGAACAGCAAGCAACAGTGCTAGGGGACTGCATGCGGAATGCAGTTGGAAGGAGTTAAGCTGTTGGCATTGGGGCCTGAAGTTGGGATTATGGAGTATATGGATATTTGTCTAGAGTAATGTTTGGACAACATAAAATACTTTTAAGGCTGATTCAAGAGGTATCAGAGGTGGTAAACTCTTAAGTTAAACCCACAAAGTAAATACCAATACCCTGTGCAGTAGCAACTGCTTGTTGCATCCATAAACTTTGTATAGGTACTAAGATATGAGTTATGACACTAGGTAATTGAGTATCCTAGGTAAGTGGCCTAGTGTTATAACTGCATAACAGTACACAACCAACTTGAAAAGTTTGTAGGTTGACAAAATGGCACAAGCAGCAACCACCCAAACGAAGTAACATTTAAGAAGAAATAATGAGTGATGTGTGTGTCATCCAGCTCACTATCTAAAAAGGTTGATGTCTACTTTGCATAAGACCTTGTGATTACCAAAGCAGAGCAGTAATCAGTCATTTGGCCATTGCATTGATAAGTTCTTTAGTTAAATATGGCACAGAACCTGCTAATATCGTGCTATTCAAGTGTGAATGGTTCGATCTGATTCAAGATCAAGGATGGAAAATTTACAAGCATAGCCTAGTGGATATAAACTACAAGCGTAGATATCAAGGCTATGAACCATTTATCCTATCAAGTCAGGCTCAGCTCGTGTACTTCATAACTTATCCTAGACAGGGGACAGTGAGGTCGGATTAGTGGGCAGTATGCAAGACTAAAGCTAGAAATACCTTTGGCATTGACGAAATAGCTTATCAGGAGGACGATCTACCTCTTGTAATAAATATTATAGATGTGGACTCAACGGAAGTTACTCATTACACGAGTAATAATATAGAAGATATAGAATTATTCGAAGAGGAAGATGAAGATGAAGTAGATGAAAGTGAAGATGAGGAGGAGGAAGAGGGAGAGGAGGACGAGGAAGGAGAACAAGATAAATTTTCTGAAGATGATTGAAAATAAAATATTTTGCCTGTAGAATGTAACAATATTTTGATTGTAGAATGTACTATTTTAACGAATATATGTATTATAGTTTGACTGTAGAATATTGTGAGATATGCATCACATTTTGACTGTAGAATGTACTATATATTTGTGTTTTTCTATATTCATCATATGTTGTTATCAGGTATGACAGGACGACGTGCAGGATTCGGCAGGTCCCGAGGTAACAGAGTGCTCCTCCGGTACTGCCTTCTGTTGGTTTCGGATCGTCGTCGCCCAGTACTCCAGTATATCGATCACTCATATCTCCGACTGTTGGGACGAGTAGTTCCAGGCGTGATAGTACTCCCTCGTCCAGCGTTCCTCCTGCTGATGGAACCATGGAGACAGATGAGCATGTCGAGGTGGTTGCCCATGTTGTCCCAGCATCAGCAAGATCCTCCATGCGCACCTCCGAAGGAGACGAGGACAAAGATTTGGGCCGGCGGTACAAAGTAAGTCAATTAGATAGTTTAGCATCATATATATCGTGTATTTCTTTATTCATTATATATTGACTTTTTTGATAAAAATAATTATCTCTGTATAGATATCGTCCATCGTCGGTTCAAAGACGCATGGGCCTATTTCTGAGGAACAACTACGGTGGCCCTTGGATCAACTACTCTGAAGCTCCGGAGGAGAGAAAGGCATTCTGGTTTGCGTACTTCCAGGTAAAAGTATATTAAATAAATTCTCTAATTTATGCATATTATATAACTTATCCGTGATGCTCACTTACTAAATTATTTATTGTAGCAAACGTATATCTATCCTCCGTACCGGGCCGAGTTGATCGAGCGACTGTTTTTGACTGTTGCCACCAAGCTTATCCGAGATGCTCTAGATGACCAGAAGGCTCGTGATCGTGCTGGAAAACCGATCCAAGGTTGGATTACGCCTGAGCAGTGGACTGCGATGAGGGCTAGATTCGACGATCCGAGCTACAAGGAAAGGTCTGAGAAGGCCAAGGCGGCTAGGTAGAATACTACCAAGTGGTGTGGTGGCTCGATTCCGATGACGGAATATTTCCGTCGTTTGGTATATTTTTATTTAAGATATATTATTTTAATATAAGTACGATAAAATGATAGTAGGTAAAAATATTTAAGTTTAGTACTAAATAATATATTTTTAATAGGTACAGAGGGGTGAGGATGCAAACATGGTGACCGTCTTCTTGGCCACCCATCGCAAGGACGAAAATCTCATTTATGAGAGGGCCTCGCAGACCTATGTAAGTATTACTTTACTTTGTGTTAATTTTAATATAACTTAGGCAATTATCGAGTTTCCAAACCTTTCTAGGCCGAGTATCTTAGGCTGCGTGAGCGGGCGACTACTAGTGCACCTACAGCTGGAGAGGCTGGTACTTCCTCGCAGCCTGCTCCAACTCCGTCGGTGGATGACCTATGGGTGACCACAGCTGGTGGTCTCCAGAGGGGTACGTACTACGGTACGGGATCCTATAGCGCCCTGGTTGCGACGCAATCATCTAGGGCCTCCCCGACAACTGCGCATTCCACACAGCCCTCGCAGTCATCAGCCAGAGTCCAGGAGGTCATTGACCGTCAGATTGTGTCTCTCCGTGACGAGTTATTGCGAAGGATGGAGGAGCAGCCCCGGTCCCAACCGTAGTCAGATGATCCGACGCTCATCGCACGATTCGATATGCTCGACCGCAGCATCACGGAGCTCCGGGATTTAACAAATGATCTTAGAGCCTCGACAGACCGCAACATCACGGAGCTGCAGGCATCACAGCTATCCATGGGCGAGAGGCTGACGATGATGCAGGATTCAATGGTTCATAGCAGTACGAGACTGTTATCTACCATGGATTCTTACAACCAGCGACTCGCAGACTTGGAGCGGATACGGCCTCCTAGTGCGCTTACATCGACACAGACTCCACCGACGTTACTGCCTTCTCCATCGACATCAGTGTCAATTTCACGAGAGCAGTATGAGCTGTTCTTATCCTTCATGCATGCCGGTGGTCATCATTCTGCAGATCCGCAGTAGTATAGTTGCTGGATATTTGTATTGTTTGTATTATTTAGGATAAGATTGTATGGATATATATTTGTTGTATTCTTGTAAAACCCATAAGTTATATTAAAAACCCTTTTCTTTTTAGACCAAAAGCCCAATATCCAAACCCATACCCACTAGACTAAGTCAGAACCAACCCCCGTAATTCCTTCCCCACTCCCGGATCTGGAAACCACCTCCCCCTCACGTACTTATTCCCACTCCCAGAGAACTTTTTCTCAGAACCTCACATTTTCTTCCTCTTCTTCTTCTTCCTCCCTCCTCCTTCTCACCCCGACCGGCCATCCCCGCGCGAGCACCCCCTTCGGCCAGCAGCCGGCTGCGCATCCCGCGCGGTTCCGGCGACCCCCGAGCCGGCGCCAGCCCGCGGCCCCGGCGCCTCTCTGCGGCCGCTCCGCTCCAGCACCACACACCCCTGCGCGGCCTCCCCGGCCGGCCAGCGCCCCGCGCGCCTCCCCGCGCGGCTTCTCCGCGTGTCCCGGCACTCCCCCGCGTCCGTCCCCGATCCCGTCTGTGCCCGATCCCGAGTCCGAGGCCTCCCCTCGGTGCTCCTCCATCAACTTCCCGGTAGGTGCCACTATCAGAACATACTGTTCCTTCCAAAACCATTCTCCTGTCCGACCGGGACTGACAGAATAAAGCCCTGTCAATCCCGGGATAGCTTAGAAATTGATAGGTTTAAAGTTAATTAAGTAGATTAATGTTAGTTTAGTTATTGGTTTGTTAATTAATTAACGATTTGATATAACGATCTTCAATACATATATTAGTTATATATATAATAAAAACCTTATTAAATATTACGTAGATTAGTAATTATTTTGTATATATTTCTAAAATGATTTTTTTGTATTCAAAATATAATACGTTAGTATTTAAAATAAGTTTTCCAAAATATTATTCTCTTACAAATTGATTTGTAATATTACCAAAATAAAATTAAGTAATATTTTTCCCCTTAAGCCTAGTTTATTAGAAATAAATTGATTGCTAAAACAAATGTATTATTTTATTATAATCGTTATAAAATAACTAAGTACTTTCATATTTTATCTTATTAGAAACAAAATGATTTTTTAAAATATTAGTATAATATTTTAAATAAGTATATCTAAAACGTATTCATTAATTTTTGCGTATTCGCATCTTTATTTCTTTTTACCAAAGATTAGTGTTTAAACGAAACAAACATAAATAAATGCGATTTCTTTTAATAAAATAGAAAACCGTTTATTTACCTTATTAAAAATAGAAATACGATATTTTACCTTAAAATAAAATGTAATATTTTCTACGATAAAATAATAAATAAGTTTTATTATTAAAATTGTTTTTTGTTTTACTAAATTGCTATTACAAATTATTATTAAAAAAATCGATCGTTGGATTAAATCATTAACTTAGTTAACTAATCAAGTCAGATTAAAACCCTTTGATTTAATTCTAAAATCAGATTATTAATAAATGTAGGTTCCTGTAACTAAGGTTGAGACCGTCGCGACATCTTACTCGCGTCACCAACCAAATCCAGGCAAGTTTCATATAATTCAAACCTGTATTTTAGTTGTAATTAAATATGTTGCATGTCATATAGATATATTATGACGACACTTGATTCACGGAACCGACTGATTGACTGATTGATTGACTTATTGACTCATTGACTCATTGACTCATTGGTTATTGCCTTGGGAACTGGGGAGTAAAGTTAGCACCCGTGGTCAAAGCCCCCTTATTGTCTCATTGTGGATAGCTGAAGTCCAACCTCACTGGACTGACGCCGGACCGTGCTCACTAGAACACATATTGCCTCCAACCCCAACCGACCACGGGACGCTACCTTTCTCAAAACACTTTTAGTGATTATAGTTTGTCATCAATTGCTTCATCGACATTTACTGTTCTTGTCTCATATTTGTTTCATACAAAATATAAATATTGTTCAAAACTATTTTATTGCATCATTTTAATTATCATTAAAATGCTGGAATTGGATATATGTTCTTGCTCCCTCCTGACTGGAGATTAACATTTTAGGTGATTACGGTAACGATGAGGCGTATGACACATTTTATGGTCCGGACCAGAGTACTGAAGGTCTAGCTGAACCTAGCCAGGAGGCCGATGTTTAGTTGTTTCCCTTTAAATTCCCAGTTGTAATAATCAGGGTTGAAGTAATAACCCTGGACCATGTTTTGCTTGATAATTGCTTGTAAAAAAATTTCTCTTTCGGACTTAACAATAAAATTGAATTTCCTTCATGTATTCTAGATGTCTGTGTGTTACTACAGATTGATACAGCTTACTGCCGCCGTCTCACAACGGTGCAGGCTGGGCATGATCCGACTGGACCCAGATTATTGGGATCGGGTCGTGACATGTTTTAAGTTGTGGCCTATGCAGATCTCTGCGGTATGACCTAGCCGTTTGCAGTAGGCGCAGTTGACCGCCTTTTGTTGGTTGTACTGAGACGCTTTGTTGGCCGCTGCTGGCTGTTGTTGCTGGGACTACTGGGGATAGGAGGGCCTATTGTTGTTGTTGCTGTGCCTCTTGTTGTTGCCCTGATAGTTGTTGCTTGACCCTGGATGCTCCCTCTTGGGTCGGGCAGGTGAACTGGCCTCTACATCTTGGGCCACCTTCAACATCTTGTCATAAGTCTTTACACCGTTAGCAGCTACTAAGGTGCGGATCTCTTCACGTAGTCCATGCCAGAACTTCTTAGCACGTTCCACAGGGTTGTCCACCAGGTGACTTGCAAACCTGCCAAGCCTGTTGAACTCGGCCGCATATTCTTCAATTGTGCGGTCTCCTTGCTTCAGATCTTGAAACTGTCCTCCCATAGCTTCGAGGGCAGCCTCTGGAAAGAACTTCCGCTTGAACTGCTTCTTGAATAGCCGCCAGAAAATCCCTCCAGCTCAAAATCTTGGCTCGTTGCGGTACCAAATGTTAGCCAAATCTCTCAGCTGGAGTGCTACGGCCTCAACCATGAGGTCGTCTGGGAGTCGAGCGACGCTGAGGAGTCGCTCCATATCATCTAGCCACTCGTCTGCGTAGATGATGCCTTCGGTCCCCTTGAAGGGACGCGGGTCCAACTTCTTAAAATTTTCCACAGTTCCAACCTTTACCTTGGCAGGCTTCTGTTCTGACTGGGATGTTCCTAGCGCTGCCATGGCTACATTATGGGCGTTCTCCATGCCCTCTTTCATAATTGCGGTCTGCTCACGATTTGCTTCAGCTTGGACCCTCTGGGCTTCAAGAACTCCTCGTAGCAGGCCTACGAGTTCAACGGGGTCCACTGGCACAGGTGGTGCAACAGGAGGAGTCACATCGGCTGGAATTGATGTGGTCCTGGGAGGAATGGGTGGGGCTGCATGCACTACTGAAGTGTAGGCAGCGCGGGGAGCTCTTGCAGCATGGGGGGGATCTGTGAGCTGCAACGGAGAGGGGTCGGACTGAGCTTGAGTTGGGGTGTGCTCAGAAGACGAAGCCTCTTCTTCGGCTGGGCCGGAACGGGTTGTCTTTCCTCGTGCCATCTTCTGGAAGGTTTAGGAAGCAAGCATAAGCAAGGTAACCTATGTTCTATAAGCAAGCAAAAAAATAATTGTATATATGTATAGATAGAAGAATTTTGGTCTTATGATGTGACAGATTGAAATTTTCTCAAGAATTCTAAGTGTTCTAATTGTTTCTAGAGTCTGTTTTCCTAAAGTCATACTAAACCTAAAGTCAAAGGCAAGTTTGTTTGTTTGGCTAGCCTAAGTTGACTAGACCAAAGGTTGTAAACTAGACATGCATGGGCCACCACTTAAAACATGTCACGACCCGATCCCAATAATCTGGGTCCAGTCGGATCATGCCTAGCCTGCACCGTTGTGAGACGGCGGCAGTAAGCTGTATCAATTCGTAGTAACACACAGACATCTAGAATACATGAAGGAAATTCAATTTTATTGTTAAGTCCGAAAGAGAAATTCTTTTACAAGCAATTATCAAGCAAAACATGGTCCAGGGTTATTACTTCAACCCTGATTATTACAACTGGGAATTTAAAGGGAAACAACTAAACATCGGTCTCCTGGCTAGGTTCAGCTAGACCTTCAGTACTCTGGTCCGGACCATTAAATGTGTCATACGCCTCGTCGTCACCGTAATCACCTAAAATGTTAATCTCCAGTCAGGAGGGAGCAAGAACATATATCCAATTCCAGCATTTTAATGATAATTAAAATGATGCAATAAAATAGTTTTGAACAATATTTATATTTTGTATGAAACAAATATGAGACAAGAACAGTAAATGTCGATGAAGCAATTGATGATAAACTACAATCACTAAAAGTGTTTTGAGAAAGGTAGCGTCCCGTGGCCGGTTGGGGTTGGAGGCAATATGTGTTCTAGTGAACACGGTCCGGCGTCAGTCCAGTGAGGTTGGACTTCAGCTATCCACAATGAGGCAATAAGGGGGCTTTGACCACGGGTGCTAACTTTACTCCCCAGTTCCCAAGGCAATAACCAATGAGTCAATGAGTCAATGAGTCAATAAGTCAATCAATCAGTCAATCAGTCGGTTCCGTGAATCAAGTGTCGTCACAATATATCTATATGACATGTAACATATTTAATTACAACTAAAATACAGGTTTGAATTATATGAAACTTGCCTGGATTTGGTTGGTGACGCGAGTAAGATGTCGCGACGGTCTCAACCTTAGTTACAGGAACCTACATTTATTAATAATCTGATTTTAGAATTAAATCAAAGGGTTTTAATCTGACTTGATTAGTTAACTAAGTTAATGATTTAATCCAACGATCGATTTTTTTTAATAATAATTTGTAATAGCAATTTAGTAAAACAAAAAACAATTTTAATAATAAAACTTATTTATTATTTTATCGTAGAAAATATTACATTTTATTTTAAGGTAAAATATTGTATTTCTGTTTTTAATAAGGTAAATAAACGGTTTTCTATTTTATTAAAAGAAATAGCATTTATTTATATTTGTTTCGTTTAAACACTAATCTTTGGTAAAAAGAAATAAAGATGCGAATACGCAAAAATTAATGAATACGTTTTAGATATACTTATTTAAAATATTATACTAATATTTTAAAAAATCATTTTGTTTCTAATAAGATAAAATAGGAAAGTACTTAGTTATTTTATAACGATTATAATAAAATAATATCATTTGTTTTAGCAATCAATTTATTTCTAATAAACTAGGCTTAAGGGGAAAAATATTACTTAATTTTATTTTGGTAATATTACAAATCAATTTGTAAGAGAATAATATTTTGGAAAACTTATTTTAAATACTAACGTATTATATTTTGAATACAAAAAATCATTTTAGAAATATATACAAAATAATTACTAATCTACGTAATATTTAATAAGGTTTTTATTATATATATAACTAATATATGTATTGAAGATCGTTATATCAAATCGTTAATTAATTAACAAACCAATAACTAAACTAACATTAATCTACTTAATTAACTTTAAACCTATCAATTTCTAAGCTATCCCGGGATTGACAGGGCTTTATTCTGTCAGTCCCGGTCGGACAGGAGAATGGTTTTGGAAGGAACAGTACGTTCTGATAGTGGCACTTACCGAAAAGTTGATGGAGGAGCACCGAGGGGAGGCCTCGGACTCGGGATCGGGCACAGACGGGATCGGGGACGGACGCGGGGGAGTGCCGGGACACGCGGAGAAGCCGCGCGGGGAGGCGCGCGGGGCGCTGGCCGGCCGGGGAGGCCGCGCAGGGGTGTGTGGTGCTGGAGCGGAGTGGCCGCAGAGGGGCGCCGGAGCCGCGGGCTGGCGCCAGCTCGGGGGTCGCCGGAACCGCGCGGGATGCGCAGCCGGCTGCTGGCCGAAGGGGGTGCTCGCGCGGGGATGGCCGGTCGGGGTGAGAAGGAGGAGGGAGGAAGAAGAAGAAGAGGAAGAAAATGTGAGATTCTGAGAAAAAGTTCTCTGGGAGTGGGAATAAGTACGTGAGGGGGAGGTAGTTTCCAGATCCGGGAGTGGGGGAGGAATTACGGGGGTTGGTTCTGACTTAGTCTAGTGGGTATGGGTTTGGATATTGGGCTTTGGGTCTAAAAAGAAAAGGGTTTTTAATATAACTTATGGGTCTAAGGCAGGGTGCGAATGAAGTAGAATGGAACCTGCGATGACATCTCCTTCCCGGTAGGTGCCACTATCAGAACGTACTGTTCCTTCCAAAACTATTCTCCTGTCCGACCGGGACTGACAGAATAAAGCCCTGTCAATCCCGGGATAGCTTAGAAATTGATAGGTTTAAAGTTAATTAAGTAGATTAATGTTAGTTTAGTTATTGGTTTGTTAATTAATTAACGATTTGATATAACGATCTTCAATACATATATTAGTTATATATATAATAAAAACCTTATTAAATATTACGTAGATTAGTAATTATTTTGTATATATTTCTAAAATGATTTTTTGTATTCAAAATATAATACGTTAGTATTTAAAATAAGTTTTCCAAAATATTATTCTCTTACAAATTGATTTATAATATTACCAAAATAAAATTAAGTAATATTTTTCCCCTTAAGCCTAGTTTATTAGAAATAAATTGATTGCAAAAATAAATGATATTATTTTATTATAATCGTTATAAAATAACTAAGTACTTTCCTATTTTATCTTATTAGAAACAAAATAATTTTTTAAAATATTAGTATAATATTTTAAATAAGTATATCTAAAACGTATTCATTAATTTTCGCGTATTCGCATCTTTATTTCATTTTACCAAAGATTAGTGTTTAAATGAAACAAATATAAATAAATGCTATTTCTTTTAATAAAATAGAAAACCGTTTATTTACCTTATTAAAAACAGAAATACGATATTTTACCTTAAAATAAAATGTAATATTTTCTACGATAAAATAATAAATAAGTTTTATTATTAAAATTGTTTTTTGTTTTACTAAATTGCTATTACAAATTATTATTAAAAAAAATCGATCGTTGGATTAAATCATTAACTTAGTTAACTAATCAAGTCAGATTAAAACCCTTTGATTTAATTCTAAAATCAGATTATTAATAAATGTAGGTTCCTGTAACTAAGGTTGAGACCGTCGCGACATCTTACTCGCGTCACCAACCAAATCCAGGCAAGTTTCATATAATTCAAACCTGTATTTTAGTTGTAATTAAATATGTTGCATGTCATATAGATATATTGTGACGACACTTGATTCACGGAACCGACTGATTGACTGATTGATTGACTTATTGACTCATTGACTCATTGACTCATTGGTTATTGCCTTGGGAACTGGGGAGTAAAGTTAGCACCCGTGGTTAAAGCCCCCTTATTGCCTCATTGTGGATAGCTGAAGTCCAACCTCACTGGACTGACGCCGGACCGTGTTCACTAGAACACATATTGCCTCCAACCCCAACCGGCCACGGGACGCTACCTTTCTCAAAACACTTTTAGTGATTGTAGTTTGTCATCAATTACTTCATCGACATTTACTGTTCTTGTCTCATATTTGTTTCATACAAAATATAAATATTGTTCAAAACTATTTTATTGCATCATTTTAATTATCATTAAAATGCTGGAATTGGATATATGTTCTTGCTCCCTCCTGACTGGAGATTAACATTTTAGGTGATTACGGTGACGACGAGGCGTATGACACATTTTATGGTCCGGACCAGAGTACTGAAGGTCTAGCTGAACCTAGCCAGGAGGCCGATGTTTAGTTGTTTCCCTTTAAATTCCCAGTTGTAATAATCAGGGTTGAAGTAATAACCCTGGACCATGTTTTGCTTGATAATTGCTTGTAAAAGAATTTCTCTTTCGGACTTAACAATAAAATTGAATTTTCTTCATGTATTCTAGATGTCTGTGTGTTACTACGGATTGATACAGCTTACTGCCGCCGTCTCACAACGGTGCAGGCTGGGCATGATCCGACTGGACCCAGATTATTGGGATCGGGTCGTGACAATTCTTTACGATGATATTTGCTGGATGCTTTCTTTTCTTCAAATTTTATTATATTATTCATATTAAATATGTTATTTTACCGGTGTTGAGTGTTCAACCCAAGGGGGTTGGCAAATCCAGAAATTCAACGGAGGATTGCTCCGGGTCTATTTGTACATATTGTGATTTAATAAACTGCAGGAATAATAGTTTGGAAATAATTCAGTATTAATTTTTTTATTTTTTCTGTAGAATTAGCGACGTTTTTAGCGACGTTTATACACGTCGTTAATTAGCGACGTTACTACACGTCGTTAATGACGTCGCTAAACATGTCGCTAAAAACGTCGATGTACGTCGCAAATTGCTGACATGGCAGTATTGCCAGGTCATTAAAGACGTCGTTGTAACGTCTCTATATAAGTCGCTAATTAGCGACGTTTAGCGACGTTTGTTTACGTCGCTAATTAGTGATGCTGCGTCGCTAAACGTCGCTAATTTAGCGACACATTTAAGTCGCTAAAAAACGTTGGTATAGCGACGTTTAGCGACGTTTTTTCTTTCAGCGACGTGCTGAGTTCCGACTTCTGTAAAACATCGCTGATTACGTCGCTAAAAGTGTTTAGCGACATTTTTTTGTCATTTAGCGACGTTTTTTTACGTCGCTAATTTGACTTTTTCTGGAAGTGGTTCAATTAATAAATAGTTGTAGTAATATTTGTGCAACTCTTGTTTCGGTTTGACAGATACAGGACATTAATGAACTTTCAAGACAAGATGTGGATGAAATAATCAGTGTGTGTATGAAACAAGATTGTATCTCGACTTCTGATCATATCCGCAAAAGATAAAGGGTATATCAGTCTGTTCTTTCTAGTCTTTGATTATATTCTGGTATGACATCCCGATTAAAATTTGATGTAAGTAGTATTTGCATCTTTAGGTAGGTCATGTAGTAACCAATTTCTGCTTGTCTTGTAAACTTTTGTTATTTTACTTCAAGATACAAACCACATAAAATAAGGAAGAGATGGCCAGGTCATTATGTGTCCAAATAAATTGTCCAAAGACAAATAATGCAAGTTCCAAAGGTTTTTATTCATTATGATAGGTATCAAATCTTAAAAATATAGGGAAAACTCTACTGAATTTTCTACATGAAATTAATAGTATTGTAGTAACCCATTCCAATTTAAATCCCCACTGCATGTGCATCTTGGTTTTCAGTTTTATGTTCAATTAGACATAGATTTAGTAATGCAAATCCTTGTGTAGAGAAAACTATCCCACTTTCAATCATTCAGGTTATCTATCTATATGTGGCTTTCAATCATTCAGTGAGTGACCCATATCAGAATTAACTCATTATCGAAACAAAACAAAAAAGCACGATACATGGAGTATATAGAGGCCGAGCTTGTGGACCTGTACAGCTAACTCTAGCTAACTAGTGGGTAGCGAGTAGCGACGCCAGCCCAACAAAAGGCTACTTCCTCCCACTAACTAGGTAACTAGTGTAATTATGTTATCACCTACTATTGTTGGCTGCATTAAACTTGGGAAATGCCAGTGGATTTGCTATCATGTCCAAAGAAAGTTGCAGTTAAACTTGGGAAACAAAGGAACAGTTTACCAATTCTGAAACCAAACATTCTACTTATGTCAAATCAAATTAATTAGCACCGTAAAAATATCATATCAAATTAATCCAAGGGATGACTAAAATGAGAGTACGTTTTTCGTGTGTATGGTTAATACCTTAGCCTTGGTTACGGTATTACTAGGAGAGAAAAAGAAGAAAAACATATACGAGATTGTTGAGGTCCAGTCTGAATTTGATAAATTTTGAAATCCAAATATGATTAAACATTTGATTTGATATGATTTAAAAATCTTTCTTAAATGTAAGATTTGATTAAATTTTAAATTTATATGAAATATTTAATTTGACCATATTTGAACGTCTATAATTGGTATTGGACTATTTTATGTGGAATATGATTCTTATTTTAAGATTTTTTATTTAGGAAATCCTATTATAACATAAAATATGATTTCTTATCCTATAAATATAGGAAGAGGGTGGAGGCACAAAGAATAGCACAAGTTGGAGATTCGAGGTGCTCGTCCACAGAAAATCTAAGAAAAAGTTCGTGCTTTGCTTTTAGGACTTCGTCATCAAAGCCAGAAGGAAGAAAGAGATCTGATCGAGAACTCATCGCATTCGCTCAGGAAGATTGCTACGGGTTGGTGAGTGATTTCAATTGTAAAATCTTTCGTTTCTTCTTGAGTGTGGTGAGGGGGTTGAATCTATTAGGGCAAAGGGTTCAACATTGATTCTGTCAATCTTGTAATTTAACATGAGTTATAAATGTTAGAATTTGTCCAAGTGACGTAGCCACCGCCATATACTCATCATTAACTGTGTTTGGTGTTCGTTAGATAGGGTTTGGTTATCTCAGGTCGGTTGGCCTAATGTTTTCGCTGCGGGCACTGATGTTGGGAATCGTGCTCGCCCTGTAAGCGTTCCGACACCGTGTCTAAGAGTGCCCGCAGCGGAAACTTTAGGCCAACCCACATAAGATAACCAATCCCTGTCTAACGAATACCAAGCACAAATAAAGATAAGTATATGACGGTGACTACGTCACTTGGACAAATCCTAACATTTATAACTCAACTAAAATTAGAAGATTAACAAAATCAATATTGAACCATTTGCCCTAATAGATTCAACCCCCTCACCACACCCAAGAAGAAAAGAAAGATATTTCAATTGAAATCACCCACCAACCTATAACAATCTTCCTGAGCGAATGCGACGACTTCTCGATCAGATCTCTTTATTCTTTCTGTCTTGGATAGCGAAGTCCTAAGAGCAAAGCACGTACTTTCTATTTAATTTTCTGTGGACGAGAACCCCGAATCTCCAACTTGTGCTATGCTTTGTGCCTCCACCCTCCTCCTATATTTATAGGATAAAAAATTCGATTTTAGGTTATAATATGATTTCCTAAATTAAAAACCTTAAAATAAGAATTATATTCCACCTAAAATAGCCCAACACCAATTATGGACGTCCAAATATGGTCAAATTAAATATTTAATACAAATTTAAAATTAACTCAAATCTTACATTTAATGTAGATTTTTAAATTATAACAAATTAAATCTTTGACCATATTTGGGCTACAAAATTTACCAAATTAAAACTGGACCCCAACATCTCCCACTCTAGTCAGAAGAGAGGGTGTTGACCCCATGCCTTCTCAACTGGACTTCATACTTGTCGCCCCACGATAGAGTTCCTGCTCCCCCATGCTACCGATCTCCGATTCTCCGAGTTGTTTGCATCTTACTTCGTCTCCAGCTCCTTGACCGTCACGTCGATGTTATCTGCCATGCGTAGCAGCTTCTGTACCACTGGGATCCTGCTGACAACAATGACACGGCTGAGATCAAAGTCCTTGACTATCAGCCTCACCGTGAGTCTTGGCTGCATGTCCCCGACTTTCATTTTTCACCGAAACGTGTTAACGTTCCGACGAGCTTCTTCACCCTTGGCTCGCCCAACCATGCGGACGGTGCGATTCTCCCAAGATTCTAACTCATGAATCTGCCCACCTTCGTATCCGAACTTGAAGCTCTCCCATACACATACGTCCTCGAGCAGAACATTATGCACTGTGCATGTCATCGATGACCCACAGCTACCCCAGAACTGTGTGAATGGTTACACTCCTGCCTCATATTGAGTTTGCTACAAACCTTGATCTCCTTCCTGACCTCGAACTGTTGAAACCAATATCGCTCTGTGAAGATTTAAAAAATCACCCGTAGCCAAAACTGGATCCGTGAAGAAACTCCCACCTGGAGACCGACCAGTTGTCATGGGACCGACATACTGACCCTCAATCTTTGGCTCATCACCATTCATCGCTTTGTCGTGATGAACCGAATCCTTAGTAATCCTCAAAGTATCTCAAAGCCCTTCCTCCGCAAGTTTTCGACGATCCAACTCCTGTCGAATACCCCTCAAGAGTCCATCCGATGTCTGTGGCCATCCTGTACAACTCAGCTGCTTGAGCCTGTACATAAAACAACATAAATCTCCTCGAGCCAGCTGTTGGGAACCCTTAGTAAGCATCCAAACTTTGTCCCCAAATAATCTGCGACTTCCATCATCCACCAGCCTCCCTATCGAAATCAAGTTATTGTGCAAACTCGGTACATATCGCGTGTCCTTGAGAATGAGCTTCTCACCAAACTTTATTGTCAAGTGCACATCACTGATGCCTACAACTGCAGCCATTCCCTGGTTGCCCATCTTCACACGTCCAAACCTGCCGTCGTAGTATGACGTAAAGATCCTCCTATATAGAGTGGCGTGATACGATGCCCCCATGTCCATGAACCAATCACCATCATGACAGATGCCACAAGGTTCTTCTATGTCGGTCGCTGTGATGATGAGATCTCCTATAGCCGTGAGATCCTCCTTATCATCCTTACCTTTGGCCTTCTTAGATTTGAGCTTCATGCAGTTCCTCTTGATATGACCATTTTCGCCAAATTAATAGCAGCCTTCATTGCGGTCCACAGTCGCAAGATCTCGAGAACTCCCTCATGTACTCGACTGTGACTTGGTTCTTCCCTTTCCATTGGAAGCTACCAGAGTAGACTCCTGCAACGAATCCACTTGCTTATGCCGGATATCCTCGTTCAACAAGCTACTTTTGACTGCATCCATCGTGACAACTCCACTAGGCACGGAGTTGTTAACCGATACCACAAACGTCTTCCAGCTTTTCGATAGGGAACTCAAAAGAAAAATGTCCTGAAGATCATCATTATTCACCATCTTTATCGTAGACGGCTGATTGATAATACCCTGAACCTCGTTCAGATATTGTGCCACTGGGGCACCCTTCGTGTACTTCGAGTTGACGAGTTGGTGAATCAGAAATGCCTTGTTGCCATATGTCTTTCTTTCGTACAGCGAATGCAGCTTCTCCTACAATATTTTTGTCAAACTCTCCATGGACACGTGGTAAAATACCGAGTCGTCCAGCCATTGGCAGATGAATCCAACGGCCTTCCAATTTAGGACAGAAGTTGATTAATTGCCAAATGGTCAAGGTAGAGTTCGTAATAGGAAATAAATATGCACGTCTTTCAAAAGATATTCATGAGGGCATGAGCTCTTTTCTTATAAGTTTCTTCAAAGAGGGTTGAACCAGATGTGTTTGGACACTTGCCCAAGTGATGTTGTTTGAACTCCCACTACTAAAATTTATGGGGTTAGCAACGCTTTTTACGACGTTATTATAAAACGTCACTAATTTTTTTTCAATTTAGCGATGTTAATAAAAATGTCGCAGGTAGTTACTAATAGGGACATTTGGCGTCGTTCAACGACATATTTTAGTAAAATGAAAAACTATGTCACTAAATTGCAGCTAAATGTCGCTAATATTTTAATTATAGCGACGTTTTGTATTCAAGTCGCAGTATATTAATATATTTGCGACGTTTAGAGATGGCAATTTTAGACGTCGCTAAATTATTTCATTTAGGGTTGAGTATTTTATTTTCCCCCATTCTCTCGAACTCTTACAAAAAATTTCAAAATCCCCCCCCCCTCGATCTTAGTCCTCCCCTCGTGCATCCTCCTCCCATCGGCGAAGTCCCCCCTCTGGCGAAGTCACCCCCGGCGCAGCTCCTCCCCTCCGGTGCGGCTTCTCCCCTCGCACGGCTGCTCCCCTCGTGCGTCTTCTCTCCTCTGACGACCTCGGGCTTCTCCCCCTCCTCTAGGTAAACCCTATCCCTAACTCTATCTCTCTCTCTCTCTAACTCACAGATACGAATTACATTTGATAGAAAAAATAACACAAACACACACATAGACACGACATGGAATACGACACAGACAAATACACTGACACGACATATCACTGACATGACATGGGAATGAGAATCATAAAAGTATTATGGTAGTTTTGGTTATGATATTTGGTATCAAGAAGTTATGTTTCAATTGGCATGTGAGGACGTTGATGTTGTGTATGCTAGTGTTAGTGTGTAGAGTTTGTATGTGTTATGTTGGTACTAGAGTGTTGTGTGTGTGAGAGAGAGTCTATTATATTTAAGAGTGTGCACTTAGTTGTGTGTTCATGAGTGTGTATTAGGGATTTTGAGAAAGGATCACACAATAGGTTTACATGTTGTATGATGGAAGCAGTAAGTATTTTCCCGGCAGAGGCAGCAAATGTGTTGTTGCACTCTGAAGCTGCAATTGGCAGTATCCTACAGATTTTAAGAGCTTCCAACTATGCTGGTGCTTGGTTCCAGAGCTGCAGAGGGTGCTACAACTGTGTCCTATTTTGGGATTTCATAGCAGCCCTGTAGTGCAGTGACTTAGAGGGTGGAGAGCTCGGTTTGTATTCATGCTGTAAGGGGGTGAGCTAAGGTCTGTGTTGTGCTTAGTTGAGAAACTGCATTGCTGCAGGAGCCTTGGCAACAATATCTTTAGTGCACTGAAGGAGGATACTACAGTAAAGTGTGCAACAACAATATGAAGTACATGTACTGCACTAGGTGATACTGCAGATTTCAGGGTTGCCAGCACTTCAAGTGAAGTAGAACAGTGTCAGCAAGCAATGCACACAATAAGTGTGTATATGTGTGTAGTAGGGTGAGTGAGATGTATGCGTATCATATGATACATGGATAGGGTAGTGTATGTGTAGTGAGTTATGGGTGAGGTTTGTTTAGGTGAGTGCTATTGTATTGAGTGTGTGTTGTAGGTGTGTGTGTCCAAGTGTGGGTATCATAAATATGGCTACCTAGATGCTAGGGATTAGGTTCAAAGGAATGTTAAGTATGGAAATATGTCCAGAGTGCAAGGTATGGGTACAATGATAATGAACACGTGACGACACCTATTTAATAGGGTTTAAAATTAAAGTTGTCCATATGTCTACTATTTTTCGGATAGTCACAAATTATAAAACAGATACTCATGAACCAAGATGTGGATACTCACGTATCACAACTCGAATACACACGCATCAATAGGAGTTGTTAATTACTTTGATTAACATGTGTATCCATCTTTGCATCCATTTGGATAATATACTCGAACGATGTATATTCAGCTTTTCAGAAGTATTTAGAAATGGATCTGAATTAGTACCTACGTCATCGTTCGTAGATGTACAACCATCATCCTGATGACATGTGCTGTGTACGGGATAAATTCATACAAGTTATGGAACAGTTCCTTCAGTTCGCCAAGGCGTTCCCTTAGTATATAGATGGCACCAAAATTAAGTGTCCGTGTGTGAGATATCGTAACTTGAAATGTCATTCAGAAGTGGATATGACATATCATTTGTACTCGAGGGGTTTCATACCAAATTACTACCAGTGGACCTCGCACGGAGAACTTGTGTCTTTAACATCGGAGCAGGAGCCTTATGTGGAGCTGTATATGGATGTCCGTGACGGCGGTAATTACGACGACGGGTGCGTGAACATGGTTTTTGACGTTGTCGGGCCTAGTTTTGATCCAGAGAATTATGATGCAGCTGAGGAGGCACCGAATGCCGATGCTGCAAAGTTTTTGAATTTAATGGAGAATGCACTGACTCCATTATATCCTGGTTGTGAGGATCATTCAATGTTGGAGGTGGTTACAAGAATGTTTAGCATCAAGTCCAATTTTAACATGTCACAAGAATGCTACAACAGACTGATGGAGTTGATTATAGAGATCTTATTCGCAGGTGCTAAGTTACCTAAAGACTTCTACCGATATAAGATGATGGTGAGATCGCTCTGGAGGGGATACAAAAAAATTGATGCATGTCACAACGGGCGCATATTGTACTACAAAGACGACAAGGATGAAGACATATGCCAATTTTGCAGTGTTGATCGCTACAAGGAAATTGGTACAGGAAGGCCTGTCGTTACAAGGAAGATGATCGATTCGATGCACTATTTGCCTTTAACATCGCGATTGCAGAGATTGTTTATGGTAAAGGAGACTGCCAAAAAATATGAGTTGGCACAGACGAGAACAAATTGAAGGAGTATTGGATCACCCATCCGATGAAGAAGTATGGAAGAACTTCGATCGAGAGTATCCCAATTTTATTTCGGATTCACGTAATATAAGATTGGGGCTCTCGCCCGACAATTTTACCCTATTCGGACTTTCGGGCTCCCAATATTCGTTTTGGCCTGTGATCGTCATCCCGTAAAACCTACCGCCTTGGATGTGCATAATGACTCCGGTTTTGTTCTTAACCGTCATTATTTATGGTCCAAATAATTAGTAGTGGAACATCGATGTATACTTGCAACTGTTCATAGATGATTTGAATCAGTTATGGAAAGTAGGAACCAACACGCACGATGTTTCAAAAAATCAAAATTTTCAGAAGAGGGCAGTACTTATATGGACCATCACTAACTTTTTGGCTTATGGCATGTTATCATGATAGAGCACTCATGGTCGTCTCTCATGTCCATATTGCATGGACCGCACTAAGGCTTTCCATTTGAAACACGGAGGAAAACCGTGCTACTTCGATTATCATCGATAATTTTTACCGTCGGATCATCCGTTCTGGAGTAATAAGAATACTTTTTGTGTCGGCATTATGGAGAAGGCAAATCCACCTCCAAGGTGGCCCAGAGACACGATATGGGAAGAGGTTAAATACTTACCAAGTGATATCGAAGAGCCTACTAAGGGCTACAAGTGCGATGGATTTGGTCACACTCATAATTGGACGAAGAGGAGCATATTCTGGGACCTTCCATATTGGAGCACCAATCTGATCAGACATAACCTTAATGTCATGCATATCGAGAAGAATATGTTTGACAACATAATTAATACTGTGATAGATGTAAAGGCGAAGACGAAAGACAATCCCAAGGCCAGGGTGGACTTGGAAGAAATATGCAGACGTCCTGCGTTGCATTTGATAGATGAAGGGAATGAGAAGTATAAGAAACCTAAGGCAAATTTCTTACTAGACAAGAAGGATAAAGGGAGAGTAGTTAGGAGGATTCAGGGGCTAAAATTTTCAGACGGGTATGTTTCAAATCTGAGAAGATATATCGACCCAAAGGAGAACAAACTAACGGTATGAAGAGCCACGATTGTCATATATTCATGGAGAGGTTAATTTTGGTTGCATTTCTATAATTCTAACCGCAGGTAGTTTGGGATCCTTTAATAAAGCTTAGCATATTCTTCAGAGATTTTTGTTCTACCAAGTTGATCGTTGATCGTCTAGAAAAACAAGATAAGAAAATTGTGATAATACTGTATAAACTTCAAAGAGTGTTCCCTCCTGGATTCTTCGACTCCATGGAGCATTTACCAATTCATCTTTCCTACGAGGCACGTGTCGATGGCCCTGTTGAATATTGGTGGATGTACCCATTTAAACGTCAACTGAACCACCTAAAGAGAAAGGTAAAAAATGAGACAAGGGTCAAGGGTTCTATTTGTGAAGCCTATGTTCTTGAGGAGATTACAAACTTTTGCTCGATGTATTTCAAGCTGCATGTTGCAACTAATAGAACAATAGCTCCAAGAAACGATGACGAATTTTGGAATCTAATGATACAATATTGAAAGTATTCAATGCTTTCATTAAGCCTTCGAGAAAAATGGTGAAGAGATATCTGAATAATAATGAGCTAAGGACTTCTCAGTTGTATATATTACTCAACTTCGACGAGGATAAAGTGGAGAATCTAGAGGGGTAAGTAATTAATACGACAACGTTTAAGTCATATTAATGTAATACTATACGTTAACATTGTTACACTGATCGGACGATATTTTGTTGTTTTTCAGCACATTTAATGAAGATGTGAGGTCGATGAGACCAAACATAACATATGAAGAAGTAGAACAGGAAATAAGACTTTATTTTTCTTCTTGGTTGAGTGCATATGTAAGGATCTTTTTGTTTATGCACTTACACAATATTTAACAAAACGTTGAACTTAATATCGTTTTTTTGGTATTTAGGTCGATCTTTCCCACACAACACTCGAGAATGAGTCTATTAGAACTCTAGCTAAGGGACCAATTTATGCTGTCAAAATCTGGCCAAGCTACTGTGTGAATGTATTTAGGTTCAAGTCAACAAAAGCCCCGATAAGAGACAACTTCTTGGATCTCAATTCTACAAAAAATAGTTGTTTGTGTATCAGATCTTCGACCTACAAAGATGTCGATCCAGGCAATAATTTCTCTGGCATCTTACAGAAGATTGTGGAGTTGATATATAATTATGGAACAAAGCCTGCTAAGATCGTTTTATTCAGGTGTGATTGGTTTGATCATATCCAAGATGAAGGTTAAAAAATAAACAAGCATGGTCTTGTGGATATAAACTACCAACATCGATACCAAGGATATAAACCATTTGTCCTATCAAGTCAGGCTCAGCTCTTGTGATTCACAACTTATCCTAAATGGGGATCAACGAGGTCAGACTGGTGGGCAATATGCAAGACGAAAGATAGAAATACCTTTGACGTTAATGAAACAGCTTATCAGGAGGATGAGCTACCTATTATAACAAATATTGTAGATGTTGACTCAACGGAAGTTGCTCATTACACATCTAATCATGTAGAAGAGGTAGAATTATCCGAAAAGGAATACGAAGTAGATAAAAGTGAAGATGAGGTAGAAGAGGAAGAGGAGGACGAGAAAAATAAAGAAAATAAATTTTTAGAAAAGGATTGAAAATAAAATAAAATCCATTTAGAACTTTAGCCATGTATTATATTTTTAATGTGGAATGTAACATCAATTTTAACTGTATGGATATATATATATTTATATATATTATCAATTATATTCTTTGTTTTCATCTATCTTACCAGATGGAACCCATGACCCGAGCATATGCACGTCGCTTGAGAGAGGCACCTCCTACTGTTAAGGAGGAAGTGTCTGTTAAGGAGAAAGTGGTACCTCCTACTATAAAAGAGGAAGTGACTGTTAAGGAGAAAGTGATACATCCTACTGTTAAATTAGAAGCGATTGTTAAGGAGAAAGTGGCATCTTCTACTGTTAAGGAGGAAGTGGTACTTCTTACTGTTGGGCAGGCACTAGCTCAGAGGGGGAGTTTCAGCCACCGATACCTATAGAAGAGATTGATTACCTAGACGATACTTATGCGAAGTAATTGAGGACTGGGTTCTGCCCTAGTGCATTAGATTTTCTTGAGGGATTGAGAAATTGGGTAAGACTTATGGTATGACTGTGATACTTTTATTGTGTTTATTGTATGATTGTGATACTTTTATATTATGCTTATTGTGTGACTGTGATACTTTTATATTGTGTTTGTTGTGTGACTGTGATATTTCGTATATTTTTGTGATATTTCGTACCCAAAAAATTCAACGGCGGGTTGCTCCGGGTCTGTCTATTTTTATGAACTTTTAAAAGTCTATGTATTTTTTTATTATCATATGTTATTATCATGTATGGTCAAACAACGCGGATCATTCGGAGGTCAATCCTCTAGACGGAATGATCCTCCAGTATAGGCTACTGGTTCCGGATCCTCCTCGCAGAGTACTCCAGTGTACCGATCTTTAGCATCTTCGACTCCGTCGACGATACGATGTGGTAGTACTCCTGGGACGAGTAGTTCTACTCCTGAGACTACTCCCTCTTCCAGCGTTCCTCCAGCTGATGGCACCATGGAGGCAGAGGAGCAGTTGGAGGAGGTCGAGTTGACTCCATCTGCACATGTTCAGAGCGATCCTTTATGCGCCTCCGGACGAGACAATAATGGAGATTTGGACCGACAGGCCCCAAAAGTAAGTTAATTAGTTAACATTTTGGACCAACGAGCCAAATGATTATATTTTTATATTCATGAATTTAATTATCGTTGTATAGATATCGTCCGTCAGCGGTACAGAGAGTACTGGGGGTGTTTCTGAGGCAGAACTATGGTGGACCTTGGATCAACTAATCAGATGCTCCTTAAGATAGGAAGGCATTCTGGTTTGCCCACTTCAAGGTAAAAATATATTTTTACTTTTAATATCAATAATTATTTATGCATATTATATAACTCTCTATCTAACTTTTTGTACAAAACCTATTTCTATCCACCACACTAGGCTGAGAAGATCGAGGAGCAGTTTTCTTTCGTTACCTCAAGCTGATCCGTTATGCGATCAACGATCAAAAGGCTCGTGATAACGATGGAGCCCTGATCCACGGTTGGATCACGCTTGAGTAGTGGACTATGATAAAGGTGAGATTCAGCGAACCCAGGTACATGTAGAGGTTGGAGAAGGAAAATGCGGCTAGGTCAAAGGCAGGAAAGTGGTGTGGTGGCTTGATTATCATGACAAAATATTTTTGTCGTCTGGTATATATTCTATTAAATATATATTATTTTAATAAAAGCAGGATAAGATGTTAAATTTTAATAAAAATAATATAATTTTTAACATATACAGAGGGGTGGGGACACCAACATGGTGACCGTCTTCCTGGTCACCCATCGGAAGGGCGAAAAGCTCAGCGATTAGAAGGCCACGTAGACCTATGTACATTACTTTATCTTTTGTTAGTTTTAATGTAACTTTGAAATATATAAATAGATATCAATATAGTTAGTAATAAGTACCTTAGACGTTAGCAACCATTTTTCTAGGACGATTATCTTAGACTACGTGAGCGGGAGACAACTAGTGCACCAGCAGAGGGAGGGTCTGGTACTTTCTCGCAGCCCTCTACAGCTCCGTCGGCGGACGAGCTCTGGACGACCACCTTTGGTGGTCTTCAGAGGGGTACGTACTACGGTACGGGATCCTACGTCGTTGGTAGTTTCGTAGGCGTCGACAAGAGCCTAGGAGAGCATTGATCGTCAGATTTCTGACCTGCATGACGAGTGGCTACGAAGGATTACGGAGCAGCTCCAGTCTCAGCCACAGATCGACCATGCGACGATCACCGCACATTTTGATGCGCTCGAGCGTAGCCTATTGGAGATTAGGAATCTGAGCCAGACGATGGAGCACAGCCTTACAAAGCTCAGGACTATGGGCCAGAAGATAGAGCGCAGTTTAGTGACTCTGACCGCGTCTACGGAGCGCAGACATGCAGAGCTGGAGGGGTCGCATATGGTCATGAGCGACTCACTTGTGAGGATACATATGACGCATGATTTATTGAGTCAGACGGTAGAGACGAACACTTCGAGGATGGTATCTGCCATGGATTCACATAATGCCCGACTGCTAGCATTGGAGCAGATACGTCCTCCTGGTCCGTCGGCATTGACGCCGATACCGACTCCATCGATTCTACTGCCTTCTCTATCGGGACCGGTGATGCTTTCTCGGGAGCAATATGGTTTCCTTTTATCCTAGATGCACGACAATGTTCCTCCTCTACCTCCTGGTCGGCAGTGGTTCTTATTAGGACTTTTTTGTATGTTGGTATGTAATGGCCCATTTTTGGGTCTTTTATGTACTTATTTCATACTTTTCACTATATTATTTGGATGAGAGGGATGTGACATTATTTAAAATTCATGTATTTATTTGGATGAGAGGGATGTGACTTTTTTTCCGGCCAAATGGACCCTAAAGGAAAAGCACACCAAACACTGTATCTTCAAGAGAGGCGGCTGTATGGTAGGGAGCATCTGATAATATTTGCCTAAGGACACTACCAAAATAATACATATTAATGACGTCAAAAAAGTCGCTAATAGGTAAAAAATATTGCTAAAATATATTAGCGACGTTTTGGCGTTGTCACGTAATCCATGGTCGCTGAGAAGAATTACGGCGCGATTCGTCGCTATAGCGACGTATATTTACGACGCGTACACGTCCTCAAATTAGCGACGTTCAGCTACGCGCTTCAGTATATTAGCGATATTTTATATTATCGCATACGTCACCAAATTAGCAACATTATCATCGACGTTTTGCTAAAACAATGCTGACCTGGCATAAATTGTCATGTCAGCTTTTTTAGCAACGTATAGCAACATTTTAACACAGATTAGCGAAGTTCCTGATACCAGTTAGCAACATTTTAACACAATGCACTGTCACGTCGTTAAATGTCACAGAACGTCGCTAAATTTTAAAAAAAAACAAAAAAAAGCATTCAATTTATAAAATTATTTGTCACGGGAACATCACTTGTATGCGAAGTTAAGAAAATGCAAATTTTGGATCAATAGCGTGTCATTCCTTGGATATGTTTTCTCGACGGAAGGTATTGTTATCGACTAAAAAAAGATTAAAGCATTGGTGGATTGGAAATAGCCCATATCAGTTAGCGAGATATGGTATTTCCTTGGTTTGGCTGGTTATTATCGCAGATTTATAAAAGTCTTTTCAAATTAAGATTACATTACCTTTGACATGTCTCACCCAGAAGGGGTAGTATTTTAATCGACAGACAACTATGAAATTTGTTTTCACAAACTAAAGCAGTGGGCATATTTTGACTCTAATTCTTGCTCTTTCGGAAGGAAGGAAGGGATTTCAGATATATAAAGATGAATCAGGACTTGGATTAGGATTTGTTCTCAAGGAACATGGGAAAGTCATATCTTGTGTCTCAAGATAGTTGAAGTAGCATGAGAAGAATTATCCTACAAACGCATAGAAATTAGAGACATTTTTTCGCGTTAAAATTATAACGACACTACCTTTAAAATCTTTTCTGATCACAAGAGCCTCAAGTATATCTTTACGCAAAAAGAATTAAATTTGAGGCAAAGGCGTAGGTTATAACTAATCAAAGATTATGACTTGATGATTGCTTCTACGTCGGATAACGGAAATGTTGTGGCTGATGCTTTGAGCCAAAATTTTGTCGGATCACTGTCCATATCGAGTGAAATATTGCAAGATTTGGAAGAAATTGGTATCGAATTCAGAGTTCAAACCTAGGAGGCAAAACTGGCTCAACTATAGCTTGAGCTGATCTTGCGAGAAAATATCAAGATTGCACAAAATGAAGATATATTCCTACAGAATATACATGAGTTGATTTTAGTAGGAAAGACGACCAATTTCACATTGCAAGAGGACAAAATATTGCATATAAAGGGAAGATTGTTCGTTCTTAAGGAGGATGAGCTCATGAAGGAAATACTGATCGAAGCACATTATGTGAAGTATTTCTTGCATCTACATAGCACCAAAATGTATAAGGACTTCAGCACGACCTTTTGGTTAGATGGCATGAAGAAAGATATGGCTCTCTTCGTATTACAATATTTGACTTGTCCACGTATAAAAATTGAACATTATAGGCCAGGCAGGGAGATGCAAAAACTTTCCATTCCTGAATATAAGTGGGATCGTATCACCATGGACTTTATAGTAAGCTTATCGAAGATGTAGTGAGGGAATGATACAGTTTAGGTCATCGTTGATCGATTTACCAAGTAGGCACATTTTATCGCAAATAAAGTTCATAGAGTGTCAATCGATTGACTTAGATTTATATTGATAAGATTGTTTGTATTTTATAAGGTGCCAGTTTTAATAGTGTCGGATAGGAACGGATGATTCTTATCACATTTTTGGAATATTCTTCAGTCTAAGATGGGTATGAAGTTGAAATTCAGCTTGACGTACCATCCACAAACTGATTTATAGACCATAAGGGTGAACCATATCCTTGAGGACATATTGCATGTGTGAAAATATATATGATTTGTGAGAGGCTTTGTATTTCTAAAAGTCGACATAAGAGTTATGCAGATATTTATCGACGACCATTGAAATTTATAGTTGGAAACCACGTATTCTTGAAGGTAATACCCATGCGATGTGATACGGTTCGGTGCCAAAGGAAAGGGTGTCACTAGATTTGTTGGACCCTTTAAGATTTTGTAGAGGGTAGCACTTGTAGTTTATCGACTTGCACTACATTTGATATTGGCTTAAGTGCACGATATTGGCTTAAGTGCACGATATTTTCCATGTTTTCTAATTTAAAAAATACGTACATGATCTGAGCCATGTAGTTAACTTTGATATGATAAAGCTAAATGTTGACCTGTCATATATTGAAGAACCTGTTCAAATCTTGGACAACAAAGAGAAATTTTGCAGAACTGATCAGTGTCCTTGGCTCGCGTGCTGTGGAGGAACCATTCAGTCGAGAAATTGACATGGGAGCTTGGGGATGAGATAAGGGAGTAATATCCTTACTTATTCGATAATTAATAGGTAGGAATTTGTATTAAGTTTCGAGGAAGAAACTTTTTCTTAGTGATAAATTATGTAGTGCCCCGCTCTTTATGGTCTACTAAGTGATGCTTGTGGCTAGATAGACCCAGTCGAAACTGGGTATTGAGGAAACCTTTTGATATCTAACGAATGCATAGAACCTTCCAACTCATGGGTTGGCTTATGATGGAAAGATTCTGAGATTGCACTGGATTGCATGTTAGTGAACAAGCTCGACATAAAAGTTTCTTCCTATATCTTTTTATTGTGGTTTTTGTTGGACATTTTTGCTGCTTGATTTTGATAAATAAACTTTTATAATAGTTTTTGATGATCGATTCTTGTGCGTATTTTCATCAAATTTTATTCATTCATTCTTGAGATTTCTGTGAGAAAGAAATATAATGGAGGTAAACTAATTAGATACTAGTGCCATTACAGGAAGACGCATAACTTAAGTCTGGCCTTGCAAGTATTTCCCCTCTCTTAGCATTTATCTAATCGCTGGATGGTTCTATCCCTTCTTCTCTACTTCTTTACGTTCGAACAAAATGAATTCTCTTGCTTGCCTTATTACGTCAATGGATCGATGATGCCATAATAATGTAACAATAAATGATGCCATTGTTGTAATGAACGAGACACATAAAAGATGAATTGTTAATGTAATTGACACAAAATTCTATTTTGTAAGTTTACAAGAGAAAAGATATGATACTCTAAAATACGGTAATGTTAGGCCTAATAGGCTACCAAGTAAAAGATGGAAATGTTGGGACCGATATATCGCAAAATGTTGCTTTGATGAATGAGAATGTACAATGTTTGTTCTATTTACTTTTAGTACTTTATCGTGCATGTTATGCTTATAGTTAAGTCGCATATGCAATTGCATGGTCATAGACAACTTGTGAACAATATTTGGTAAAATTTCTAGAACGGTACCCGGAGCATCAGGGTCACGCCCCAGTCCCAAAATACTAAGGGACTAGCTACGTGACAATGGCTAGCAGCACACTCCAATGGACAAACCCAATTTAATAGACATGTTAGAGTGTACTTAAGCTTTTAAAAAAATAGAATGGTCTATGATACATGTCGCATTCTAATTCTAATCTCATCCATAGAAGGTAAACATAAATCAAATGTCAGACAAATCAATGAGAAATATAATCCAACAAGTCTCAACAAAATGTCTCGGGGAACAACCCAAATATAAGTTTAGTACAGTAATCAAAGAGATAGGAAATAGAGAAACTAGAGACAAAAATAACTGAGTATATAAAGCAAATACTCAGAAGAAATCCGTTGGCACCACCTCGTCCTCTGGTGCTGGTACTACTCCAGTATCTGCTCTTGTCTCGTATAACTCGGGGTAGATCTCCTCTGCTATACCAGGGGACATAATCCGGATCCAGGTCCTCAGGGAACATAGCAAGGTGCAAGAATAACTCAAGCCAAATAAATACAGTATATAAAAATAAATCAATATGACAAACTATGTAACTAGCTATGTGATATGCAAGTGAGAGCATCACTAGTACTCAGGCTGAGACCACTACAGGCTCTGTATCGGGGAGCCGGTAGCAGGAATATCACGTAGTGGGCCAAGCTCTAGAACAGAGACTAAAGCACCGTAATAATAAATATATATGTATGTAATCAGCCTGTAGCCTGTGTGTCTCTCCCCACAACATGTAATCACGCATCTCATATCCACGACGTCTCATGTCCATAACACGCAAGATCATAACCTCTAGCTAGTACAGTGAGTCATAATAATGTCTATGTATATGCAAGATCTATGTCACAAATCCTATAAGCCTATACAGAATCACCATGAATAACTCTGGAAAGATTCTGTCTCATGAATAGTATCAAGTGTCCTGTGGTATGACGTACTTGATAAAGCAAGCACGCAAATATAGGATCATAATATCAACTCTCTAAGTTACTTTACACGACTCCGCGCACGGCGTCGACACCCGAATATTATTCGGACGTTAAGCAACGTCTCACGGTACTAGGTTGAATATGTACATCTCAAGTGTATATATATATATATATATATATATATATATATATATATATATATATATATATATATATGTATATATATATACATATACATATATATATATATATATATATATATATATATATATAAATAACTCAAGCAAATAATATAATAGGAACTACTGCAATATGGCAAGGTACACTTGCCTGGGTTCTGAACTCCTTCAGTTGTTCCGATAACAGCAAAAATCTCCAGGTACGCCTTCGGATGCTAAAATAAATATTATCATCACTCTCAGAAGACATAAAATAGGTAGGGTTGACTACCCATAAGTTTAATTTGGACACAGGGGCAGAATTGACAGTTTCTGGTCAAAGCGAGGTCCACAACTGGTCCACTTCGCACCAAAAAATGTGCCAAAGACAAATTTCTTCAAATTCATCAAACTTAGTGTCTACAAGTTCAGAACGATGATAGAAATCCAACAAAACTGGATTTCGATGAACCGATCACAAAATCGCCCATCAAGTGGAGCCGTGGGGCCCATAAAAATGGGGTTTCGTCAATGTTCTCAGAATCAAACCAAACTTGGGTCACAAGACCAGCGTAATGCTATGAATCCATTGGTGAAGTTTTGTTACAAAATGACAAGCGAACACGAAGTTACAACGAGTGTCAGAATGGCCCGATATGGGGCAATTTTGACGGATACGTGTTGATTTCGGTGTGCACGCATATCCAAATCAACTTCCGTAAGATCTCACAAATTCGTATTGATGATACGCATCTTTCGATGCAATTTTCACACAACAAAGTTGCCTCGTTTAGCAGAACGCATACCGTTTTAGAAAAATTCGGGTTTTGAAAACCAAATTTTTGGTCAACTTTAACCAGGAATAAAAAAAAGAATACATCAAATTAAAATAAACTAATTATAGGGGTTTAATCTTAGTTATATTTTCTAATTTACTATTCTAGCAGAATTTAAAAATATTAAACAGGTTGGGAGAAAAATGGCCATGAACATAGGGGTTCGGGACAGTTTCTAGAACCAGAAAATGTGTTATTTTTTTCAGTTTTGCATCGCAATTTACGACCGACACAGGACGCGATACCCCAAATTAATTAAATAAGGTTGGAGAGGGTCACGTGGTCTTCGCATAGGATTCGACAGAATAAATTTTGGATCAATGTAAAAGGAGATATGCGAGTGGGAAGGGGCATACCTCACTGTTGCGCGTGGAATGAGGCGGTTTCGCGGTAGCTTTGCGGGCGGCGTGCGGCAGCATGCGCCATTCGTCGGAGGCCGACAACGTCGTCTGGAGGTTGGGGAATACAAGGGGGTGGTCGTGAGGTGTGTACATGTAAGGAATAGGACAATTTTTGAAGGAGAAGAGGGGGTCACGGGGGGAGGGGTGTCCGTGGGAACCGGGGGGGTCATGGGTGTGCGGGGGAATGGGTTGTCCACCATAGCAGTGGGTCGGGTCTGGTCGGGTCGGGTCAGGTCGGGTACGGGTAGGGTAGGATCCAATAGGGTGGGGGTTGGGTTCAGTTTGGTTTAATTTGGTTTGGTTTGGTTCGGTTCAATCTGGTTCGGTCTGGTTTATCCACAAACAAGGTTTTTTGCTATTTAAAAATAGTTTTTGAGCCCAATAAATTTCAAAAAAATTATACAACATCCAATTATTAATTATACACTAAAAAATTTAATTTTGGCAATATTATAATACATAATTTAATACACAAAAATATTAATCCTTTGAAGAACATTTATTTTAAGTAAATAAAAATCACAGAAAAATCCCAAAATTTTATTTTTAAAAATTTTAAAATTTTGGGTGTTTATAATCTACCCACCTTAAAAGAATTACATTATCATAATTAAAAAATAAACCATAACTGGTCAGAAGAGATGACGTGGTTGCAAGACATGTTTGTTGAAGCATGACACAAAGAATAAGGAATCATGAACAAGAAAAAATTGAGAGAAAGTGTGAAGGATTTGTTCAATCAGAACACGTAGGGAAGGAATAAAACATTTTCCTAGGCAATGAGAGATAAGTAACTCAAGAGTAAAGGAGCATGGTTAGAGCAAGGATCAACTACAGCTTTTGAAAACTTGGGTACCAGTAACTAATCTAGACTAACAAGTTCATGCTAACGTAATACTAGGTTTAGGCTAGGGAATGGAACTAACAGGCATGTACTAAAGCATTACTAGAAATAGATAGCTATGATATAATTAAATCTTACTCATATTCACTACTCCACAAGTCTGTGCCTCCTCTACCGTCATCGTAAAAAGCCTGTCCACGTCCTTGTGATAGTGCCCTCTGCTATTGCTGGGCTTGCTGGATGATTGCTGCCTGGGGTGCCAAGGGTGGCCTTAGCTAATATCCTCCCAATACTGGTAAAGCTTGTCGGTTTACAATTGGTGCTCCTTCTCGACGCTCAGGGCAATCCCTTACTGAATGCTGACTGGATCCGCAAGCTAAATATAATCCCAATCTGCGTCGGCATTCCTTGGCAAGATGGCCTACCTTGCCACAGTAGTGACAAGCAGGAAGGACTAGTTCTAGTGGTGTAAACGCTCTCTGTGGTGGATTCATCTGTGGTCCCTTGGAAGCTCCCTACTGTGCTCGGTCTGGTGCTAATGCATACGGCCACTTCGGGTTGGACTCTCTCCTGGTAATATGCTCCATGAGTCGTGCTACAACAAGGATGTCCGTGTATGAAGTAGTTGCAACGAAGCAGATTAATTTTTGTAGCTCAGAGCTACGTCCGTCAAAGAACTTCTTCTCTTGGCTTGCTGGGCCTCTTGATGAACCTTCTGTTCGGCTTGCATCATTGCGTAGAATATTTGGAACATCTGTTGTCCGTCTATAGGCTGTCCTAGTAAAAAAATAGGCATCAATGGAGTAAACTACGACGGTGGTGGAATGTCGTCTCGCTGGAACCTCGAGACGAGTTCATCTGCTTGATTGCTTTGTTGAGCTGATTGATCTCCACCTACTGGTGTCACTCGATCGTCATAGGTGACCACTACAACTTGTGGTGTTCCTGCAGGAGTTTTGTTACTGGCTCGTGGATCCATTACTCTGCATACAAAGTAAACTATGAAAGGCGCACAGAGGAATCAAGGGAGGATGCAAGTGGAGAAATTATTTTGAATTCGATATAGAGGTCATAAACGAATCAATAAAGTAGATGAGATCCTATAATTTATCCTAATCGCAGGCTTGCTTGGTTCCTTAGTTGAAACGAAAACAATATAGTCGAAGACCTGCATGGGCCACCACAAAAACCATGTCATGCCCCAGTCCCAAAATACTGAGGGACTAACCATGTAGCAATGGCCAACAGCACACTCCAATGGATAAATCCAATTTAATGGACCCGTTAGAGTATACTTAAGATGTAAAACAAATATAATGGTCTACGATACATGTCACATTATAATTCTAATCTCATCCACAGAAGGTAAACATAAATTAAATGTCAGACTAATCAATGAGAAATATAATCCAACAAGTCTCAATAAAATATCTCAGGGACAGTAATCAAAGAGACAGGAAATAGAGAAACTAGAGACAGAAATAACTGAGTATATAAAGCAAATACTCAGGATAAATCCTTTGGCACCACCTCATCCTCTGGTGCTGGTACTGCTCTAGTGTTTGCTCTGTCCCGTATACCTCGGGGTAGATCTCCTCTGCTATACCTAGGGACATAATCCGGATCCAGGTCCTCACGGGATATAGCAAGGTACAAGAATAACTCAGGCCAAATAAATATATTATATAAAAATAAATCAACAGGACAAACTATTTAACCAGCTATGTGATATGCAAATGAGAGCATCACTAGTACTCAGGCTGATAGCACTACAAGCTCTGTGTCGGGGAGCCGGTAGCAGGAATATCACGTAGTAGGCCAAGCTATGGAACAAAGACTAAAGCACCACAATAATAAATATATATGTATGTAATCAGCCTGTAGCCTGTGTGTCTCTCCCCACCCAATGTAATCATACATCTCATGTCCACGACATCTCACGTCCATAACACGCAAGATCATGACCTCTAGCTAGTACATCGAGTCATAATAATGTCTATGTATATGCAAGATCTATGTCACGAATCCTGTAAGTCTATACAGAATCACCATAAATAACTCAGAAAAGATTCTTTCTTATGAATAGTGTCAAGTGTCCTATGGTATGACGTACTTGATAAAGCAAGCACGCAAATATAGGATCGTAATATCAACTCTCTAAGTGAAGTTACACGACTCCGCGCACGGCGTCGACACCCGAATATTATTCAGACGTTAAGCAACGTCTCACGGTCCTAGGTTGAATATGTATATCTCAAGAGTATATATTTGTAGAAATAACTCAAACAAATAATGTAACAGGAACTACTGAAAGTTGGCAAGGTACACTTGCCTGGGTTCTGAACTCCTTTAGTTGCTCCGGTAACAGTGAAATCTCTAGGTAAACCTCCGGATGCTGAAATAAACATTACCATCAATCTTAGAAGATATGAAATAGCTAGGATTGACTACCCATAAGTTCAATTTGGATACAGGGACAGAATTGACAGTTTCTGGTCAAAGTGGGGTCCATAGGTGGACCCACTTTGCACCGAAAAAAGTGCCAGAGACAAAGTTCTCCAAATTTGTCAAATTTAGTGTCTACAAGTCCAGAAAAATGATACAAAACCAACAGAACGTCCAGAACTGAATTTTGATGAGCCGATCATAAAATTATCCGTCAAGTGGAGCCGTAGGGCCTACGAAAATGGGATTTTGTCAACGTTCTCAGAATCGAACCAAACTTGGGTCACAGGACCAACATAACCTTACGAATCCAATGGCACAAATTTTGTTACAAAATGACAAGTACACACAAAATTACGAGTGTCAGAACGGCCCAATACGGGGCATTTTTAACGGATATCGGTTGATTTGGTGTGCACGCACATCCAAATCAACTTTCACAAAATCTCACACGTCCGTATTGACGATACGCACCTTTTGATGCAATTCACACACGACAAAGTTGCCTCGTTTAGAGAGACGCACCCTATTTCGAGAAAATTTGGGTTTGGAAAATTAAGTTTTTGGTCAACTTTAACCACAAATAAAACGCAGAATACAATAAATTAAAATAAACTAATTATAGGGGTTTAATCTCAGTTATGTTATCTAATTTACTGTTTAAGCAAAATTTAAAAATATTAAACAGGTTGGGAGAAAAATAGCCATGAACATAGGGGTTCGGGACAGTTTCCAGAACCAGAAAATATATTATTTTTTCCTGTTTTGCGTCATAATTTGCAACCGACATAGGATGCGATACCCCGAAATAATTATACAGGGTTCGAGAGGGTCACGTGGTCTTCGCATAGGATTTGACAGAACAAAATTTGGATCAATGTACAGGGAGATACGCGAGTCAGAAGGGGCATACCTTATTGCTGCTCGTAGAAGGGGGCAGTTTTGCGGCGGTTTCGCGGGCGGCATGCGGCAGCGTGCGGCGGTCGTCGGTGGCCGGCGGCGTCATCTGGGGGTTGGGGAATACAAGGGGGTGGTCGTGAGGTTTTTACATGTAAGGAATGGGGCAATTTTTGAAGGAAAAGAGGGGGTCGCGAGGGAGGGGGTGTCCACGGGAACCGTGGGGGTCGTAGGTATGCGGGGGAATGGGTTGTCAACTGTAGCAGTGGGTCGGGTCGGGTACGGGTAGGGTAGGATCCAATTGGGTGGGGGTTGGGTTCAGTTTGGTTTAGTTTGGTTTGGTTCGGTTTGGTTCAATCTAGTTCGGTCTGGTTTATCCAAAAACAATAATTTTAGTTATTTAAAAATAGTTTTTGAGCCCAATAAATTCCTGAAAAATTACACAACATCCAATTATTAATTATACACTAAAAAATATAATTTTAGAAATATTATAATACATATTTAATACACAAAAATATTAATCCTTTGAAGAACATTTATTTTAAATAATTAAAAATCACAAAAAAATCCCAAATATTTATTTTTAAAATTTTTAAAAATTCTAGTGTTTACAATCTACCAACCTTAAAATAATTGCGTCCTCGTAATTAAGAAAATGAACCACAACCGGTTCAAAGAGATGACGCGGTTGCAAGACATATTTGTTGAAGCACGACACAAAGAATAAGGAATCATGAACAAGGAAAAATTGAGAGGAAGGGTGAGGGATTTATTCAAGCAGAACACGTAGGGAAGGAATAAAATATTTTTCTAAGCAATGAGAGATAAGTAACTCAAGAGTAAAGGATCATGGTTAGAGCAAGGATCAACTACAGCTTTTGAAAACTTGGATACCAGTTACTAATCTAGACTAACAAGTTCATGCTAACATAATACTAGGTTTAGGGTAGGGAATGGAACTAACAGGCACTTGCTAAAGAATTACTAGGAATAGATAGCTATGATATAACTAAATCTTACTCATATTAACTACTCCACGAGTCTGTGCCTCCTCTATCTTCATCGCAAAAGCCTGTCCACGTCCTTATGATGGTGCCCTCTGTTGTTGCTGGGCTTGCTGGATGAGTGCTGCTTGGGGTGGCAAAGGTGGCCTCAGTTGATATCCTCCCGATGCTGGTAAAGCTTGTCGGTTTACTATTGGTGCTCCTTCTCGACGCTTAGGGCAATCCCTTATTGAATGCTGACTGGATCTGCAAGCTAAACATAATCCTAATCTGCGTCGACATTTCTTGGCGAGATGGCCTACCTTGCCGCAGTAGTGACAAGTAGGAAGGACTAGTACTAGTGGTGTAAATGCTCTATGTAGTAGATTCATCTGTGGTCGCTTTGCAGCTTCCTGCTGTGCTCGGTCTGGTGCTAATGCATGCTGCCGCTTCTGGCTGGACTCTCTCCTGGTGACGCGCTCCATGGGTCGTGCTGCAGCAAGGACGTCCGTGTATAAAGTATTTGCAACGGAGCTGGTTAGTTTTTGTAGCTCAGAGCTAAGTCCGTCAAAGAACTTCTTCGCTTGGCTTTGCTAGACCTTTTGATGAACCTGCTTTTGGGCTTGCATCATTGCGTAGAATATTTGGAACATCTGTTGTCCGTCCATAGGCACCGGATGGCATCGGGTGTGATACGGGATAACATAACTATAACAGTACAAAATCTATGTTTATAACAGTACTATAAAAATTTACATCTATCCCAGAAAGTTCATATTCCATGTTCTATACAATAAGTTTATAATAAGATAATTATTATCTTCTATATTCTTGGTTCTTTTCTTTTATTAGCATGTAATAAAACTCATAACATATATGCAACGTCAATTCATTAAGTATAAAGGTAAAGGACAGAAGGAGAAAATCATCCACCATGAAGAAACACCTATCTACCTCGACCAAATAGATCTCTGAATAAATTCTCTATATAAACCCAAGACCAAATGGCCCTTCGAGCCAACTTCGGCCCTTCAAACCAGATCAGAGATAACTTCTAGGATTATGATTCCACAAAAAATAGTTGTGTTTGTACTACAAATACGTCAATAAAATCGATGATTTCTATAACATCTTAAGAAAGATTATTGTGGTAATGTATAAGTGTTGACGATGGTGAGGAAGATGGAGAAAAAAGTGAAGGAAATCAGGAAGACTAGGGCGTGGTGATAACGTGAATTGGGGTGCCGACTGATGGTCCATACGGTACTACCTTACACGATTGTCGACAAAGGTACACGGCTCTTAGCTTCCTACTATCCCACCTGACATGTTAGTCCCGTGGTTTAGAGATTCACATAAAATATATCATAGTTTGCTATCTGTCATAAGATCATGATAAACCTGATGTTGATGACAAGGTTCAGAGATCACGCAAGACTATCATAGTTTGCTCTATGTCATGAGATCACGGTAAAACCTGACTAAAAAGAAATCCTTTGAAGACCATATTACAAATAAACGATACACTTGCAAAAAAGAAGGCTACTAAAATCAAATCAGCTCTTTTCTTTACAAGTACAATTGCTATATTGAAATAGAACTGTTGCAAGATCTAGAAACTAAGAACAGCGAATGAGACAACTTACTGAGGTAATGAAGATTACCATTGCTCAAAGAAATATTCGCTCTCTTTCGACAATCTGCTCCCAGGAACTAGCAAATTTAGGAGATGAACTTCTGGAGAGCCCTTGTTGTCAACTACTTGGAGAACTAAAAGACTCCTTGGTCGATCTTCGTAGATGGTGGTAGCACTTTCTTTTTCTCTTCTAACTTCTACATTTTTTCCTTGTTCTATTTGTAGTGAGCCATGAAGAGTGTATTTATAGGGGATGGTGAAAAATGCTAATCCTAATCCTGCCATCGCCTATATCAAAAAGTGATAAGATCAGATAAAAAGCGAATCTCCAAATATTAAGGAGTGGTTTAAACAAAAGATCCAAAAAATCTGTCGATAATTCGTAATATGTGCATGATCTGTGCAACCCGCGCATAAGCGCATACGCGCATAATTACTTACGGTCGCGAATATCGCGAATGTCATGCATAAGCGCACCCACTGCAACTATGCAACAGCCGTGTATATAACTGCGTATGCAACTAGTACATAAAATGAGCGCACGATACGTATGTGCGAAGTACAAAGTGTGCTATTAAAGAGCTACTTTGATCTCTTCGCCCAAGCTCAAGTCCGAGTCTAAGTCATTAAGCTCCATAGGGGGCTTATCTCCTATGGAAATTTCCCAAAGGGAGTGACAAAAATATAAATATTTTTTTGAGGAAGTTAAAATTAGCTTCTATAGGAAAATACCTTACATGTCACCCATATGGGCAACCATACCCTATGTACATACCCCAATACCAAGCATAACTATATATTAAGATAAACACTTGGAGTATTTTCCAATGTAGAATTATTTTTCTAGTGTTTCTAAGAAAAACTCCAACCACTCTTCGCATATCTGAATATATAAGTTGAGATTTCTCCAAGTGACTACACATCATGTATTAGGATATATGTCACTTACGATTTTAATCTTTTTGCATAAGTCAAACAAGAATACAATACAACACAGAATAGACCATGCATTGAATTCAGTATCATAACTGTAATCCTTCCTATTCACACAATGATATCAGTTGTGCCTCTAGTCACATATTAAGCATCCTGTGCTGAACTGGTCTCAGTGTATGTATCTGGGGTACCTGCTTCTCAGAAATGATAGTTCCACTTCCTCCAGCAATCTCAAGTGCATAGTCCATGTCACGCCCTAGTCCCAAAATACGTAGGACTAGGAATACGTAAGCATGCCAGCCATATGTATATGACAACTCCAATATATGAAAACCATAACACATACATACACTGTATTATGAATAACAATTCACAAGTGGTACAGATTTATGTCATAAGTCACAGGGCATAACTAAATCCCATCCACAGAAATCATAAAGAAATGAATAATCATATATGTCAATAAACCAAATATAGACTAGTCAAGAAGATCTAATAGTTGGATGGAGACAAATCTACTACCGAACTAGAATATAAAAGTAAACATAATAAGTACATCATCTAAGGATCAGAGAGGCTCGAAAGGAAGATCTCCTCGAAAGAGAATGGAGTAGCAAGTCCTGATCCATGCTCCTGCGAATAGTCATGATCGTCTATACCTGGAAAGGGACCAGGTCCTCAGAGGGACGTAACAAGATACATAGAAGCATTCCAATAAAGTACTAAAAATAAACATCCAAAGGGTCGTCTAACCGCCTTTGTGAATGCACTTCGAGAACAACTTTCCAACACGTGGCCTATCTAGCTAAAATGGGATTGGCATGATTCTCTCGAAGAATCAGGGGCCTAAAAAGCATGACATCTTTTGAACGTCAGAGGCCGCCTGTACATAATATAGGGGTCATCATACCACGCATCTCCGACGGAGCGTACGGGTTACACAAGGAAATTTTAAAGGAGCCCAAACGCCTTACATGTTGTTCTTCCCACCCCATGCTCTATTCATGCCATATCCATGACATGATGGTACCTCTAATAACTGTAAGTCTTCTAGCATACAAATTTATTAGCAGTTATTTCCTATCGCACGTCCCATACGTACAGGTGGCCAGCCCGTCACGCAAGTCCGTATTCTACATGAGACTCACACTCGTGTAACAGACGTGTCACGGCCAATGAAACCTAATGATGCCTCAAAATCATGTGTTGGTCTCATAAAACTAGGTCGACATGCATAATATATAATACAGACAAAATACGACACCACGTCGTTGCATCCAAGTTATTCTTGGACGCGCAGTTTATATAGCAGTTAAAATATATGAACTAAATGATAGAAATAAAATGTATGCACCATATAGAATATAAATTATAGTACAATGGCAAGGTATACTTGCCTGGCAAGAAAGCTGTAAAGTATAAGCGTCCATACGTCAAGCACAAAGGATCAGAAACTATGACATCCGAATGAACGCCTCCGAATGATGAAATAAATGTCACCAAAGTCTTCGGAATCAGCGAGATAGTCAGAAAAGTCTACCATTTCGTCCAATTTGGACACAAGGGCAAAACGATAATTTTAGGTCAAAGCGGGGTCCACCTGTAGGCCACTTTGCACAGAAATGCGTACCAGAGGTAAAGTTCTCTAAATAGGACAAATTATAGGTCAAACAAATTCTAAACGTCGATATGAACTCAATGAAATATCTAATTTTTGATTTCGGTGAGCCGATCATAAATTCGCCCTCAAAGTCAAACCGTGAGGCCGCGAATAGGCGGCTCGGTCAACTGTCTCAGAATCGCATGAAACTTGGGTCACAGGACCAGCGTGATACCATGAATCCAATGGCGTAAGTTTTATCACATTCCGACGAGCGTACACAAAGTGGGTGGTAGTTTGTAAAAGTTATGATACGGAGACTTTTTACGGATACGGGTTGATTCCGACGCGCACAAACGTCTGAATCAACTTCCGCAAAAGCCTACACGTCAGGATATACCATACGCACCTTTTTGTGTAATTGGTACATGATGAAGCGGTCCCGTTTGGTGGGATACACTCTGTATCACAAAATTATAGTTTTAAAATACCAAGTTTTGGTCGTTTTGAAGCCGAATAATTTGACAAATAAAATAAATTAATAAAAACTAAAAGAACAGTTAAATTCTTGGTTAGATTGAGAGAAAAAAACATTTTAATTAGATTTTAAAAATATTAAACAATTTTGTGGCAAATTGGGCATGAACATGGGGGTTTGGTTCAAAATTCTGGACTGTTTTGGGTCAATTTTTTGGCTATTTTCCTATCAATTTTTTTACCAATCCAGGGCACGAAAACTCGTTCCGCTTGGAGGAAATCCTAGAGGGTTAGGTTGTGAAGGTATACAGATAAACCGCTCGAGAAAAGGATCAAAGATGAGAGGGATACATCATCTGAAAGAAGAGGAGTCGGGACTGCGTTGCTGCTGCTGATGCCTGCGCGCGGGCGGCCCACAACTGCTGCGCGGCGGTCGCCGGAAGCTGCGGCGGTGGTCGCCGGCATCGGGTGGGGGGGGTCGCCGAGGGCAGGGGTAGTGTATTAGGGTTAGGGTTTATGTTTGTAATATATATATATATATATATATATATATATATATATATATATATATATATATATATATATATATATATATATATATATATATATATATATATATATATATATATATATATTTAGAGAGAGAGAGAGAGAGAGAGAGGGGTCGGGTGCTGGGTTCAAGCGGGTAGAGTAGGTTGTTTTGTTTAGTAGGTTTTGTATTTGGGTTAGGTTTGATTTTTGGTTTTAGGTTTTTATATTATTTATTATTATTGTTATTTTCTTTCCTTTTTTTTCTTTTCCTTTTTATTTCTTTACTTTTGTTTTTGTTTTTCTTTTCCTTTTTGTTTTATTATCATTATTATTATTACTACTACTACTATTATTATTATTAATAATAACTATATTTATTAACATATATATATATATATATATATATATATATATATATATATATTTACATATATAGATGAGGTTAAAAAATCTAAAAATAATATTTGCACACAAAATAAATTCTAAAATTTTTTACTTTGTAAAGTTTAATAAAATACTACACCCAAAATATTTTATAATTAATAATTAGATATTTATCTATTTATAATAAATTAAATAACTATATTATCCCATTAACTAAGTAAATAACTAAATGGATATTCAACAAAATAGAATAATAGTAAATAATATGCACATCTTACAAAAAAAGAAAATTGATAATTTGGCATGGAGATTTATGGGATGCTAATTGTAGAAAGTTGGGATAGAAAAATAACCACAAATAAATTATATATATAAAATATTTAAATATTTAATACTTAATCTATGGTTGTTACACTAATGTCATACTAATGCCAAAGGATCAAATTTCTGTGCCACGAAAGGATCCCACAGGTAGTTTCTCCTGTGTAAGCTACTTCCTATGAAGGACGATACAGATTTTGGGACCATCCTATATTATTAATGTCCAAACCACAGTGAAGTGTCATAATAAAATTATTGGATTTTAATTATTTTGAAAAAATAATCTAAAACAAATACAAGAATACAAAATACACACAAGATACCTATTTTTGGGTGAGAGGGTTTACAATCTACCCAAATTAAAAAATTCGTCCTCGAAATTAAAAATAAGGCATGATTTGCTTAATCCTTCACATTCGTATATAAGGAAAGTCTATCGTAATCTCTTCCAAAAATTTAAATAATAAAATCTATTCAAATTCATCGTAATTACTTCAAATTTAAAATAACCATTGTTTAAGTCAAATTCAACCTATCGTAATCTCTTCTCGATTTTTAAATCATCAATATCCAAATTTAAGTCAAATCCATATAGCATTTTCAAGATTTAAATAATCCATATCAAATTTTTACATCACGATTTTCAACTATCATAATCTCCTCTAGATTTTAAATAATAAATAATTATAATCAAATCTTATTCCTATTTTTAACTTATGAATTTTTTACTCTTCAAATTTTAAATTCAATTTCCATCCTCAATATTTCAAACAGATGATCCAACAATCAACATTCAACTTTTAATTCAAATCATCAAATTATAAAATTTTGAACTCAATCCATCAATGTTCATGTTCAGAGTTCTATTATTTATTTATTTTATTTTTCTCAAAATTATAAATCCTTAATTCAATCTCCAATATTCAAAATTTAAATCATGTGCTCAATTTATAAATATTTGGTCCGCAAAAAAATTCTTAAAATTAAAATGACTTAAATCTCTCAATCTAATCTTACTTGATCACAATCTTAAAAAAATTACCTCAAGTTGACAATGTAACTTCTACCCAACTTAAAATTTATCGATCTATCACATAAGACTATACCTTTAAGATAGACTTCCTCAAATTTTTTAATCGTGTTATTCAATCCACAAAATATCTCACATGTTTTATGCCCTTAATTACAAAAGATAGTCACAAAGTAATGTAATTGGCCTATGGGTATATCTAGTACTATCCGTGTATCAAACTTATACCAAGCACAAGATTTCTTCTTTCCAAAATAGGGAAAGACGAAAAACAATAATAAAGAATTCAAGGAGGAGGTGATAGAATACAAGTACGGGGTTTAAGGTGATTAAAGAATTCAAAAAGGGAGTTGTCAAGGCAGTTGTGGATTGAAATCTTATTTTGGTAAATTCCTATTCGCATGTTCATATCAGAACAGTTATGTACCTGATATGATATATTCTGACATGTCTAGAGGGCAAGTATATTCGTCTAACAAGCTGAGTCAACTATATCTCAATCCACGTAAAGTAGTCATGCGAAGAGCGAACCAAGTGCACTAAGGTTGATCAAACCATAATACACTGATTCTAAATAGACAAATGAATTAGAGTGGGCTCCCAATAACACATATGTCATGAACAAGCTTGATAAAAGAATAAGCTTGCAAAACTAGGCTATAATAGCAACATAAGTCAAGGTAGTTCAGAAAATATAAGTACGCTAGATTATGATGAAGGAAAGTACAAAATAATTCAAGTTCACCAAGAAGATAAGACTCGTCCAGTGTTGTGCCTCTACAGTTGCCATACTAACTCCTTGCCTAAGTCTCTAGTCGACCAAATGGGGGTATGGGCCTCTAAGTTCTACAGTCTGGATAAACATTATCGTCTTATGCTAGCATATAGTTAATGTCATTCAATTACACTTCATTAATCGGTCAAAAAGACTTTTTGATACTAGGTTGTGAGGCATACTATCCAACTTACAAGAATTAACTAATACTGTAACTGCCTTATGGGGATAAAGTAGAAACTCTTATTAGGGTATACGAGAAAAAGATCTTAGTACTTATTAAGGTATCTTATTGCATTATATAGGTAATGGTCATCTTAAGTCGTAATCATAGTGTTTATAGAACAAAAGTGTTAATATTAAGAATAAAAAATTTACTGGCTCTCAAGTGAGAGAGGATATAACTTTATTAAGATATGTAGAACAAATTACTTGATTTGAAACTAAAGGATAATCATAAAATCATAATCTAAATGAGCAACTCAAACTATCAAGTTCTAACTACTAAGCACAGAATTTCAAATTTCAAGATTAACAACTATAATCCTAGCAAACTATACATCCTAACATAAAAGGAATCACTTGGCCTACAATCAAAAGGGTTAGGTGGCACAAATTGAAAGATAAAAAAGAAAACTTTAGTCGTCGCACAAATAGAGAGCGTTAAGATTTCGGAGGAACAAGATATAAAATTAAATAGAGAGACTCTTAATAATATCATGGTTTCCTAAGGAAAAATGTGGTATGCTAATCTCTGTGTTCGAGGTATGATCAAGAAAATATTCTATTCTTCCTCTTGGTTTCCTAAGCTACTATTATGCTAATATCAAGACAAGAATCTAAATTTATAGTTCTCTAATACTATCTCACTATGAAAGTTAGGTTTAGTCCTAATATTCAACCTTGGATTTCTATTGGTTCCTCAATGCTAGGGTCAAATGATATGGTCAAATTTCTAACTAATCCTAGTAGTGTCTATACTACTCTTAAGTCATTCATAAATATCAAGGGATAATGGTCAATCAATTTATAGGTATTGGATGCTAGGGTTTACTAGGTATGCTAAACTTTTAGGAGCTGCCAATATTCTAATTATATTATTAGTAGGAATGTTACCCTAATTATTATCCTAATCAACAAGGATTCAAATATTCTAGGAGAAGGCTATACTCAAAGAACTATAAGGAAAGTACATGAATCAAGCAGGATACAATTATTTAAATAGAACGAATTGGAAGGAAGGTGAGTCATAGTCAAATGTGGATGAGACCTAAAACTCTAATCCTAGGTGCAGGCCCGCTCGGTACAGTTACGTAACCGAAACGACAAACTCGACCTGCATGGGCCACCACAAAAATATATCACGTCCTAGTCCCAAAATATATAGGACTAGGAATACGTAAGCATGCCAGCCGTATTTATATGGCAACTCCAATATATGGAAACCATAACACATACGTACGTTGTATTATGAATAACAATTCACAAGTGGTACAGATTTATGTCATAAGTCACAGGGCATAACTAAATCCCATCCACAGAAATCATAAAGAAATGAATAATCATATATGTTAATAAACCAAATATAGACTAGTCAAGAAGATCTAATAGTTGGATGGAGACAAATCCACTACCGAACTAGAATATAAAAGTAAACATAATAAGTACATCATCTAAGGATCAGAGAGGCTCGAAAGGAAGATCTCCTCGAAAGAGAATGGAGTAGCAAGTCCTGATCCATGCTCCTGCGAATAGTCATGATCGTCTATACCTAGAAAGGGACCAGGTCCTCAGAGGGACGTAACAAGATACATAGAAGCATTCCAATAAAGTACTAAAAATAAACATCTAAAGGGTCGTCTAACCGCCTATGTGAATGCACTTTGAGAACAATTTTCCAACACGTAGGCTATCTGGCTAAAATAGGATTGGCATGATTCTCTCGGAGAATCAGGAGCCTAAAAAGCATGACGTCTTTTGAACGTCAAAGGCCGCCTGTACATAATATAGGGGTCATCATACCACGCATCTCCGGCGGAGCGTGCGGATTACACAAGAAAAGTGCAAAGGAGCCCAAACGCCTTACTTGTTGTTCTCTCCACCCCATGCTCTATTCATGCCATATCCATGATATGATGGTACCTCTAATAATTGCTAAGTCTTCTAGCATACAAATTTATTAGCAGTTATTCCCCATCGCACGTCCCATACGTACAGGTGGTCAGCCCGTCACGCAAGTCCGTATTCTACATGAGACTCACACTCGTGTAACAGATGTGTCACGGCCAATGAAACCTAATGATGCCTCTAAATTATGTGGTGGTCTCATAAAACTAGATCGACATACATAATATATAATAAAGACAAAATGCGACGCCACCGTCGTTGTACCCAAGTTATTCTTAGACGCGCAGTTTATATAGCAGTTAAAATATATGAACTAAATGACAGAAATAAAATACATGCACCATATGGAATATAAATTATAGTACAATGGCAAGGTATACTTGCTTGGCAAGAAAGCTGCGAAGTGTAAGCGTCTAGACGTCAAGCACAAGGGATCAGAAACTATGGCATCCGAATGAACGCCTCCGGATGCTGAAATAAATATCACCAAAGTCTTCAAAATCAGCGAGATATTCAAAAAAGTCTACCTTTTCGTCCAATTTGGACACAGGGGCAAAACGGCAATTTTAGGTCAAAGCGGGGTCCACATGTGGGCCACTTTACACCGAAATGCGTGCCAGAGGTAAAGGTCTCTAAATGGGACAAATTATAGGTCAAACAAATTCTAAACGTCAATACGAACTCAATGATATATCCAATTTTAAATTTCGGTGAGCCGATCACAAATTCGCCCTCAAAGTCAAACCGTGGGGTCCGCGAATAGGCGACTCGGTCAACTATCTCAGAATCGCGTGAAACTTGGGTCACAGGACCATCGTGATACCACGAATACAATGGCACAAGTTTTATCACATTCTGACGAGCGTACACAAGGTGGGGTTGTGGTTTATAAAAGTTGCGATACAGGAACTTTTTACGGATACGGGTTGATTTCGACGGGAACACACGTCCAAATCAACTTCCGTGAAAGCCCACACGTCAGGATATACCATACGCGCCTTTTGGTGTAATTGGTACGTTATGAGGCGGTCCCGTTTGGCGGGGCGCACTCCGTATCACAAAATTTTAGTATTAAAATACCAAGTTTTTGGTCATTTTGGAGGCCGAATAATTTAACAAATAAATTAGTAAAAACTAAAAGAATAGTGAAATTCTTGGTTATATTGAGAAAAAAACTTTTTAATTAGATTTTAAAAATATTAAATAGGTTGGAGGCAAATTGGGCATGAACATGGGGGTTTGGTTCAAAATTTTGGACTATTTTTCGGCCATTTTTTGGTCAATTTTTTGACCAATCCAGGGCACAAAAACTTGTTCCGCTTGGAGGGATCCTAGAGGGTTAGGTTGTGAATGTATACGTACAAACCGCTCGAGAAAAGGATCAAAGATGAGAGAGATACATCACCTGAAAGAAGAGTAGTCGGGAATGCTCTACTGTTCCTGATGCCTGCGCCCAGGCGGCCCGCGGTTGCTGCGCGACGGTCGTCGGCCGCTGGGGGGTGGTCGCCAACGTCGGGGGGGGGGGGGGGGTCGCCGAGGGCTGGGGTAGGGTATTAGGGTTAGGGTTTAGGTTTGTAATATATATATATATATATATATATATATATATATATATATATGTATATATATATATATATATATATATATATATATATATATATATAGGGAGAGGGGGTCGGGTGCTGGGTTCAAGCGGGTAGAGTAGGTTGTTTTGTTTAGTAGGTTTTGTATTTGGGTTAGGGTTGATTTTTTGTTTTAGGTTTTTATATTATTTATTATTATTGCCTTTTTTTCTTTCTTCTTTTTTTCTTTTTCTTTTCCTTTTTATTTCTTTACTTTTGTTTTTCTTTTCCTTTTTATTTTATTATCATTATTATTACTATTATTATTATTATTATTATTATTATTATTATTATTATTATTATTATTATTTACTATATATTTATTAACATATATATATTTACATATATAGATGAGGTTAAAAAATCCAAAAATAATATTTGTATACAACATAAATTCTAGAAAATTTTACTTTGTAAAGATTTAATAAAATACTAAAACCAAATTTTTTTTGAAATATTTTGTAATTAATAATTAGATATTTATCTAGTTATAATAAATTAAATAAATGTATTATTCAATTAACTAAGTAAATAACAAAATAGATATTCAACAAAATAGAATAATAGTAAATAATATGCACATCTTACAAAAAAAGGAAAATTGCGTAATTTGGCATGAAGAATTATGGGATGCTAATTGTAGGAAGTTGGGATAGAAAAATAACCACAAATAAATTATATATATATAATATCGAAATATTTAACACTTAATCTATGGTTGTTACACTAATGTCATACTAATGCCAAAGGATCGAATTTTTGTGCCACGAAAGGATCCCACAGGTAGCGTCTCCTGTGTAGGCTACTTCCTATGAAAGGCGATACAGATTTTGGGGTCATCCTATATTATTAATGTCCAAACCACAGTGAAGTATCCTAATAAAATTATTGTGTTTTAATTATTTTAAAACATAATCTAAAACAAATACAAGAAAACAAAATACACACAAGATACCTATTTTGGGGTGAAGGAGTTTACAGTCCACCACCTCCACAACAAGACTCTGTAACAGAGTTTGATCAGATAATAATGCAACATTTTTGACTCGTTCAAGATAAAAGTGTTCATTATCACTATCTTAGTCATAAAATTCAAAATAAGCTGATAGCAACATTAGAATCAAGTGTTAAGAGTGTAATCATTAAAAAATAAAATAAGCAAAATATTTTTCTGTGATTCATGATTGCACTCCTGATGCAAGTCACCAAGAATAAATGACTTTAATTTTAAGATGTGTAGATGTTAACAGTACCCTAATAAAAATAGAAGAATATTATTTAGAGGACTGGTGTCCTACATTTTATGGATCACATGTTGTAGAGCTAGCTAAGATAGCATTGTAGTACAGGAGGATCCAGTATCAACTATTGAGGAGACACTTAGCTAGTATTATTCATTATACTGGATTTGTTGTCTACAAGTTTACCTTAAGAGACTGCCTATATCTCTAACAATACACTTAGGTGAGTTCTATCCAAAGAATTTAATATTCTTAGTATGAAGCCTTCTACTTCCTTGTGGTTCTACACTGCTATTATATGGCCTAAAATCGAGGTTCGTAACCTCTTTGTGGTGTCATTTATTGTAGCATGAGGTCACTGGCCTCTTTCTAGTGTTGTACCATAACTCTTTATCTTTCAACATTAGGCTACATGCCTATATGCGGTGCTACCACCGTTGTGCCACGAAAGGATCCCACAGGTAGTGTCTCCTGTGTAGGCTACTTCCTATGAAAGGCGATAAAGATTTTGGGGTCATCCTATATTATTAATGTCCAAACCACAGTAATGTATTCTAATAAAATTATTGTGTTTTAATTATTTTAAAAATTAATCTAAAACAAATACAAGAAAACAAAATACACACAAGATACCTATTTTGGGGTGAAGGAGTTTACAGTCCACCACCTCCATAACAAGACTCTGTAACAAAGTTTGATCAGATAATAATGCAACATTTTTGACTCATTCAAGATAAAAGTGTTCATTATCACTGTCTTAGTCATAAAATTCAAAATAAGCTGATAGCAACATTAGAATTAAGTATTAAGAGTGTAATCATTAAAAAATAAAATAAGCAAAATATTTTTCTGTGATTCATGATTGCACTCCTGATGCAAGTCACCAAGAATAAATGACTTTAATTTTAAGATGTGTAGATGTAAACAGTACCCCAATAAAAATAGAAGAATATTATTTAGAGGACTGGTGTCCTACATTTTATGGATCATATGTTGGAGAGCTAACTAAGATAGCATTGTAGTACAGGAGGATCCAGTATCAGCTATTGAGGAGACACTTAGCTAGTATTATTCATTATACTGGATTTGTTGTCTACAAGTTTACCTTAAGAGACTGCCTACATCTCTAACAATACACTTAGGTGAGTTCTTTCCAAAGAATTTAATATTTTTAGTATGAAGCCTTCTACTTCCTTGTGGTTCTACACTGCTATTATATGGCCTAAAATTGAGGTTCGTAACCTCTTTGTGGTGTCATTTATTGTAGCATGAGGTCACTGGCCTCTTTCTAGTGTTGTACCATAACTCTTTATCTTTCAACGTTAGGCTACATGCCTATATGCGGTGCTACCACCGTTGTGACATAGCTCGAAGTTGACCTCATGCTCTTTATCGGTTAGATAAGCAGATTTTTGGCATTCTGGATCCAAACTCGCACATTCATCGGGGTCCTCAGAATAGGCAAAAAAAAATCATTAGTATCAAATAATAAAATATTAACAGAAATTACAAGGGATGGCAAAGGCTATACCGTATAGGCCCCACAAGTAGTGCAAAAATCTGACACAAAAACTGAAGCACACTGATCGATACGATAACACAAATTGAGGCGTATACGTAAATCGAGATGCACACGAGAATTAAGATAATATAAATACTGAGAAGAATGGAAAACAGTATGTGCACGCAAATCGAGATGTACATGAAGTTCAAGAAAAAATGACGTACACAAATCAATACGATACGCAAATTGGTGCATGCACATAAATTAATACAACACATATTACGAGGTTGGCACAAAGGTTGAGACACGAGAATCAAGACTATATGTCACTCCCCGTTCCCGATATATGTATTGGAATTTATTATTTCTTGCTAGCATTATTGTCATGTTACATAGAGACTAGACCCATTCTTTGGTTGAGCTTGGTTCATGGTTTATTTGTTTGGTTAGGATTGGTTATGACTTGATCCAATGGCCAAGCATCTAACACTAGCTTATATAAGCCCTCTTCTTTCTCTCTCTTCCCTCATTCTTCACTTTTCTTCTCTTTCTTCTTCTTGGAGCTAGGCAAGTACATCTTGGATGACATAAAGAAACCTTACATTTTATTTCTTTGATTTTCCCTATATAGTATTAGTCTATAATGTGTGTTATGAGTTTCTTTCCACCTTTAATATTTGGTCTTTTCGATTTTGATGGATAGATCAGAGTAGATCTACATTTCAAAGTTAGGATTTTTATGGGTTCCATATTTTTTTGGCTTTGATATATTAAAACTTGGTATATTTAAAAACCAGTTGTTCCATATGGTAGAAAATTAAATTTCAGGTGGTTTTGGCTTTTGTTTCACTTGATTTAGAGTTAAAATGAAGATTTTATGAAGAAAATAAGTTTTCGAGTTTTTTTGAGCTTTTTCATGGCGGACTTGTTGTTCTAGGACAATGGAGTCTCATGCGACACGGAAGCTATGCGGCATAAAATTTTTGTCGCGAGGTCCTTCACATCATGCACATATCTTGTTATGCGCATGACTATTTTTGCATATACTTTCTAAGCTATTAGCATGGCTCACTGGACGCATGAAGTGCCATGCGGCCAGCTTGTCATGCAGCTTGGAAGACTATGTGCCCCCTTATCTTGGACATCCTTTCATGCATATCTTTTTATGCTCTTTTCTCGGTCACATCTGTCAAATCTCTGACGCATTTTATGGCCGCCACTCAGTACTTGTCCCTAAGCGCGGACTTTGCCTAGAGCATGCGGCATGACTTGCATGTGGTAGTTGTTTTATGCTCCTATTTGGTTCATGTGGCGGTTTGTCCATGCGGCAGCCCATGCATGTGACTTCTTATATGTGAATGCTGTCCCTAAGTGATCCTATGTGCACATTTTGTTGTTTTGCTTGGTTTTGATATTTTATTAGATTTTGTGATTTCATGTATTGGTCTTAATGATTGCTAGTGTAATGGACTAAGTGTTACTACGTGCATGACCCGATCTAAGTGTTGGAGTGGAGAGGCTCGTGGCATAAACGATGAAGTAGAAGAGGAGGCGGCTACAGCAGAGGGGGAGTAGCTCCGAAAAGAGGGGGCAGAGGAAATGGTGGAGGCGACGATGACGGTGGCGCTGGTGACAATGGGGGTGGTGATGGGAGCAGTGGTGGTGGTAGTGATGGAAAAAATGGTGGTGGAGGTGGTGCTCAGGGTGGCTAGAGGGAGGAGAGGCCAAGAGAGAGAGGGAGTGAGATCGGGAGGGAGGAGGAGAGAGATCAAGATAGTGAGAGAGAGAGAGAGAGAGAGAGGGAGAGAGAGGAAGAGAAAAGAGAGAGATCAAGAGAGAGAGAGAGAGGGGCATTCTGAGACCGAGAGAGAGAGAGATCAGGAGAGAGAAAGGAGCATGAGAGGAGAGAGAGAGTGGGTGGCTGGGTAAGAGGAAGGGGGGAAGGAGAGTTAGGGTTAGGGTTAGGGGTTTAGGTATAAGAAAAATAAATAATAATAATAACAATAATAATAATAATAACAACAACAACAACAACAACAACAACAACAATAATAATAATAATAATAATAATAATAATAATAAAATTAATACAAATAAAAATTAATAATAACTAAATAATACTCATAATAAGAATAATAACAACAACAACAATAAGAAAGAGTCAGACCACACAACAACCAAGGCAAATCAAGATCTAGCAAAATAATAATTTTAAACAAATACAAAATTTGAAATTCATCGAAATACTAAATAAAATCATATACATATTTAAAAAAATAGGGATGTGACATCCTATCCACCTTACATAAATTTTATCCTCGAAATTTCAAATTTATTTAAAATATGATTTTCAAACTAGTATATAGATATCATGAAAACTCTACCTACCTTAAAAAAATCACGTAATATAATTAGAAATAAACAAATTCTCCATCTAAAAAATATCGAAGAGATAAAACATCTAGCTGTGCAAATCGACTCATAATAAAAAATAAATTTGAGATACCAAAATAATCTCAAAGATTAAAATATTAAATGCCCGAAATGACTCCATAAATCAAAGCGACTACAAAATATCGAAAACAATATCACAATATCAGAAAATTAAAATCCCAACAGCAGGAAAATCCACAAATAACACGAAATCAAGGGTATTTCTCTCAAACTGACGATCATAGTTTCCCTTATATCTAATCATAATGTGTGTCGCGGTAGTTCTCTGCCTCGCCATCTGGAATGGCTGCAAAAAAATCACCATGGCACTATGATCGAATGGCTACAGCTTGCACTGCCACACCGTCAAGGTGTACTAGGGCCACATGTTCACTCTTGACAAATACCCAAAATAAATTTTAAGTCCAAAAACCAATGTCTAACTCGTTTGAAATCACAAAACATCCAATAATATCGCAAGATAGTTTCTAGGAAAATACTCGAAATCCAAAATTCAGATCTAATCATCATATACATAAATCATATTTATAATTAAAATAATATCTGAAACAGATAAAGAGAAAGGTGAAACTATTAAGAGTCAAAGGAGCTGAATTGATACAATAATTTTCATTGGATACACAACAAATGTTTCTGAAATCTCCAATCCTGATTTTTTCAGCAAATTATGAGCTCTGATATAATCTTCCTTCTAAGGCAACCAAGTTAGTGCACGAAGAGAGTGATAATAACACTAAGTCAACATAAAGTCAACGCACGAAGGAAATAACAAGAAAATTAAATCGGGTAAAAACTATATATTGATAACCTCGATAATTGCCTCGTTTTGCGAAGTACTCACACAATAATCCAAATTCGAGAAATCCAACAGTAACAATATTAGGCCTACACCCTACGTCTATAAAATCTAACAGAGTCCACGAGAGCTTGCAAAATCAATATCCCAAGATCATACTTCCAATTTAAAATGATACTCAATCCTCGAATTTATCCAAAGTTCACAATCCTGGTATAAAGGGCGACTGTTAATCCTATATGGTTAACTAGAACAACATCTGGAAAGAAAGATAAGGAAACAAGAATCTAACAATTAATGTCGCCGGACAGTGGTAAGGAAGTGCATAAACAACTCTGGAGCAGGTCCGCGACCCTTAAACCAAACAAGGACCGGGGTCACAGACCGTCTCCCGAGTAGAACTACACCCCTTACTCTGTCCGACGGACAATGGTAAATCAAAAGCTAGCCGACTAATCCATTAGTCCGAGTCTACCTAGCGGATACTGGGTCAGACATGCTATACTAAACAAAAGCAGGGGTACGATACAACAAATACAGGGTATAGCTCTACCAAGATCCCCATACCAAATTCTCAAACCAAATTCCTGGAACAAATTCCTAACTTTGGCAGAACCTCCCGTATATTTCTAGGACCGGGACACAACCCGCAAAATAATATAATATCCTTCCGACGCAATCTGCCGTAAAATCCCTAACCGAGAACACTAAGTCTCGGCCTCCAGCAACGCTACAATGCGTATTGGGCACCAAGAAAACATAACAAAAATTGCCTTACATGGTGCACCACTATAGGGTTCTCTGTCCTTAACCAAACCACAATACACAAGTCCAATGATCTAGTGCCAAACTGTAACCCGACCGTGAGTCGAATATGGGCATATAAGAACGATGCTCACAATGAAGTCGTGCTCGTGTCCTTGGAGGCGTGGATGTCCCGTCCGAGTTGTTCTATTTGGGTATCGGCCCGACAGTGAACCATTCTACACTAATAGCAATATTTTATATATCCACTATAGATATTACAGTTTACAAGTACAATAATTTACAATAACTAAATACAGGACAAGAAACGCCTAGACGCAAAGTCGTCACTGAGCAAGGGGTACTTGCCTCGAGGGCTCGACTAGATAAGCAGATCTTCGACATTAGGGATCCAAGCTCGTACATCCATCGGGGTCCTCAGAACAGGCAACAAACAATCATTTAGTATTAAACAATAAAATATTAACAGAAATCACAAGGGATGGCAGAAGGCTATACGTGTGGACCCCGTATGTAGTATAGGAATCTGGCACGAAAATCGAGATACACAAATCGATACTGTCACACAAATTGAGGTGTATACGTAAATCGAGACGTGCACAAGATTTGAGATAACACGAATACCGAGACGAAAGGGAAACGGTGTGTGCACAAAAATTGAGACGTGCACAAAGTTCAAAGAAATACGACGTGTGCAAATCAATGGCACGTAAATCAGTACACGCGCGCAAATCAATGCGTCATAAATTATGAGGTTGGCGCAAAGGTCGAGGCAGCGCAGGGCTCGAGACTTCCTACTTTCCAAGGCAGCACATAGATCGAGGTAGCACTAGAACCGAGAATGGCGTGCACATCGAGGTACAAGTGTCCCGATGGGCTCATACCCCAAGGTTGGTCCACTTTTCAAGCAGTGAGGGTATCACGACCCACACCCGGAATAAGGGTACGAATAGTAAACAACGTCCAGCCTATGGCACAGCATCAGCGATAGAACACTGTCTAAGGCAATATAACTATCTAAACATCTCACACAATATAATAAGGACACATGTCATGCTATCTCAACTCCAAATGGAGGAAAAATATAATGATGTAATATTGGTAAACAATACTCAATCACGATATCAAAATAAGGAGGATGCAAACACGATATGAAATAAAAGAGAAATATGATTCACAATACATCAACAAGTCCAATACTATGAATCTAGGCTCAACAACTCTCCAAAGTAATATATACATGCCATGAGTCCAAAATAAGACTAGTACAAGTCCAAGACTATATAACTAGGCATCCTCGGTCACTGGCACTATGTCATCTTGCTCTAGGAAAGTATCCTCTAGTGGCTCACCATCCTACGGCCTATAATAAGTAGGACATAGCTCCTCTAGACAATCATCTGAAAAATATATCCAATCAGGAAAGGAGAGAAGTACAAAACTTTGAAAGTAACTCCAAATACATGGTAAAGCATATATGACGAGTAATAGAAAAGAATACGAGATGTACAAGTATTAAGAAATGGGAAATACAGGTGAGAACAAGCAATTAATCACAATAAGGAGTTGGAAAGTAAATACTAGTAATATGGAAATAAACTACAAGTAGAAGAACAGGAATATAGGAAGTCTGGCACGATGACAGTGTTTGAATGTGTCCTAGGATTCTGATGTAACCAAGTAGGTACATCAAGGTGTTGCGAACATATATCGATCTATACTAGACGTTACCAACGAACGTCTATACCCGGATATGACTCGGACGCTAAGTAACGATTCTGATCCAAAGCGCACACAATGCATAGACAGAATAAACAGTAAATCTGAAACTGAGATACATGATGGCAAGGTACACTTGCCTGGATCCGGATGCTGAAGGCGGGGCTCCGGTACAACGTCCAAGTCCGATGATCCCAAAGTACCTAGAGATGATATATAAAATTAATTAATAATCTAACTCGATACTATCTAAAATAAGAGATGACAACACGTCTAGCATAGGCTTCTACCTTAGTTACATAGCTCACATAGATACTAACTAGAGGGTTGACCCAAGTTGACTAAGGTAACGTTGCATCAAATACGATCAACAATTAGTATAACGTCCTCAAACAATATCTTCAACCCCTAATATTCATCACAGTGATTTCAGTCAATTAAGTTATGCTTATCCTCGACCATACCATCCTTGTAATCATAGACGTAATTTTGTACACCCAATTTAGTTGACGCCCCTAAATACACATAATGTGCACGTATATTATCCCCGTTGATATCATCACTAACATGCCAAAATTTATTGGTATATTCCCAACATATGCATTTTCCATATTTATTTATCATCGAATAATTTATTATAAAATATCAAGTTCACATATATGTAACCGCAATAATTGCTATAAAACCATTCCACGTATATATTTAACCTCAACAATTGCCATTAGATTATGCATGAAAAATATTCATGAAACCCTAACCCTAACTAGGTTTTCTTAGCACACAAACAACTACACAAAGAAAGAATAAGGATGAGGAGTTACCCAGGTGGCTGCGGGTGGTGGCAGCGACGGTGCTGCGGCTTCAATCAGGGACGGCGTCGACCGCGGGGGTGGTGCGCGTATCGAACGTGGTGGTGGTGCTCGGCTGCAGGGTCGTGGTGATGCGGGTGATGGTGACAGTAGGTGGTGGTGTCCGTCGGTAGTGGTGCGGTGCTGGTCGTGGGTCGTGGTGGTGGTGCGGGTAGCTACGGTATGGTGGTGGTCGTGGGTCGTGGTGGTGCGGAGGGTAGCAACTGTCGGTGGTGATGTAGTAAATGGTGGCAGCGGTGTGGTGGATCGTGGAGGCAGTGGCGGAGGTGGCAGTGGGTGAAGGTGGTGGTGCTGGTCGTGGGTCATGGTGGTGGTGCTGGAGGTGATGGTGGCAGTGGCTGTGGTCGGTGGAGATGGCGGTGACAGTGGCAATGGCGGGTCAGTGGTGGTGCGGTTAGTGTAGGAGTAGCGGATTGTGGTGAAGGAGGCGGGTTGCAGCGGTCGAGATGGTGACTGCGGGCGGCTTGTGGTGCTCCGGTGGAGGTGGAGACTCGAGGTGGAGGCGGTGAAGGTGGCGAAGGTGGTTGTGCGGGTCGTGGAGGCAGTGGGTGCTGTTGGGGGTGAAGGTGGCTGCGGTGATCCGGCGGGTTGCTATGGAGAAGAAGAAGAATAATAATGTAAAAGAAGAATGAGAGGGGAGTTGGTTGTGTATGTAGAGGGAGGAGAGAGAATGGGAGGGGGGATTCCTAGGTTTTTTCTACGGATTAGGGCCGACCACATGTGGGGGGGGGGGTTGAGTGTGTGTGTTAATATAGAGGGAGTGTGTGGTTATGATGGGGTAGAGATTTGAATCAAGGGTATTGATTTAACATGAAAGAGTTGTACATAGCAAGGGAGAGAGAGAGGATGAGGTGACCGATCATGTGAGGTTGGGGAAGGATTTTTTCATTGGTTTTCACCAATAGGATGGTGACACCTAGAACCATTTTTGCCATTAAGCAACTTAACATTTGGGTGTTTGCACATGAAGAAAAAATGGTAAGGATTTGATGTGAAAAGTGGTATTTGGTGTTTTGTAGGATGAGAGGGTGTTGTGTGTTTTGTATGGGCCTCATGAATGGGTGTTGGGTTAAGTTGGGGCTAGGTTAAGTTGATGTCCCTAATTTAATTAAATAAAGTATCATATGTGCTCTTAAATTAAATGGGAGTACATGGGGGCTCAATTGGAAGTGACACAAAGGTCATGAACAATGTAGGCTTGGTGTCAGTCTTGGGCCCTTTAATTGGTTCGGCGAAACGGGTTGATTTTGTGTCCCCAAATCGATGGCAAAGACATAGGTACACGACATAGGATTTAAAGAATTGATTTTCGTGACTGAAAAGTTGTGCAATTAAATTAGAGCACAAGGGAGTGTGTTTTTGAGTGACAGAAATGTCCAATGCCTAGGTTGGCTTGTCAGGTCAAGAGTGCAAAGATTTGTTGGAAAAAAAAATTAAAGGCCATTGTTGTGATCCAATTATTGTAGCAACGGTAAGGTGCACCAAGGGTTTAAATTAAAGAACCAGTCTACGCAACCATAATTTTTGAACCTTAAACAACCTAACAAAACCAAAATTCTTACCATATCCAGTCTACCTAAAATATAATTTGAGAAAGTTTACACATGTTGCTCAAGCAACCAAAGTTCCTGCCTGGGTTTCCTGGTTGGCTTACCTGCACACAGCACTGAGTTGCTGCCAATGTTCACTGTGTCACCAGGTATTTGCTAATTGAACATATAGTATATGCACAACATTTTAACATGCAACATAACCACATAACTAAATTTTATATATATATATATATATATATATATATATATATATATATATATATATCCAAAGTAGGTGATAACAAGTATTTATATGTCTAACTAACAAGCACACTAATCATTACTAACTGACACCCCCTATTTCACATTCACCTACTGGTAGTGAACCTGAACTTAAACCCAGGTAACTCTAAGTGTTTCCCCCTCTACAACCCAAATCATAATTTAGTTAACTGATACAACTTAATATCAATACTAACTTCTAATCTACTCATGCTGTTATATAAGGTACTAATTGAAATACTAACTACTCATACTCCTTTGCTTAACACCATGTTTCTCTACAACATATTGTTGCAGCCACTACCTACTGCCTTTGCAGATAGAGCCCCTCATATGTTGTACATGTATCAGTCTTCATTGACTGATACTCTGAAACCTCACTCAAACCCCAATTGTTTCTAGGTCTCATCATTTCCTTCACAATAACTTAAGCACACACACACTCAGTCCATTCCCTCACTGCCACTCAAGTGTCACTCTATTGCCCCCTCTCGATTACAGTCACACATAACATAATTATATGTATATAATACACACACACACACACACACACACACACACATATATATATATATATATATATATATATATATATATATATATATATATATATATATATATATATAACACCCTATATAAGTACACCCCTTAGACCTAAACCAAGCACTTGGTGTGCACTAATAACCCACACTAAGATACTCACAAGTATCAATTGTGATACTCAAATGATGCACCCACCAAACCTCACCAAACTCTATCAAAGCTATATAAACACATCAAAAATAATCATTATAGTATAAATAACACAATTAATAGTTATTACAATGTGAGGTGAAGAGATTGACATGTGTATCGCAAGCATACAAAGAAGAACACCCAAACATCACTCCGTATCATGGCGTCATGATACGGCCTATTCGTATCCAATTGTGAACACGTAGCTAGTATTCCAACCCCGATCTAAGTCCAATTTGACTAAATTGGTCTCATGACACACACTTGATGTGTCAATCTCGTAATTTCTCCAAATAGCACACACACAAAAATTTATGTAGAAATATCAATTCCTAACAATTAGGCCTGAAACTTCATCATATAAATAGCCATATGCCATTGGGGTGTTCCTTAGAGTCAAATGCATGATTTGGGACTCAATTTAGAAATGAATTCTGATATATACCTATTAGGAGATGGACTCCCAATGACAAACGCAATGGACACGATCTCTCCACCAAGCTCCTCCTCCTTGTGCTCCTTGCTTCTCCAAGCTCCAAATACTTCTTCTAATGAATGGGAATGAAGGAATTTGGGTTGAATTGATGAAGGAAAAGAAATGAATTGTGGATCTACGAATTGGGGATCAAAATAAAATACAAATGAGGAGAGAGAGAGAGAGAGAGAGAGAGAGAGAGAGGCTTTCATCATGGCCGGCCCCCCTCTCCAAGTCATGTGCATAGTCCAAATTGTCCCTCTCCATCCAATTATGAGTAGGATTAAGGATGGACAAATTTGGAAGGTCTATAATTAAGTCTAAACCTCCTAATGAATTAGTAGGAATGGGCTATTGGGCTTGGGTCCATGTTGGGCTCTCTTGTTGTCATGACAAGTCTAATTGGTTCACCAGTATCAAGTCTAACTATTGGAGTAACCTCCTAACTATAAATAAATAATACAAGTCACAAATAATTATATAGCATACTAATAAATAATTAATTAATACAAACATCAATTAAATATTTATAGCACACTAATATTAATATTTGGTCCTAAAATTAAATACCTATGCCAAATTACCAAACTACCCTTAGTTGAAAAAGTGAGGGTGACAGCGGAGCCCAAAGGCGTCCCACTGCTCAAGGTGGTGTTGTCCCCGAGGCACGACGATGGCGTTGGTGGCCTGAAAGAAAAGAATAGAGGGGGTGCAAAGCCGAGACAGAAGAGGTGATGGTGGCCGAAGTGGAGGGGCTCGCAGCTAAGACGATGAAGGAGAAGAGGAGGTTGCAGCGACGGTGGCTCCAAAAAGAGGACAGAGGAGATGGTGGAGACAACGATGATGGTGGCGCTGGTGACGATGGGGGTGGTGATGGGAGCAGTGGTGGTGGTAGTGATGGAGAAGATGGTGGTGGAGGCGGTGCTCAGGGTGGCTGAAGGGAGGAGAGAGGCCGAAAGAGAGAGAGAGTGAGGTCGGGAGGGAGGAGAGAGAGAGAGAGAGAGAGAGAGAGAGAGAGAGAAAGAGAGGAGAGAGAGAGAGAGAGAGAGAGAGGGGGGGGTTCTAAGACTCAGAGAGAGAGGGAGAGAGAAAGGACTGGGAGAGGAGAGAAAGAGGGGGGGCTGGGTGAGACGAACGAGAGAGGGAGTGTTAGAGTTAGGGTTAGGGGTTTAGGCATAAAAAAATTAATAAATAAATAAATTATTATTATTATTATTATTATTATTATTATTATAACAATACCAATAAAAATTAATAATAACTAAATAATACTGACAATAAGAATAACACCAACAGCAATAATAAAGAGTCAGGCCTCAACAACCAAGGCCAATCAAGATCCAGCAAAATAAAAAATTTTAAACAAATACAAAATTTGAAAATTATCAAAATACAATCATATATATATTTTGAAAAAAAAAATAGGGGATGTTACAAATTGTCTTCATCGTTATCATTCAAAATAATCAAATTTTAAGTTTTTGATGAATTCTAAAAATAGGGGATGTTACAAATTGTCTTCATCGTTACCATATTTTCTTGAATTATTAGTTTTTTCAATGTAAACCTACATGCTATAAATATTTGTAATTCGTGATAGGGGAGACATTGGTTATAATATTGTCTCCATATACTTTTAGAATTTCCACCATATTCTCCACTCCATTTCCATGCCTACTATATAATGAAGCCCTCCCTCCTGCACACTCATGAAGCCCTACACACACATGATATTTAATATAGTATCAAACAAAGTGAAACCGATTTTTACTTGCTAATTTCCCCCTTAGATACCATCAGCTTTTCTCTTACATTTGGAAATTTTCCCAAAATGTGGTGGAGAAGAACATAGATGTTCCACCACTCATATTACTACAGTTCCAACCATGACTGAAACACACCAACCGTGTAGTGCTGCAATCTACAATTGAATGAATCTCACTATAATTATGCCATATGAAGGAGCCCATAGTGCGAAGTATGACGGCGTGCAAGATCACAAATATAACCACTAATACATAAATTTAAAATTAAACTGTATGTAACAATTTAATTGTTTAAGATCTTTTCTAAAGACATGGTCATCAACAAAACTAAATTGGCTATTTACACTAACATTTTCTATATTTTATGTTTATTATACAGACATCCTTTATTTTAAAAATAATTATACGTACCCCACATGCTTTATGTACATAAAACACAACATAGAAAAACTCCATGTAATAAACATAAAATATAGATGATACTGTAATTATTATCAAAATAAGAAAAATTCGTGTAATAAACATAAAACATAGAAAATGTTAGTATAAATAACCCAAACTAAATTTCTAAGCAAGAACTACAGCCTAAAAATGATGGTCATCTTCATGGCATCATGAATATGATCAGGAATTCATGAACTCTTGTTCTTTTGAGTACATCAATGATTAAACCACTGCATGAAAATAAAGTACCATTTAATTTCCCATAAATTGTATCCTTCCGTCGTTGTCGTCATCATCAATGCATCTCTTGTTCATCCCACAAATCATTGAGCTCATTGTTATCATCATGGCTACATCAAGAAAGAGTCCTCTATACAGTAACAATAAACTTGCAAAGACTCGTGAAATAACTTGCAGCCTAGAATTTAGTATCTGCTACTAGTAAAGTTTTGCAGCAAGTTTGCACAAGCCAAATTGCATTTTAACTTCATAGTAGGATCGCCATTTCCATATAACATAAAACAAAAGTTGGATTACATTAATAATTAGTACAGGAGAACATGGAAACACTTTAATGGGTGAAATCCTGTGAACAGCTTCCATGTCCCCAACTTCAGAACGCCACTCTGTGCAACCTGAAGCTGACGAGAACACATCTGACAGCATTTAAACCACTGCTTGAAATTTGACAAGCAGAAGCCAGCCAATGTTTGTTTCTGATTATAGCAGGAAGAAGAAGAAAAAAAAAACATAAAGAAAACATCTTGTCATATATTGACAATCAAACAAAAATCTACGGAGCACAGAGCCTCCAGGTCAGGAAAGTTAAGAACTAGGGCCAGTCTGAACAACTTAGGCAGGTAGGTCTTCAAAGAAATTAAAGTAGATATCCAATGGAGCAATAGCAGGAGGTGATGACAAGAGGTACATCCAACTACACCTGGTGTGACATGCCAAAGTAAAAAACAAAAACATTTAGATCATGTTCAAGCACTTCAAGGCCGCTTCAAAAAAAAAATGCAACAAGCAGACCGCGAGTCATTGGGGAGTGAAGCATGAAGAGGTCAGAACAACACAGACCCACCATGTGATGGGAACTAATAGATGGGACCTTGTCTTTCAGACTGGCAAATGAATGCAGCAATTAGTATCACTCACAAAGAAGCATCTCACTTTTACTCTTGCAGTTGTAAGATTTGATTCATATTACGACGAGAATAGAAATGTTGAAGTCAGGAATATCTGAAGATATAAAGACAGCTAGTGAAATGGAAATTGATAAGAGCAGCAGTTGTCTAGGACGAAAGCTCAAACCTGGATCATTACGACATGAACAGATCAGTAGTCATGAGAAATATCGTCTGCTGGTTCTGCATCAATCAAACATCCAAGGGATACAATTAAATTTTTGGTTGTTTCATAATCAAAAGAATTTTGGGTACAAAGAAATTTTTCACTGGATTTGGAGTTTGTGCGGATAAAGGGAACATAATCTTAAAGTGGAAGGATTACAAATTACCTCAGGTTGCAGGGCTTTTCGGCTTTCGCTGAAGTACTGATTTGGATGGTTAATCCCAGAATCGCAGGAGAGATTATGGATGGCTTCAAAGGTTAATGTGCAAGCTAACTGAAAATTTCACAAATGATTATTTGAAAATACTAGAATAAGTACAGTAAGGAAATTAGAATAAATAAAATAAAAGGTACAGAACATATTTTTCGCTACTATAAAGTAGCACACATAAAAGTGAGAATAGCATTACCTGATAATGGCGTTGCCGAACTTTATCCATTACATCTTCCATTTGCCGCCCTCCAATTCCCATTTTACCAAGAGCAACTCTCAGATTTTCCTCACTGATAGACAACAGATAAAAGTGATGATTATGGAAACAGTCTCAAGGTTCAGATTGAGCCGCTGAAACCCAAAGATTATATAATACAGGCAACATATGAGTTATTTCATAAGGAAACTAGGAAAACAAAGGAAATAGATATTGATCCTAGAACTTACAATTATACAATTGTTTCTAACTGCATGGACATAGTAATTGCAGAATTTCAATCTTACTACAGGTTACAAAGATGCAAGTACATAGAATGGTTAATTATGTAAATATCAGTTAAGTCATGCATGTCCCTAGCTTTGATGAAAATTGTTGCTCTTCCTAATTCAGAACATTCCTTGTGCCTGACACATTTAGGAATTATTACTCAATCATTGATAAAAGCCCTGAAGGTACAATGTATTCTCACACTTTGTGAGATAGTAGCCAGCAGCCCTCCCATAGTGCAATGGGGGTCACCGTCCTAGCTGGTCCCTCATGATCACCATAGCATTAGAGTTAACGTAGTGGCAGATAAACATGATCTTTCAAACATAAAAACCAAGCAGATCAATTTGTAATATTCTGATGCTTCGCCATTTCCTGTAGATGTATCCCTCACCATTCATTCCCGTTAATGGACCATCTATCCCGGTATCCCCACAGCACCACCCACTCCATCTCGATTCTCCAGGACCATCAATTTCCTCCGATACACCACCACCACCACCACCTACCCGTGGCAGTAAACAGAAGTCTTGTCAGGATACTACAGGACTGCCTACCCATACTAATGTTGTACCTGCTACAGATAATATTTGCATTGCTCTTCGTAAGAAGAAACTTACATGTACCATGCATCATCTAGGTAATTTTGTTTCTTACCATCATCTAGGTCCTCCATTGGCGCAAGTTTGCTTGTTCTCTTTCCGTTTTTTCTACACCTTTCTCGGGTACATGATGCACTTCAACATCCAGGGTGGCAAGCTGTCATGGATGAAAAGATGCAGGTTCTTTATCTAATGGTACTTGAGATTTTATTCCTCTACCACCTGGTCATTGTGTTAGTTGTCATTTTGTTGACCACTTGAAAGTGCGACTTGTTGCTAGAAAGTTTACTCAGGTAATATGGGACTATGAGGATGTTTTCTCCGATTGTCAAGCTGAAGATAGTCTGTTGTGTTGATCTTACGGTGCACCGTCATTGGCCTTTATATCAGCGAGACAATAAGAACGTATTTCTGAATGGAGATTTAGTTGATACAGTTTATATGCAACAGTCTACTAGTTATGGTGATTTAGTTGATAGAGTTTATATGCAACAGTCTCCTAGTTATGAGATAGCGGGGTGGTCTCTTGTTTGACATCTATGCAAGTCAATCTATGATCTTAAGTAGTCTCCTCATGCTTGGTTCGACAAGTTCAACCAGATAATCCAGAACATTGGTTTTACTTGGTATATTGTTATTCTCTTTTTAACCACAACGGACAAAATGGATAGTAATTATTTTGGTCTATGTTAATAATATTATTATTGTTAGTGATGATACTTCGGGGATTTTCATGATTAAAGCATAGTTGTCTTCTCATTTCCAAACCAAAGATCTTGGTCTTCTACGTTTCTTTATGGGAATTGAGGTTGCCCAACATAGTGACTCTCTTATTCTTTCTTAAGAGAAGTATTGTATGGATCTTCTATAAAACTCTGTGTATTTGGGTTGCAAGGCAACTGATACTCCTATGGAGACAAATTTGAAGCTCTCCTCTCTAGACTCTACATCATACTCTCTTACAAAATCTAGATTATTATTGTCGTCTTCTAGAAAGTTTATATATTTAACAATTACATGCCCCGATATCTCCTTTGTTGTGAGTACAACCAATCAGTACATATAGTCTCCTCAGATATCTCAACTTCAGGCTGTTGAGCGTATACTATGCTTACCTGAAGAAATAGTATGGCCAAAGTCTTTCTTATCGGTCTTCCGCCTCACTCACTTACCGCTTATGTAGATGTTCATTACGCGGGTTCGGTGGATGATCGTCGCTCAACGAGTGGTTTTTGCACATATTTTGGAGGGAATCGTGTTACATGGCGGTGCAAGAAACGGACTATTGTTGTTCGCTCTTCTGTTGAAGTCGCGTATCGCTCGATGTCCCAAGCGATTTTCGAGCTCACAGTCTTCTTACCGATCTTAGTGATCCATCATCATTGTTTAAGCCTTTTTCTATCAGAAGGTGCCACCAGTGGAGCAGATAACTCTTAATTAAGATAGGTCCGTTGATATATTGCCCATAGCTTACAACAGCTATCAACCTACTGTTCACCCTCTGAGTTGGTGCCAAATCCTTAGCCAAGGAAACTATGGACAAGAGAAGGCTAGACATAAAATCTGAAGGACAGCACATTATCCTTGATTTAGACCCACAGTAGGAAAATTTAAATGCCATACAAAGTGTTTAGCCATACACTTGTCACAAAAGAACTATACATGAGCTACTAGAAAGATTAGAAAATAGGAACCTCAACAACATAGAAAAACCTGACTCAGAAAATATAATGCTGTCAACAGTAAAAATACTTTCTTAGCTCTGATGTAGAGATTCACTATGAGAAGATAGTTATGACAAACTAAACAAGTATGAGAGTAAACCTGAAATGCCGGTAAGGGCAGCCATGGTGATCACCAACGCTAGGCGAAGAAGATGAGATGATCTTTTGGCAAGAATAGGGCATATAGTCCGGGACCAGGGAAAGAAAGTAACACGTAAAAGTTGTACTAGACAAATTATGGAATTGCAAATTGAGAAATGGGCCTTAAAGTCCTCTTTCCTTCTTTTCCATAGTTATGACGAATGCCGTATGAATATTCTCTGTCAAAACGTTCAGCGCCAACCTAATCCATGAACGGTAGGACCATTATGAATAGAAATGCAAAGGGGAGTGTTTTTATAACACCATAGTAGTATAGATAGTTCTAAGATGATATATATAGTTAATATAAACAGTTTAATATAAAAATGATAAAGCCTTGACCACGATCACATTGAGCTCTATTAAGTATTGGGCAGGGCACCCAACTGTAACATTAGCATATATCATCTTAGACCACAAAATGATCGAAAGAAATGTGCAACTATTTTATGATCATGTTTACAGAAAGTTACCCATTTCAAAAAGGTATAAAAACCAATAATGGGCTCCACTTAACTATACAAAAGAAAAGAAGAATATCAAAACAGCATGCCTTGATAGCATATGCAACATAGATGTGCATACTGTTGTTAACTTGCACTTTCCATGGATAAAAATACCAGAGAGATACTGATATAATACAATATATGACTATTTGGGTATATTGAAAGCAAACATATGTCTATTTGGATACTGTTGAAATGAAGATTAATTGTCAAAGTTAAGGTATAGGTTAGGCTTTACAAACCAATGGTTGTAATATTACTAGAGGTTATTAATGACTAAAAGATCAAAGTAAGAAAGAAATTACAAGACATTGTAATGGCATAAAACCTTTTTTGAGAACTCTGATTTCCAAAATGCAAGAGCATCATCCAATTTCAAGCCTACACCCTGCACAAGAAAGGCACTGTTGGCATTTAGCACATTAGTTAAGACTTTAAGCAATTTTAAGGCTTTTAGAAATGAGGAGGCTGTTGGCATAAACTTCATAAAATTTAATATCTAAACATCTTCATTAGACAGATAGTTATTCCATCAGTTCTAACTTCCATAATCAGCACTGACAGATTAACAGACCAAGCATTCATGAAATTAGTTGGACAAATTGTGGTCCTAACTATTGGACCCATTTGGCCCAGTTTAGGATCTTACAAGTCCATCTTGGCAAAGGCCACCCTGAACACCCGTAGACCATCATTTTTGTAACTCAAGTAGATATTTCAAATTTGGAAACTCAATTCCCCAATCAAAGCAGATCTCCAGACCACACTATATAGGCTCTCGGCTCTCCTTTATCTGGTAGTTATGATGCTTAAAATTTTGAGCTAATAAGTCTGAGGTCAAAATAGAACAGAACAGGGATGGCTTTGGCTTGTTTAACTAGTACAGCTTGTTAAGAATTTATATAGTAGATTAACATGTTGGCGAGGAAGCACGGACACTCCAAAAATATAGGTCATGTCATGTCTAACACATATTGGACACAACCCGGACACTCCAAAATACATTAGGGCACACTATAGTAAGTGTCATGTCGTTTCTCCGTGTCCTAACTGTGCCGTATCCCGGTCTGTGCAACATAGAATGTCGGGCAAATTCCATCCAAGAAATGGAAATGGTTACTTACAATAATTATAAATAACTTTTCCACTATTTACCACTTGTTTTCATAAATTATTTATGCAGATTAGACAAGTATCATAACTTACGATTACAGCAGCATTGTTTATACCATCAAAGTACCATGAAGTCTTTTGCATCCACCAAGGGGGTGGTCTAGCGGTAACACTAGTAAGGGAGGGGAGGAGTGGGCGTGGGTTCGAATCCCAGCCCAGGCAGTAGTTAAAAAGGAGGGACTCTTGGTGCTAGTAGCCCAGGACAGGATTGGTCAATAACGGCTGGCCTTATCTCAAAACAATTAATTGTGTGAACATTTAGAAATAGAACTATTCCATTAACTAGAGAATATCAATATATGGCTTAAAAATTGATCATAGCTCAAATAAAGAAGAATGCATCTCCAGCTCAAAATGGGAAGTACTAAACAGTAAAACTAGAAGTAAATAATCATGAGACAATTGCCTTAAGGAAAAGACCCAGTTGCATCCTTCCTCCATGCTTCAAATGGTGGTCTTCCTTTAACTGCATATTCATAGAGAACCAGTAAGGATATCAAAGTAATGAAAAGAAGAGAGTGAAAATAGCTAGAGAAGGAACAAACTTATAGAATGAATGAACTTTAGCACGTTTACCTTAACAAACAAATGGCGCATGCAAAGAGGGAAAGAACTATTTGCCAGAAGGTCAATCCCCTTTAGCGATATTTCTGCATATTCCTTGGGCTGCACCAAGTAGTCGAGTCTCAGCAAGAAATAAAGAGTTAGAGTGTGCTAGGTCAAAACTATAAGACTAATTTAAATTACCTGAGAGTAGTCAGGCCCCAGATAACTTGAGCTTCAGGGCTTCAATAATCTGAACTTATTAATAGCAGAGATCAATAAGCAGGAACTGGTTGAAGTTCAATCTCATACTTAAACTTCAAGTGAATAAGATGTAGGGTGGCTCTATAAATACTCACAGGTGTCAACCTATCTGTCTCCTGCTCCCTAATGGCAGATATCCATTTCCTGCTAGGAGAAGAATGACATAACCGGAGAAAAAAGAAGTTACAACTTATAATGCTAGTACAGGTCTAGATATCATTCCAGTACCCAAGCTTAAGAGCCATGAACACACATCAAGCATTCTGAACAAAGAATCATCACACGGGATTTAAGTTCACGTTATAAAAGAAAGGTCAATCCTCTCGCAATTAATTACTATGCAAAACTGGCAAAAAAAGTTTGCACACGACATGATTCGTCCAAGAAACCATGGTTGCATAGATTGTACTATGATTGTATTCTTGCAATTAAGAAGCCGAACCACTTATCTTTTCTCCCAAAGTTAACATCATGTCAACAGCCCATGTACATGGTTCTACGTCCTGGTATCAGCATTGGTGGATTTTTAAATCCACGTAACTTTAACATAGTAGTTAAGATTGCTAATATAGACAAGTAATAACTGTAATATTGTATGAATTTGGCCTGATAGTTGGGAGGAATCTTCCCACATTGTTTTTTTAGATAAAATCTTGCCACATTGTTGCGGTAACCACAATACAAACATCTGAAATGCCTTAGCCAAGGCATTTCTATTTAGTTAGTACAACAGCACTATTTATAGGCAATAAAAGTCTCCCTAATTGTCAAATAATGAAGCGTCACAGAATGTCCACTTTGCAAGAGAGTTCTCATGGTGTAAATTTTCATTTTGCAATTTAAATTTGCAGTTTGAGGAAAAAAAATGACATCTTGAGTCAGTAACTAGTGTGAAACGACCATATCAACACAGATAGTAAGCAAATTTTCACATGCTACATCTTACATTACCTTACAATAAAAACATCAAGAATGCAGAAATGAAATAAAATAACAACGACGATGCCTTCATAAAAAACTTGAGTCTGAATAAACAAAAACATGTTAGAAAGAATATAGAAATAACCTGTTGGTTAGCACAAGAGCCTTATAAAGAGTTCTGTGGAAATTGTAGACAACAATAGATACCACCTAATTCAAGAATCAAAGGCTTGTTACATTACAATAACATAGATTGTTGTACTACTAAATAATGATCACAAATATGAACACATACCCGATTTATAGGTACATAAGCAAAACCTTTAAGCAAGAAAACTCTGCGACCACCGACAAGGTCATGTACTTCCTCAAAAGGTGACTTCATGCAATATCAAGGTATTTGAGATGTTGTATGTATTGTACATAGCATTGGGATAGTTGGGAAATGGTGATGGCATAAGAACAAAAAGAAAGATGACGAGCAACAAACCTTGTAGTAGGTGTTGTCAACTGAAATGAAAAGAAACATATTCAGAAAAAAAAATATGGTAAAGATTTGACATGTCAAATACATGACTACGAAGTACATACTGTTGGAAGATTGACCAGTGGAACGTGCGACTTGGATCAGCTTATCTTTTATAGCCTATACAAGGGAACGAACTACTAAAATACTAAACAAAAAAACACAATTCTCCAAGATTCTAAGCAAATACCAGTAAAGAGTTATGACCAATTGACTTGTCGGAACCAACAAACCTCATATTCCACGTTACTGATTGGCTTGCAAGGAAGATTAAATTCAGCCATGAGTGTTCTCTACAACACAAGATAACATAAACTTATTCAGAAATGAATATGAATATAAGGTTAGACAATAAGCCTTAATATCAAAGTATACCTCATACCCACCTGTGATTCAAGGCTTTCAGCATGAAATCGGTGCCGAAAAAGGGTGATCTCCATGGAAAGAAACCATCTCCTTAATTGCTCACTGAAATTTAATAAGAAAATAATCAAGATGATAAAAGAATAACCGGCTTCAATAAATAATCAATAAACTTACGTTCTACAATACACAAGACGAAGCACAAAGTGGGAAATAATATCCTTGTTTATCATCTCCGACGGATCTTGATGTCTCATATTTGCCCTCCACAAATCACCAACCTACTTACACCCAAAGGTATTTATATTGATTAATACATAAATTTCATATTGCAAATAAAACCATCCACTTTCACCAAAAAATCCACATAAATATCCAAAATTGAGGGAAAACATTAAACTATTGAATTGCTTTTTGGGTCTTTTCCATATATCTCTATCAAATTTTCCATGAGTTCATACACCCCATTGTAGAATTTTCCATGTTATCTACAACATGGCAAGCTCTGGAACACGGAATGAAAATGGGAATGCATAACACACGATGTCGCAGTGCGATAAGCTTCTGAACACTATGTTTATCCAGAAAATGGAATGTTGTTAAGGAACAAATATGTATTATAATGTATAATTAAGATTCAAAGTTAATCAAAATACCACAATATATCATCAAACAAAAATTCCAAATCTAAAAAAAAGATTCTAAATACTAAAATAATGATTCATAATATAACAATAATGTGTTTTCAAAAAGAAGTAGCAAGTCTTAGACTTTAAAAACATTTAACAAAGAATAACAAAAAAGAAACATATTCCCTTTAAATGGTTGACTAGAAATCCAAGTATATGATAAGTTCACTTGTCAAAACATCGATTTCCACGTTCAAATTTGTCAATGATCCACGTTCCGGAATCGTGGAACTTGTGTTCCCATATTGCGGAATGCTACCTGTATGGTGAATTCACGTAAGCATGCTCCCTTATTCTCCTTCCTAGTTACTAACAACTATACAGGCCATGTGTAATATCTACAAGAGAAAGGCTTGTAATGAGTAAGACAGTTTACCGCAAGAAAGGTTTTTTTTTTTTCCTTAAGCTGGTCAAATCCACATCAGTTATCAAATGTGTTTGATTTATGTTGAACACAGATCTTATCACCTTTCCATGTTGTGCAACAAATCCTATTGGATAATTTAGTACTGGGTACTTGTTTGCAATTCTAAGTTAAAGTGCAATCTCCGTTTTGTTCAGATAATTTAAGCACGTATATATATATATATATATATATATATATATATATATATATATAGCCAAGGACCTCTAGCTCAAGTTGTTAGAGTGAGGCATACCCCCCTCCCCCAAAAGAGGTTGCACGTTCGAGCAATGGGGGAAGCACATTTAATTCCCTGTGGGAGAATAAATATGAGTGCGGGCCGAATGCGGATGCGGTGCGGACCTTCGGGCGGGGAGTGTGACCTTTGGGCCGAGTTTGTAGGCCTTCGGGCCAGGAGTCTGTAACACAATTACCTTGTTCCAATATATATATATATATATATATATATATATATATATATAGAGAGAGAGAGAGAGAGAGAGAGAGAGACATTATTTAGTTCACTTCCCCAAAGCCACCACTAATGCATTTTAAAAACAAAATTCTACTCAAATGCATGTGGGATTAGAGATTCCCACATTCACTCACATGGAAGCAGTCCAGCAACATTCCTAGAGGTGTACCTTTATCTAGATTACATTTAAACGCACTTCTCTTCTAATTAAACACTTGTTGTGTAACTTTAATAAAAGGGAGTCCCAGAGCAACAGGGCTCCTGCTTACATAGGGTCCAGGGGTAGGGGGCTGTTTTCGTAACTCGAACATGTAAGATCCAAGATGCAAGCAAGAAGCCATACCGTCATGCCAACTATAGTTATTTAAGTCAGGACACGTTTAGGAGTTTGGAACTATTACGAACTAGAAAAGATCACGAGTCGTAGGTTCATGATGAGGAACTGAACTTGACTGGATCATTCAGGTCAGTGGCCAGCCAAGCGGTCCGATGATTCGAGGCCTACGCGAATTTGAAGAAAACTCCGGTCATGGACTCGAATAACCTATAAGCAACATTGACTTATGCCATCACCAACTCCCGCTACACCATATTATTGGAGTTTCATAAAGAGTTTCGTTTAACTCTACTTAGGAGGGTCCTCTCAAGTTAGAAGCAGAGTTTCATTTAACTCCAGAAACCCACGCAGACGTGCCAAAAAAAAAAAAGTTATGTTATTTGGTGTTTAGAGGCCAAACTCATAGTTAATTTGTATGATTAGTGATTCATAATATGTTTCATGATAGATTACCAGGTACGTTTTTGCTATTTTGACAAAAGTTGAGGGCTTTTATGCACATTTTGTCATGGAAAAAAAGAAGAATATAAATCATGAAAGCTTGAAATTATGCTTAGAAGTCAATATTAAGCACATAACTCCTAATAAAATCACCAAATGTGTAGCTTTTCATGATAGTTTAAAGGTTACTTTTTTGCCAATACAGCGAGTGTTGAGGGCTTTCTGCAAATTTTACATTAGAAAGAAACACAGAAGAGAATATGCTAAGAAATCTAAATTAGGCACGGAAGTAGTAACAAATCATTTTATGACAGTTCAAATGGTAAATTTTGCGAATTCGGTCCAAATTCGAGAAATTTTTCTGGAAAATTAAGCACAGAACTCGTAATCAAAAAAATTACCAAATTTTCCATCTCTTCGTGCCGCTTGCCGCGGGATAATCCATCGGAAATCCCTTTGAGAACTGCACCCAAACGGTTCAGAAAGTAGTCGTAAAAAAAAAACCCTAGGAAATGGGAAGAAAAGAAAGAAAACCCTAGAAAGTGGAGGGCTTGGTTGGTCACCGCGGAGTCGATCGATGGCGTAGAGCTCGAATTCTTGGAGCCGGAACTCGAGGGAGGGGGCGGAGCGGTAGAAGGAGAGGCTCGGGGCGGCGGCGGCGGCCTCATCGTCGGATCTTCGAGATCGGAGGATCTCCATTTTTTTGGAGAGAGAGAGAGAGAGAGTAGTGAGAGAGAGAGAAATGGCAGGCTAGGGTTTTATGAGCAGGTGGGATATGGCGGGAAACGATCCCAGTGCGGAATAGGGGAGCGAGTTTGAGCTGGATGGCAAGCTACAGCAAAAGCAGCCTTGTACCGGCTTTAAAAAGCTGTTTCAAAAATTAAACTATTTAAAAAGCACCAATAACTTTTGGCCATTTCTATATTCACTCAAAAAATTGTTTACGACGGCCCATTATTTTAGGACAATTCAAATTTTTATAATTTTTACTCAGAACTGTCCCAAATTTACTCAGAAAAGTCCAACCTCCACCCTCCCTTCTCTCCCATCCCAAATCATAATCCTAACTCTAACTCAAATCCCAACTGCCGAAGGAGAAGGAGGAGGAGGTTGGAGGAGGCGACGGAGGTAGTAGGGGGAGGAGGTGGGCGAGGGCTGTCAAAATTTTAGGACTGTCAAAAATATTGGCAGTCCTTCCGATTGGAAGGACTGTCAATATTTTTGACAGCCCTAAATATACTGGACTGTCAAAAAATTTGACAATCCTTCTAATTGGAATGAGTGTCAATATTTTTGACAGTCATAAATATTTAGGAATGTCAAATATTTTGACAGTCCTGAAAAAAATTTGGACTAGTCTGAAGCAATTTTTTCGATGACAAACTTGTAAATAACTAAAAAAAAATTGTACTAGCCTAAATTATTTTTTTAGTGCCTTTAGAATTAGCCAAACTTTTTAATGAGATGTAAACAAACATATTTGAGACTTTTTTTTTTAACAAAATAGCATACATAATTATGATATGTTAAATTAATCTCTAATTCTGGGTGTTTGAGACATAGTTTGCAGTATCGTGCGATACCTATTCGATACAGTCGATACCAATACGATTTTGCATGTCTCGATACGATACCGACCGATATCAATATAACCGATACAGACATCGAAATTATTCAGTAAATTCGGCAAAAAAAATTTAACGTAAAAGACCAAGGGTACAAAAACATAATAAAATTGTAAAAACATATAAAAAAAAAATGGTAAATCAATCTACAAAGATCACTACTATTTCATTTGATTTCAAAACTATTTAAAAAAAAATACAAAAAATATTTTAAATTATGTCTAAATATATATTAAAAAAAATCTGAAAATTTATGTTATTTGTTTTCCGATAAAAAAAAGTTTGATATTTCGATTAGATGTTGATACAATCAATTCCGATACTCGGTCGATATCGATTTCGATATCGATATTGCGAACCTTGGTTTGAGAGTGGTTATTATAGTCGCTTTTGTTTTTGTTATTCTCATTCGGAAAACAACAGGCTAAAAAGGTTATCGGATAAAGCTCACTACAAACTTCTTGTCGTGTAACGTTTGGTAGTCGTATGTATGCATGACAATAGCCGAATGGCTTATTCCTCAGGCACGAGGACCACCTGTCTAACAATATGTAAGCATTCTCATATTTAGCAATACGTGTACACCCGAGAACTTTCTTCTTTCCCGTTTGTTTCCACTCTTACGACTTTTGCTTGAGAATATCCACACCTCCTCTCTTTATTAAAGCACTTTCAATAACATATGGAGTTAATTGTCCAAATAGTATAAAATGTTATGGATTAAATTTTTTTTATATATTAATTTGATGTTTTAAGTTTTGTATTTTTATTTATTAGTATTTTTGAATAAAAATCGTTAAAAATAGACTTATAATTATTACGTACCTTATCTTTTGGATTAATTTGTCAAGTTTTTGTTATTTGATTATAATTTTGGGAAAAATATTGATGTTCAAATTTTTTTTTACATAGATAAATAGATTTTGCCAAGTACAAAATGACGACTCTACAATCAATCATAAGTACAACCGACGTAGCGACTGGTTAGAACAAAAATAATCCTTAAAATTAAGGTACATTTACATGTCCATTTTTAACGATTTTCATCCAAAGGTACCAATGAAACTAGTTCAAGTATACTCCTTAAGCCAAAATACAAAACTTAGGTACCAAATTAACCAAAAAAAAAAAAGTTCAACTGCCAAAACAGCGACCACGATATTCCTCTGGCACAATTTGGACAATTAATTCTAGAGTTTTTATCGGGGCACTTCAAAACTTACTTGGGACTAGCCCTAGGATTAGGGCTAGCCCAATTTAGAGTAAATTTTACTTGAGGAAACCATTTTATTTCTGGGTTGCTTGTTAGTCCCGAGACGGATCAAATATGGTAGAACGCGGGCCATAGCAGAGCTACTAGCGAGATCCGAATGGTCGCTCTCTACTGGAACCCAAGTTGTCGTCGAGATCAGAGATTCACACAAGAGTTCATTACATGATATTTCTCGATTCCAACGAAGCACGAACTAAGAACATGTTACAAACCGACTTTAAGGAAAAAGAAGATTTACTACAAGTAACAAGTAAAACGTTCTTCTCTTTACGTTCGCAGACGCTGAAGAAAAGCTCCTTGCTGGGGTGGTCAAAATTACGTTGCTCAAAGCAAGATTCGTCGTATGACGATCTGTCCCCAAGAACTAGCAAGTTCATAAATGAACTTCTGGAACGCTCAATGTCACATTCGAAAAATACTCGAAAAAATACCATGTGAGAGGGAGACACTCTGAACCGCATATGATCTAGTGTTCTCGATTTTTTATCTATTTTCTCCTTCCTCAAATGATAGAGGAGGTCCTCTATATATAGAGGAAAACAACACATATGCGGCCTGAGGAAACTCCAGGCCGCATAAGTGCTGATTGACCAGATCCCCCAAAATATAGATGTCAGAACTGCATTAGCTGTCCGTGCCGCATGCGATATCTCCGCCGCATGGCACGCTGTACTGTACGAGACAGCCAACGCCGCTAAACGCAGAAAGCAGCCGCTTGCGTCGCATGCGCCGCATATTCTGAAAGGCACAAAAATCCATGTGACGCCTAAAGCAGACTCTGTCCCCTCCACATGCGACTCGCTCATCCAAACCTGACCGTATAGCGCTAAGCCGCATAACCCCTGGTCGCATAATGCCTGGACGCAAATTGCCTTGGTAGCATAACGCCGAGAAGCATAGCGCTAGGCCGCCTAACCCCTTGCCGCATAACGCCTGGACGCAAAGTGCCTTGGCCGCATAGCGCCGGGACGCATAGCGCTAGACCGCATAACCCCTGGCCGCATAACGTCTGGACGCAAGGTGCCTTGGCCGCATAGCGCTTTAGCTGTATAGCTCCAGGCCGTATGAGCCAAGAATCATGCGCCCAAGCTACTAACCGTGAAGCAACTCGCGTATAAAGGAGCGCACGAGCGTCATGCGACGATGCTGACGTGCAAAGTGCATCAACAAAATGTCACTTTGCGCCCTTGAGCCCGTGTCCGAGTCCGAGTCGCTAGCTCCTAAGAAAAACTTCTCAAATGTGGTGACAAAATAAATATTATCATAATGGAGTTCATACTTAATCCATCTAGGAAAGTCAACCCACATGGACCTCCACCCCATGTGCATATACCAATACTAAGCATAGTTATATATTGAGATATACACATTGGGGGTTTTCCAATGTGGGACTAAAATTCCCAAAGCTAAGTGGAAAACAACATTGCTCACCCCCCTCCCAAATCCTCCAATCCCCTAATTAAAGTCAGGGATGTTAAACATTTTGACAGACCACCATCATACCCGTAGCGACTGTGGCCGATTTTTCGAAGTTCAAAGCTCTAAAATGGATTCGAAACTTCAGAAATCCCCCAAAATGAATCATAAATCAAATTTTAGTCCCTAAAAGATGAAATCTATGCATGAACATGAAATTCTAACATATTTAAGAAAATTTAAAAATATAAAAAAGGGAAAAAAATTTAACTTTTATACTTATATAGTGGACTAGTTCCCAATAAGATTACAACAATTTGGGAATACTTCTAAGTAAATTTTGAAGTGCTCCCATAAAACACTAAACTCTTTAGTATATGAGAATTGCTACGTTGTCCTCGGACGGACCAGCCTACCCGCCACGTGATCGACTCCTATTGGCAGGTCAACCGGATGGAACCCTGAATGTAGAGGAGGGGACAATGGGAGTCAACCACGTAAGCGAACGGACCAGCCCTAGTGTGAACAACATACCATTTTTTTTAGTGTGTGTGTATATATATATATATATATATATATATATATATATATATATATATATATATATATGAAAAAAAGAATATGAGCATAGGTTTATATTACTACATGAACCAATGTACATGTGGACAAATAGTAATGAAGTGTACTAGTGCACATGAATGTAGGAATCCATTCCTATTGGACCATATGTGTATGGCTCATATCCATACACATATGTTCCAATAGAAATGGATTCCTACATTCCATGTGCACTAGTACACTTCATTACTATTTGTCCACATGTACATTGGTTCATATAGGAATATGAACTTGTGCTCATATCCATTATAGAAGTGTTCCCATGGGAGAGAATGAAACAATAGTCTAACGCAATGCTTGGCGTCCTCATGCTGCCATGGCTAGCCCACGGCCATCTGTTCCCATTCCTGGAGCTAGCCAAGAGGCTCTCCCATGCAAACATACTCGTCCACTTCTGCTCCACCCCCATCAACATCGGCTTCATCAAGGAGGAGCTGAACCACGAGGCCTTCCCCTACGTAAAGCTAGTGGAGCTCCACCTCCCCGACCTCCTCCCCCCTCACCTCCACTCGACCAAGCACCTCCCTCCCCGCCTCATGCCCGCGCTCAAGTCCGCGTTCGACCGCGCCGAGCCCGCCTTCCGGGACCTCCTCGTCCGCCTCCGCCCGGACCTCCTCGTCTACGACTTCCTCATGCCGTGGGCGCCGCGTGCGGCCAGCGAGGTCGGCACGCCTTCCGTGCTCTTCCTCACCACCGCGGCCTCCTCGGCCGCCTTCTTCTGCCACCACCTCAAGGTTCCCGACCGGGAGCTCCCCTTCGCCGCCCCCCGTCCGACGCACGTGCAAACCGCCATGCTCGACAGGGTGGCCAATGGCGTCTCGGACGGCGACAGGTTCTTGCAGTGCATGGATCTGTCTTCTGGCTTCATCGCAATCAGGTGAAACACTACCTACATACCTAGTTGTAAATATTTTTTGTTTCTTGTTGACCCAGATTTTGATAGGCTCTTAAAATTCAATTTCGTTCCTAAAATTTAAATCACATAAGCGACATGACTGTTCACTCATGTCGTCAATAACAATAACGATATGAATGTAAATTTGTTTTGTAAAAGAAAAAAGAAAAAAGAAAAAATTTTTACTAAAATTTAGCCCTAAAACCTTTTGTCACAACTCGTTCAAGTCAGGAAAAAAAATTCTAAAAAAATTGCATACATGTCGCCAATGGTTTTTGTGACCATGTTATCTTATTTAAAGTTTGCTTGACTTATTATTTTGTTTAAAATTTAAATATATTTCGTTATATTTTTAAAAATTTGCAGAATACAAATCTATTTCTCTGAGTCTTTTGGGGTTATATATGCATGTGTTGTTAAATTTTCATCAGGACGTTCAAAGAGATTGAATCCGGCCGTATCGATTACCTGTCCTCTCTGGTAGGCAAGGAGGTGGTGCCCGTCGGGCCGCTGATTCCCGACACATTAGACGATGACCACCAGAAGAGTAGGAAGGTGATGGACTTTCTGGGCATGAAGGAAAACTCCTCGGTCGTCTTCGCTTCCTTCGGCAGCGAGTACTTCTTGTCCGAGGAGGAGATGGAGGAGATTTCCAAGGGGTTGGAGCTGAGCAAGGTGAGCTTCGTATGGGTCATCAGGTCCCCCAATGGCGGGGAGCAGGCCCCCCGCGGGTTCATGGAGAGGGCCCAGGACGTCGGCTTGGTCCTCACGGGATGGGCTCCCCAGAGGGAGATTCTTGCCCATCCGAGCATCGGAGGCTTCCTCTCGCACTGCGGGTGGAGCTCCGTCATGGAAGCCATGAGCTTCGGCGTGCCGATGGTGGCTCTTCCGATGCAGCTCGACCAGCCCATCAACGCGAAGCTTCTGGCGGAGCTCCGCATCGCCGTGGAGGTCGAGAGGGAGGTAACCGGCGACGAATGCTCGAGGATGTTCAGGAGAGATGATGTGGCCAAAGGAATTAGAGACGTGATCGTGAACGAGGAAGGTCGTGTTGTGAGAACGAAGGCGAAGGAGATCGCCGAGATGATGGCTCGCAAGGGGAATGAAGAGATAGAGAAGCTTGTGGGGAAGATGGCTATGCTTTGTACCAAAGACCAACAGAGGAAGATTGTACTGTGAAAAACAAAAACAAAATCTTCTTCCGTCAGTGCATGCTCCTTTCTTGCTCGTGCAAAAAATATATGTATCCACAAAACTTCTGTGCATAGTGAATAAGAAGGCCATGATGAGTCCCCTGTGATAGCGTTTCTTTTGTTAGAAATATTGTCGTTTTCTTATTGATAAATTTCAGAATACAAAAATAAAATTAGATTGATGTTATCGGCCACTGGAGAAGTCGTGCACGAAGCACTGTCCTAAGAGTTGATTCGGAATCTGTGTGCAGACGTTCCCGAAGCTCCTAGTGGTAAAACCCCCGTACTACCGGTATCTCGTCGCCGCACACGACTTGGAGAGAATGACCAGGACTTAGCTCTGCCCAGAGCTTGGAAATGAAGACGAAGAACGGAGTACAAATCAGTTGGCAGCAATTTTTTGGAGAAAAAAAATTCTGATAATTTACAAAGTAAACAGACACATATATAATACTGATAGGTAACGGTCTGAATTAATTTCCGATTAATTCAGCCGTTACACAGGAGAATTAAAAGAATGAACCTGGACACTGAAAAATATAACGGTTCAAAACAATTCGTAACTGACGAAATTAATTTTCAACGTTCAGAAAAAAAAGAAGAAGAAGAAGAGCAAAAAGAATTTTAGGGTCCCAGCCCGAACCCGAAGAGGAAATCGAATCGGCATTCGGTGCCCGCAGATGTGGGCGCGTACTCGCACCCGTTACACGCGCCTAACCGAACCGAACCGAACCGAGCCAAGCCGGGCGGCGGCGGCGCGCGCGTGTGGCCCAAGGGGTTCCCCACACAACAACTTAAGAGAGCAAAGAAGAGAAACTAATATATGTACACAAGAAAGCTTTGGCCCATCCGATGTGGGACTAAAGAAAGGAAGCTTGAGCTTTTGAAAGCAAAAGCAAAACCAACAATCCCCCCCCAAAAGGTCAAGTTCCGAAACAGAGATAAGAGTGAAGTAAAAATAGAGAGAGAGAGCATCTGGGTAGTAAAATACTATGCATAGATGAGATGGACTACAGCCTTGAATCTCATGTAGTGACTATTGCCTTAATCTGAAGAAGTGCTTGATGGACTATGCCTTGAATCAGACTTCTTGAACCAGATTTAGAAAAATAGCACACATAGTACGCTAGAGGTCCTTGATCTATCGGGTGGCACTTTTAAATGGCCATGCGCACTTTTTCACATTCATGAGAGTTGTCTGGGATCGCCCTGTCCCATAGTCGCGGCCTTCACGACCTCTCATATAGGTAAGTCCTTAATGGTTGGTGATATGAATCAACCCAGCATTGCAGCTTGGACCTATTAAGAGTTTAACCTCATCCTAACCATATCACACAGGAACACTGTCACCATAGGGATGGGGAGTCATTGTACACATGTACAGCCGCTTGGGCTTTATTTTAATGAGACTTTAATCTCGAGTCAGTGTTCCATAAAGTCACATAAGTTCAGCTTGTTTCTACCCATTGAACCGGCTTCTTGGGATCTCCAGTCAGACTCGGTTGGGTTGCCACTGCTGGTGACTAACTTATGGGCTTAACCCCATCCCCCTCGATGATTCTAGGATCAAAGTCCTAGACAGACCCTTCGTCAAGTAATCTGCAAGGTTCTTTTCTGACTTTATATAGTCAAGAACCACATATTTACCTAGTAGGCTTTTTATTGACTTGAAGCGCATCTGCAGGTGCCTGTTCATCTTAGCATTCACAGAATCATGCTTTAGTAGTTCAATAACAGATTTATTATCACAATTTATAGAAATTGCAGGAACAGGACTAAGAGAAACAGGTATATGCATAATAAGATTTTTAAGCCATTCAACTTTTGTGCAAGTTGTATCTAAAGCTATCATTTCGGAGTCCATTGTACTCCTAGCTATGATAGTTTGCTTACAAGAGCCCCAGGAGATTGCAGCTCCTCCTAGAGTAAATACATATCCAGTAGTAGATTTTATATCATGTGAGTCGGTTACCCAGTTTGTATCTGATTAACCTTTTATGATATCAGGGTGCCTAGTAAAATAAAGTTTGTAATCTAGGGTGCCCTTGATATATCTAAATACCCTATCCAAGGCAGTCCAATGTGACTGATTTGGGTTACTGGTATATCTGCTTAGTCTCCCAATAGCAAATGCAATATCAGGTCTTGTCCTGTTTGTTATATACATAAGGGTGCCTATCATTTGTGAATATTTATGTTGTTCCAAAGGTGATCCTTCATTCTTTTTCAGTACAATACTGCTGTCATAAGGAGTAAGGACATGTTTCTTATCAAATAACTCAAATCTTTTTAGCATTTTTTCAATTGAATGTGCTAAAGACAGAGTATAACCCTCTTTGCCTTTGGTCACTTGCATTCCTAAAATTAAGTTGGCTTCTCCTAGGTCTTTCATATCAAACTGGCTAGATAAATAGTTCTTCATAATATTTATCAATTCCAGTGATGAACCTAGGATAAGGATGTCATCTACATACAAGTATAAAATGACACAACTTTTACATGTACCTTTAGAGTATATACATTTGTCATACTCATTTGACAAGAAACCATATTCACAAATTACTTTATCAAATTTATTGTGCCATTGTTTGGGAGCTTGTTTCAAGCCATAGAGGAATTTTACTAGTCTGCAGACTTTCTTTCCTTGACCTTTAGCAATGAAACCTTCAGGTTGGTCCATATAAAGTTTTTTCTCTAGATCTCCATTCAAGAATGCTGTCTTTACATCCATTTGATGGATTAGCATATCATGAATGGATGCTAAGGCCAAGAGAGTTCTAATGGATGTGATCCTAGCTACAGGAGAGTAGGTATCAAAATAATCTAACCCTTTCTTCTGGGTAAAACCCTTAGCAACTAGTCTAGCTTTGTATTTCTCTATAGTACCATCGGCTCTGAGTTTCTTCTTAAAAATCCACTTACAACCTATTGGTTTATTGCCTAAAGGTAGATCTGTTAGAAACCAAGTGTTATTCTCCATGATGGAGTTGTATTCACTGTTAATGGCTTCTTTCCAGAAGGGAGCATCAGGAGAAGTCATTGCTTCTTCATAAGTTGAGGGATCACCCTCTATCAAAAAGGTGAAGAATCCTTCTCCTAAATTTTTCTCAATCCTATTCCTTTTACTCCGTTTTGGTTCTAAGTCTTGTTCAGATTGTGAGCTAGGTATTTGGACATGAGAACTAGTAGAGGGTGTGGAGGAAGAGATTGAACTTCTATCCTTAAAAGGAAATATGTTTTCAAAGTAAACTATATCTCTTGCTTCTATAATGGTGTTGTTAGATATTCTATTTACTTCTGAGTGAGTCACTAGAAATCTATTGGCATAGCTGTCTAAGGCATATCCTATGAAAACAGCGTCTACAGTCTTGGGACCAATCTTCCTCTTTTTAGGTTCGGGAATTCCGACTTTAGCAAGGCATCCCCAAACTCTAAGGTAATTAATCCAAGGTGCTCTACCTTTCCACAGCTCATAGGGAGTCTTATCTTTTGTCTTACTAGGAATCCTATTAAGAATGTAACAGGCAGTTAAAAGGGCTTCTCCCCACAAGTTATCAGGAGCACTAGAGCTGAGAAGCATGACATTCACCATATCTAACAGAGTGCGATTCTTGCGTTCAGCAACTCCGTTAGACTGAGGTGAATATAGAGCAGTTACCTCATGAATTATTCTATGTTTTTCATAGAAGTTAATCATTTCGTTTGAGGTATATTCTCCACCACGATCAGATCTAAGGATCTTAATCTTCCTTTCTAATTGATTCTCAGCTTCAGATTTGTAGACCTTAAATCTATCTAGAACTTCATCTTTGGTTTTGAGAAGGTAGATGTAACAATACTTTGAATAATCATCTATAAACGTAACAAAGTATTTTCTACCTCCTCTGGTCAAAATCCTATTTGAGTCACATACATCACTATGGATAAGTTCTAGAAGGTCAGAATTTCTTTCTACAGATTTGAAAGGTAATCTAGTGTGTTTGGCTTGAACACAAATCTCAGATTTGTGTTTGTCATCTATTGGAGTCTTGGAAATAAGATCTAAGGTCATCATTCTTTTAATGGAACCTAGGTTCACATGACCTAGTCTGCCATGCCAAACATTTGAAGATTCTATATTAGAGACAATGAGAGAACAATCAGAAATTTTATTCATTGTGCTTAAAATGAAAAGACCATCTTTTATAAAGCCTTTTCCTATAAAAGAGTCATGCTTAGAAAAAACTACTTTATTAGCCTCCATTACAATTTTGTATCCTGAGGCTACAAGAAGGGATCCACTAACTAGGTTTCTCCTGACAGACGGCACATGAAGAACATCATAAAGAGTTAAGATTTTTCCTGATGTCATCTTCAGGTTAACTTTTCCTCTTCCAATAATTTGTGCCGTTGAGCCATCTCCTAGGGTCACACCTCCTCCACTTGATTCCTGATAGTTTGAAAAACATGAGCGATCAAACAAAACGTGAACATTAGCTCCAGAATCCAACCACCAATCATCAGAATGGTAAGAGAGGTTAATAAGGGGTTGAAAGCTTACAGACCTGAAGGAACTCGAAGAACCTTTGTGAAGCATGTTCGCTTCTGGTCTAACAGAGCCCTTTCCTTTGTAGGAGGTCTGGACAGCTTCCTTCTTCCTATGGTAGAAGTTGGTGGCCATATGGTTTGTTTTACCATACACAAAACAAAACCTCTTCTGATCCCGAGTCTGACTGAAATTTCTAGGTTTTTGGTTTTGGTGGTTAGGCTGAAAGTTTTTCTTCTTCTTGAAGAAATTCTTTTTGGATTTATAAGCAAAATTAGATTTGGGTTTTCCTTGGCCTTCTACAAGGTTTACCTTAGCTTTAGATTCAGTCTTAGGCTTAGACCTTAATCTAATTTGTTCTTCGGTTCTAATTTTCTTTAGGACCTGATTGTAGGTAAGTTCTCCTTGTGTATGGATAAGTTCCTTAGAAACATCAGACCAAGAGGGAGGTAGCTTGTCTATTAGGCATGCTATTTTATGCTCATAGGAGAAAGATGTGCCTTTGGCTTGAATATATCTAAGGTATTCTTGGAATTCATGGAGCTGGTCATTCATTGGTTTGTCATCTACCATGAAATACCTACTAAAGGTTGAAGAATTAAACCTTTCTATTCCGGCATCATTACAGCCGTATTCATCTTCCAAGGCTTTCCAGAGTTCTTTAGAGCTCTTGTATTCAAAAAATATATCATACAAGGATTCAGATAATGCGCTTAGAATTCTATGAAAACAATGGAAGTCTATCTCTTTAGGGGTTTTTGGTTTTGAGGAGGTGGACACTCCTATGTCAGACTCAGTATCATCAGAATCATTTGTGATGGGTGTGGACCCATCAATGGCAGAAATAAGTTCTAAGGTCGTGAGCCAAAATTTCATTTGACTCTGCCATCTTTTAAAGTAAGAGCCATCAAACTTAGCAGGTTTTGCAGTAGAGGATTCCTCTTTATCAGTCATGATTGCAGTCTGAAAAATATAAATTTATTTAATAACAATGTCTAAGATAATAGTTTAGGTGGTCTTTGCTAATCAATCTTAAAATCTTTAGTTTTTCAAGTGTTGATCAACCCAGGTTAGCTGTAGGGGCCGGTTCCCAGCTAGCGGTGGTCCGAAGACTCTTAAATACCGTGTCGCTTAGGGCTATTTACACCCGGTTGACAGAAGGACCCTTTAGGCTTGTGCCCGAGTTTGTCTCTACTTTGAAACTTTAGATTTGAAGATTTTATTTACAATTTCTTTTTACTAAACTATTTTCTTTTTGGTCCTAGATTGCTTTCAAAGTAGTAAGTGATTAAAAAATGAAGTAAATTGTATGTTACAATTGAAAGAAATTTTTGTGATAAAAAAATTGCAATTGAACAAACAGTAACTATTAGTTAGAAGTAACTATCAATTCTTTAGATAGGAAGTAACTATTAGTTAACAGTAAGTATTATTTAGAAGTAACTATCAATTGCAATTGACAAATAGATAGGAAAATTTTCCTTACACAATAACTATCAATTGTTTAGAATAAATCAATTTTACAACAAATAGTGAGAAGCAAATCAACAGTAACTATTAGTTCTTTAGAACTCTTAACTATTAACTTGAATATATATTTTCCTTACACAGTAACTATAAATTTTTTTTCCTTACACAGTAACTATCAATTAGAAAAATCAATTATAAAAATAATCAATTCTAACAGGAATCAACTCTTAGATTGTTAGAAATATTGTCGTTTTCTTATTGATAAATTTTAGAATACAAAAATAAAATAAAATTGATGTTACCGGCCTATGGGGAAGTCGTGCACGAAGCACTGCCCTAAGAGTTGATTCGGGATCTGTGTGCAGAAGTTCCCGAAGCTCCTAGTGGTAAAACCCCCGCACTACCGGTATCTCATCGCCGTACACGACTTGGAGAGAATGACCAGGACTTAGCTCTGCCCAGAGCTTGGAGATGAAGACGAAGAACGGAGTACAAATCAGTTGGCATTAATTTTTTGGAGAGAAAGAATTCTGATAATTTACAAAGTAAACAGACACATATATAATACTAATAGGTAACGGTCTGAATTAATTTCCGATTAATTCAGCCGTTACACAGGAGAATTAAAAGAATGAACCTGGACACTGAAAAATATAACGGTTCAAAACAATTCATAACTGACGAAATTAATTTTCAACGTTCAGAAAATAAAAAAAAAGAAGAAGAAGAGGAGCAAAAAGAATTTTAGGGTCCCAGCCCAAACCCGAAGAGAAAATCGAATCGGCATTCGGCGCCCGCAGATGTGGACGCGTACCCGCACCCGTTACGCGCGCCGAACCGAACCGAGCCGAGCCGGGCCGGGCGGCGGCGGCGGCGCGCTTGTGGCCCAAGGGGTTCCCCACACAACAACTTAAGAGAGCAAAGAAGAGAAACTAATATATGTACACAAGAAAGCTTTGGCCCATCCGATGTGGGACTAAAGAAAGGAAGCTTGAGCTTTTGAAAGCAAAAGCAAAACCAACATCTTTTTTCAGGATAAAATTAGACAGTAGCCACTGCATAGCCAGGGTTTTCGTCCGACACCAAATCTAGGTGATTGTCGAACTCATAGGCTTGGTTGGATATATATCATCATGTTATTTTCTTAAATACCCAGAGAATATTTGGGTAACGTACATTTTTTAGATTCGTATATGTACATAATGTTTGTTCCGAGGCAGATCAAAGATGGAAGAACGCGGACCATAGCAGAGCTATAAGCGAGACCCGAAGGTCCGTTCTCTACTGAGACCCAAGTTATCGTCGAGATCAGAAATTCATACAAAAGTTCCTCATATGATATTTCTCGATTCCAACGAAGCACGAACCAAGAACATGTTACAAACTGGCTTCGAAGAATATGAAAATTACAACAAGCAATAAGTAAAAAGTTCTTTTCTTTAAGTTCGCATACACTACAATGAGAAAGAACGAAGCAAAGAGAAAAGCCGAAGAACAACTCCTTGCTGGGGTGGTCAAAACCACCGTTGCTCAAAGCAAGATTCGACGTACAGACGATCTGGACCCAGGAACCAGCAAGTTCACAAATTAACTTCTGGAACGCTCAACGTCACATTCGAAAACACTCGAAAACACTCGAAAACACCATGTGGGAGGGGAACACTCATGGCTGCCAGTCATCTGGTGTTCTTGATTTTTTAATTATTTTTTCTCTTCAAATGAAAGCGGAGGTCCTCTATATATAGAGAAAAATAGCACCTATGCGGCCTGAGGAAACTCCAGGCCGCATATGCGTTGACTGACCAGATCCCCAAAAACTGGGTGTCAGAGCCGCAGGTGCCGCCCACGCTGTATGTGCCGCATCCGCCGTCGGTCACGTTGTACTGCACAAGTCAGACAAAGCCGCCAAACGCCAAAAGCAGTCGCTTACGCCACATGTGCCATATTTTTCGGAAGGCACAGAAAACTATGTGCCTTATGCGCTGCCTAAAGCAGACCATGTCCCATTCACATACAACTCGCTCATCCAATCCAGGCCGCATAGCGCCAGGCCGCAAAGCCCCTGGCCACAAAGAACCTGCCGCATAGCGCCAGGCTGCATAACCCTTGGCCATATAACGCATGGACGTATAGCGCCAGGCCGCATGCGCCCGATCTAGAAATCGTGCATGCAACTCGAGCATAAAAGGAGTGCACCATGCGACGATGCTAACATGCTAAGTGCAAAGTGCGCAAACAAAGTACCACTTTGCGCCCTTGAGCCTGAGCCTGAGCCCGAGTGCGAGTCGCTAAGCCCCTTCGAGGCTGAGCTCCTAAGGAAAAATTTCCCAAGGTGGTGACAAAATAAAAATTTTCATAATGGAGTTCACACTTAATCCCTCTAGGAAAGTCAACCCACATGGGCCACCATCCCATGTACATATACCAATACTAGGCATAGCTATATATTGAGATATACACATTGGTGGTTTTCCAATGTGGGACTAAAACTCCCAAAGCTAAGTTGAAAACACCAATAATCTCCTATATATATCATAATATATAGTCGAGTGTTCATCGCAATGACTGCCATCATGCATTAGGATAGATATTGCTGACGACTTGAATCTTCCCGCATGGGTAAAACAATAGTATCATACAAGAATGGACTAGGCCTTGAATTATGCATCATAACTGATATTCTTTGCACTCATACAATGACCTCAGCTGTGTCATCCGGTCGTACGTTAAAGGCCATGTGCTAACCTGGTCTTAGTGTATGTATCTTGGACGTCTACAAGCTTTCCCTTTAGAGATGGCCTACATCTTTATCCATACACTTAGATGAGTTCTTCCACTATAGAGAGTTTATTATCCGGTATGAAGCCTTGCGCTTCTGTGCGGTGCTACGTCGCAATGACATGGCCGCCCAAGGCCGAGGATCCCCCTCTTAAGGTGTCATACCATTGTAGCATGAGGACACATGCCTCTTAGTAATGTCGTTACTACACACAATATAGAGTCTTGTGCTCCTGTGCGGTGCTACGCCACTATGACATGGCTCAAAGATGAGGTTCACTCCCTCATGTGGTATCACCCACTGTAACATGAGGTCACATGCCTCTTTGTAGTGCTGTACTACCACTATCTATCTCCTTTCAACATTAGGCTACCTGCCTATGTTCGGTGCTACAGCCGCTGTGACATGGCCTAAAGCCGAGGTTCACTCCCTCGTGTGGTGTCATGCCACTGTAGCATGGGATATAAGTCCCTTGTAGTGCTGAAACTACTCGTACTTCCTGCAATGCAAGCCAAACATTCACTCTGCTCGAGAACTTATTAAGGCGTCAAAGCCATCCTTCCACAGGAAATGTTCTGATCAAGAACAAATAGTATACAATAGTGGTTCTGGGTACGTATCCCACAATGTCCCTGAGGACTATCCATTGTACCTGATATTCTCCTGGTCAATGGTCCTCCCTTGAACCAATAGCTAGATACTTGTAGATTTTTTTCTAAACCAATAACATAAAACTAAATGGTTAGATTGTAGAGATGCAATATCAGTGGTCCTCCAAACCCATATTTGATGTGTCCTTGACTATGTGCGGTATTACTGCCGCTGTGACATGGCCCGCAATCGAGACTTTACCCTGTCAAGGTATCTCATGGTGGTGTCACCCCACGTAGCATGGATTACTACGCTCCTTCATAGTTCTTACGATCAGCTGGCGCTTAAGGCCTATTATGAACAGATCCGCCAGAGTTACCTGACTCCGATCTTTTAGCCACTATAATGATCAACGCTAGCTGTGCTCATTCAGTGTTCTGTACTGGCCCTTGAGACCTATCATGAACAGATCCGCCAGAATCACCTGGCTCCAAACATTAACCACTGTAATAATCTACGCTGGCTGCGCTCATTCAGTGTTCTATGTTTTATCCACACAGTTCTCTTCAAACCCTTGAAGAGATGAATAGATGCCACTGCTACAGCTTTCTAGTTTTTGCAGTATGTCGGTATCATCCGAATATGTGTACTAACTATAGAAAGATCATTTGAGAGCTTCTAGATCCATTGCTATATATGCTGCAGCTGATAGTGCATAGAACTCTGAGAGTAAAGACTGCTTCCTCGACTTCCACGATATAACAGTACCACCCCTGGAGAAGTCACATCCTCCTGTGGATATTTTACTCTTCTTTCCTGAGCACCAACTGGCATCACTGAAGCCTTCTATCATATCTATATAGCTGTTGTAGTGCATGATATACCACTAAGTCCACTTGAGAATTCTGATGATTCTCCTCACAGCTTTTAGTATTCAGCAACACACATACTACTCATGAACTGACTCAACATCCCTACATCGAGAGCTATATCAGGCCTGGTGGTACTCGCAGCTTGAATCATGCACCTGATGATGCTCGAATATACTAAATGTCTGATGCTTTCCCTTGGATTAGGCTTCTTCATCTTTATGTTACACCTGAGGAATACCGACCCTGATATCCAAAGCTTGTGACAAATCTTTTCATGCAGAGATCTTGTGATTGAGCGAACCCACCCGGCATTCTGATTAACTTATATCCTTAGGATGACATCCGCAATCCCATGTCCCGAGTCTGGACAAAATAACATCTTTGTTCTAGTGATACTTCTATATCTATAGATGGGAATAACAAGTCGTCCATATAGATACAAAAGATGACTCCTTTATTATCAGCGAACTTCGTGTACACACTCTTGTTTGTCTCGCTGATCCAGTGATAACTTTGACTAGATGACTTATCAAACTTCTGCTACTACATCCTGGGATTTGATTTAAGTCGTATTGAGATATCACTAACTAGTAGACTGTCTTCAAACCTGAATGACAATAATTCTGACTGTTGTCCGTGAAACTCTTATGTCTTTCTTCTTCCAAGACTTATTGTCTTCCCTTCATCTGATAAATAATCATCTTATGAATAGCAGCTACAACAATCATCATCCTAATATATGACACCTTCAACGAGGTGCCAAAGAACTCAATCCCCTGTATCTGAGAAAACCCCTAGGCTACATGCCTAGTCTTGAACTCAACTGTTCTGTCTGCTTCCATTTTTTTCTACTGAAGATATATAAGCATCTGATAGGTTTAGCTTATTTAGACAGATTGATCAACATCCAAGTATTGTTATGGAATCAATCTCTTCATGGACTGTCTCCTCTTACAAGACTAATTCTCTGGTCTTTATCGCCTCATCATTGGTAAGTGGCATGACCTCCATATGATAGGTGATAATATCATCTTTGGTCCTTTGACCCCCCTGACTCTTCTTGCTGACTTCTCTTTGAGTTCTGGTTCAAATATTGTCTCTTAAAAGATAACTCCTTCCTGGACTATGTCTTATTCTATAGAAGTTCCAACAACTCTGGCTGATAAGGTCCTCCGAAAATTACTCATATGCCAAAACCTCCCACAATCGAATGATATTCATGTAGATCTGAATTTGAACTAGAGTTACATCAGAAGTGACGAACAATACTTAGGACATGACCGTAAGTGCAACCTTCTCCCACAGACAATCTGGAAGGCCCTTTGTACAATAATATAAAATTTATCATAATTGTCAATTGCTGGTCCTTCATATCTACACCTTCGATGGTTTGGGAGAGTACGAAGATGTCGTTCCATAGTCAATTCTATGTTCTAGGATGAACGATGAGAATCCAAAGAACGATGCACGTTCCATAGTCAATTTTATGTTCTAATAAGCTACCAAAGAACGATGCATGTTCCATAGTCAATTCTATGTTCTAATATAAACGATGAGAATCCAAAGAATGATGCATGTTCCATAGTTAATTCCATGTTCTAAGCTGAACGATGAGAATCCAAAGAACGATGCTCTCCATCTTGATTAATTCTGAGTCTATTGACTTATAGACCGGTATGATACTCAGCTCCAAACTTGAAGTCCCTGAGGTTCTCGAATGCCTCATCCCTCGATTATGAGAAGATACATGAACGCGTTTCCCGAGAAATCATTGAGGAAAGAAGTGATAAACTTTATCCCATCCCTATGTGGAGAATAGAATTCACAGATATCCAACTTCATAGGACCTATACTTGTAGTCATCCGTCTAAATAACTTCCTAACTACCTGCGTCTGAACATAGTCATCACCTCTCTCCACCTCCTTATCCCTACATCTTGGAGATATCCCTGAACTAGACATCTTTGTTGGAAAAGACATGTCTCAGTCAGATGCATTACAACTCAATAAGAGCAATCTCTTTCTCAAGCCGGAAGTCCAGAATCATAATCCCGATTCCTATATCTTCTGCTTGACACTTATTCACCATAGAGACCTTCTTCTAAAATAATGCTCTTCCTTGGTGAACTGCTCTTTTTCAGAGCATGTGTGGCCAGATGCACCAGTGTCTACCCACCAGTCAGCAATCACGCTTGATGACTCAACCTGCGCAATTATATCAACCAAGTTAAGTAATCAAAGGAACCAAGTTTAGCTATACCTTGCTATATTGGTTTGAATTGGTTCTGCTTTCAAACTACAATTCCAGCCATGCACCAAGTCATGTCTAGTGCAGTGACCTTTATGCACCTAGGCCACCATGCGCCAATCTTGCCATGTGCAGAGACGACCATGCGTATAAGATATTATGCGACCAGCTCTGCCATGCGCCAAGACCTTCAATGCACTTCCATGCAACAAGAGTCTTCCATGCGGCAAGATCCTACCATGCGACAAGAGTCTACCATTCGGCAATAGCCTGTCACGGGGCCAAGTCTTGCCAAGCGCCATAGTACTCTCCATATGCTCATACTCTGCAATCCTTGGTCACCTTGTAATCTTTCTTCCAACTGGAATGCGCGTTCTTCAAACGCTAACTCCTCCATCCTAGGAAATGGTAGGCTCCGACACTCACATTCAATATTTGACAAATGACTCATTCCCTCATCCAAATGTTCGAAGTGTATCCCGTCAATCTTCTCAAGTTTTTAAAAACTTGTTGCAGAGATGATTTGATCGGATGTTCTTTTATCTTACGATGAATCTTGCTTTGAGATTGTTAGTCCCGAGGTAGATCAAATATGGAAGAACGAGGGCTATAGCAGAGCTACAAGCGAGACCCGAATGTCTGCTCTCTATTGGAACCGAAGTTATCGTCGAGATCCGAGATTCACACAAGAGTTTCTCATATGATATTTATTGATTTCAACGAAGCACGAACCAAGAACATGTTACAAATTAACTTCGAAGAACATGAAGATTACTATATGCAATAAGTAAAATATTCTTCTCTATACGTTCACAGATGCTACAATGAGAAAAAATGAAACAAAGAGAAAAGCTAAAGAACTATATGCTAGGGTGGTCAAAACCATTATTGTCTCCTCTACATATAATTCGCTCATCCAATCCTGGTCACATAGCACCAGGCCAAAAAGCCCCTGGCCGCATAATGCCTGGTCACAAAGACCCTAGCCGTATAGCGCCTGGCCGTATAGTGCCTTGTCTGCAGGACTCCAGGCCTCATGCGCTAGGAAGCATGCTCCCGAGCTAGCAACCGTGCATGCAACTCTAGCATAAAAGGAGCGCACGAGTGTCATGCGACGATGCTGATGTGCTAAGTGCAAAGTGCGCCAACAAAGCGTCACTTTGTGCCCTTAAGCCCGAGCCCGTGTCTGAGTCCGAGTCGCTTAGCCTATTCGGGGCTTAGATCCTAAGGGAAACTTCCCCGGGGTGGTGACAAAATAAAGATTGCCATAATGGAGTTCACACTTAATCTCTCTGGGAAAGTCAACCCATATGGGCCACCACCCCATGTGCATATACCAATACTAAGCATAGCTATATATTGAGATATACACATTGGTGGTTTTCCAATGTGGCACTAAAACTTCCAAAGGTAAGTAGAAAACACCAACAATCCCCCCATATATATAACAATATATGGTCGAGCGTTCCTCACAGTTATTGTCGTCATTCATTATGAAAGATTTTGCCAACGACTTGAATCTTACCGCATGGGTCAAACAACAGTACGATACAAGAATAGACTAGGCCTTGAATTCTGCACCATAACTGCTATTCTTTCTACTTACACAATGACCTCAACTGTGCCATCCGGTAGCACGTTAAAGGTCCTGTGCTGACCTGGTCTCAGTGTATGTATCTTAGGCGTTTACAAGCTTTTCCTTAAGAGACGGCCTACATCTCTATCCATACACTTAGGTAAGTTCTTCCACTATAGAGAGTTTATTATCTGACATGAAGCCTTGCACTTTTGTGTGGTGCTACGTGGCAATGACATGGCCGCCCAAGGCCGAGGATCCCCCTCTTGTGGTATCATACTACTGTAGAATAAGGACACAGGCCTCTTAGTAGTATCATTACTACAAATAATATGGAGCCTTGCGCTCATGTGGGGTGCTACGCCGCTATGACTTGGCTCGAAGCTGAGGTTCACTCCCTCATTTGGTATCACACACGGTAGCATGAGGTCACCAGCCTCTTAGTAGTGCCGTACTATATCTCAATATGAAGCTTTGTGCTTCCGTGCGGTGCTACACCGTTGTGACATGGCTCGAAGCCGAGGTTCACTGCCTCATGTGGTATCACCCACTATAGCATGAGGTCACAGGTCTCTTTGTAGTACTGTACTACCACTATCTATCTCCTTTCAATATTAGGCTACCTAACTATGTGCGGTGCTATCGTCGCTGTGACAAGGCCCGAAGCCGAGGTTCACTCCCTCGTGTGGTGTTACGCCACTATAACATGGGATACAAGTCCCTTGTAGTGCTGAAACTACTCGTGCTTTCTGCAACGCACGCCGGACATTCACTCTGCCCGAGAACTCATTAAGGCATCAAAGTCATCCTTCCATAAAAAATGTTCTGATCAATAACAAATAATAGACTATAGTGGTTCCAGGTATTTATCCCATAATATCCCTGAGAACTATCCACTATACCTGATATTTCCATATGTTACTATCGCTGTGACATGGCCCACAGCCGAGGCTTTACCCTATCATGGTACCTCATAGTGGTGTCACCCCATGGTAGCATGGATTACTATGATCCTTCATAATTCTTACGATCAGCTGGCGCTTGAGGCCTATTATGAACGAATTTGCCATAATTACCTGACTCCGATCTTTTAGCCACTGTAATGATCAACGCTAGCTGTGCTTATTCAGTATGTACTGGCCCTTGAGGCCTATCATGAACGGATCTGCCAGAATCACCTGGCTCTAAACATTAATTACTGCAATAATCCACGCTGGCTGTGCTCATTCTGTATTATGTGTTTTATCCACACAGTTCTCTTCAAACCTTTGAAGAGATGAATAGATACCACTGTAGAAGCATAAAAAATGTGTCTCAGATATATGGCGTAGTTTTCTACAAATAAATCCAACAAGCAGAAGAATATGGCACTTTTTTACTTGTTCCAGAAGAAAAATGCTCACTTTCTTACTTTGGCTCACTTTCCATTTATTTCAGAAGATGGCGCGCTATTCAGAGAGCAAAAAATTGGTACACTTTCTTAATGTTATGAAAGCTGGTGAATAAACAATTGTCTCTCTCTCAAGCATTTAATGCAGCAGACTGACAGCTGATATATGCAAAAACCATAGATTCAGAAGTTATCATTATAGCGGAGCTGCGACACGCAAACCTAGGTTGTCAGTTAGCGACCCAACCGCTGTGCCATTTTTCCCCAAAAGTGTGCCGCAGTGCTAATCTCTTCAAAAGTGCACCGTTGTGCCATTTTCTTCAAAAGTGCGCCGCCGTGCCATTTTTTTCAAAAAGTGCGCCGTTGTTCCATTCTCTTCAAAAGTATGCCGCTGTGCCATTTTCTTCAAAAGTGGGTCATAGTGCCAATTGCCTCAAAAGTGCGCCGTAGAGCCAATCTTCCCAAAAATGCGCTAGTCTCCAGAAGACTTCTAAAGTGCGGATATTATCCTAACCAACAATGAGCAGTTATGAGTACGTGTCTTACATGTCATACTTCTCATAAAAAGTGTACAAATAACTGTCCCCACGACCTATGCATTCCTCGTATAGGAAGCTACGTGTCAAGTAGGCAGCAAGTTGTGCACCCACTCATGCAGAACGTGAGGTGTTAATCCACCAAAAGTGTGCACACAATGGTAAAACAATGTTGACTGTCCAAAGTGCGCGCATACTCTCGTAACCGCTCCTAAACTCTATAAATACAGGTTTTTTGCAAGCATGATCAGGACCCGTCCACACATCCACACAGAGGGTAGCCTACCTACACATACACTGAGAAGAGCACATACAGATAGACAGAGAGAAAGGGACTAGAATTTTCAAGCCTTTGAAATTCAAGGACATAGTGAAAGAAATAGAAGCTTCTCATGCCATTGTGCCAGAGCTTTCTTATTGTTCAACTCTCCAAGTTGTTCGTAGCATTTCCTACAGTTCATTGTCGCCGTGTGCAGTTCTTTGTCAGCATATGCATTTTTTATCGTCGAGTGGTCTAAGGAGTAAAGTGATCGTCCGCAGATCAGATCTCTACATCTATACTTACCTAGAATCAATTGTACTTATATTCCTATTTAGGATCTTTTTGTACTTTTCTTTCTTTTCAACAGTTTGTAACACAAAAGTTTCATATAAACTTTTTATCGCAAATAAAGATGGCGACACTGTGGGGTCTTCCTTCTCCTTTGATGAGAAGGTCATAGCTCAACTCGACACTGCTTCGGTCGGCTCGACGCTGAAGACCTTGGTCGTGAAGTTCCACCAACATGGATATGAAGAAATACTCCATTATGGGGGTAGTACCCATCCCTCATCAACACTCAAGTTGAGGAAAACTCTCAAAGTATGGGTGCCCAAGCCTCGTTATGCATATCCCGAAGTTGCTGCCAAGAAGGAAAAGAGCATTCTGATTGACGAGAGTTCCCCTGTCAATTTTATTCAGATTAATAACATAGTGGATAATTCCTTTGCGTTAAACAAGGGATAAAATTCGCTCAACTCACACAATTTCAAGCAAAGGGTGATCCACACCCAAGATTCTGAATCCCTTGTGTTAAATAAGGGATACAAATTGCACAACTTGTGCAATTTTGAGCAAAGGGTGAGCACACCCAAGCTCCTCAGCCCGCGCATATTCGCTATAATATACGAGGCAAGCAAGGTATGGACAGTGCTGTTCAAACCAACCAGCACACAAATAAAGTATTGGTCAGGGAGAATCATTCTCCTAACATCTTGATTACATGCACAGTGGATAAAAAATTATGCGGCACTCGTACGCCAGGCCAAGACCTTTGTGCAAAATTAAATGCATGTAGACAAACTGTGCCAACTCTGTCTGCTCCACAGTAAGAGCGCCAAGTGTGGCCAATCTCTTCACAATATGCAGATTGTGCACGTGTACACAGGAGGACTGCTAAGGACAACTTTCTCTCCTCCCTGAAGGGAAAGAACTCAAGATATGATGAATCACTTGCCAATCAAGCCAGCACATACTCTATACTCAAGGGACCAAAAATGTACACAAAAGATTTAGTGTATCTCATGTAAAGAGGCAGAGTCTGCCCTCTTCCTCCTATTCTCTTTCCTCTTTCAATTTTTGTGAGCTTATTGTACAAAAGCGTAAAGAAAGGGACCCTTCTAACATTATAACGATGTTTCCTAATGAACATCATGTTAGTTTTCATAGAGTTATAATCGAATGTTACTATGCATCAACAAAACGGTTTGTGTTTGACCAATTGACTTACACTATGTCTCCTAAGCCTCAACGCACAAAGAAAGTTGACAACCAAAGCACGATGATGAATCGCTCTTTGCTTCAGCATATATGGCTTCACATCTTCCCCGTGGTAGGAGACAACCAAGACAAAGTTCTTCAAGAACACCTAGCCAGAGAAGATTTGACCAACTCTTCGATTCCTTTGAAGGAGTATACCAAAATACTCGTTCTTAAAGACGGGATCTCGTTCGTCACGAGAATCCCCATTCCTCAGAATCCAAAGCTAGGGGTAGAAATCCTCTCGATTCTGAAACTGATATTGTAGACTACAATTACACGGTTTTTTTACCAATCCCTATGTCGTACACATGGATGTTAGCGTTTATGCCGTCAGTGATGAACAAGATGCTTCTTCATCAGAAGCCACCGAATAATGCCTCAACTCATTAGAGGCCGCTCTCAGGGATATGCAAACCATGATGCAAAATATACATCAAATGATGATATCCCAACATTCTGCTACACCAGCACCCGTCTAAGTGGATTTATTCATACCTGTATAGCCCACTCCTGGAACAACGCCTCTGCAGGATAACACAAATCCATAAGCGATCATAAACCAAGTGTCAACAACACAAACTCTTTATCCTGTCAATATTGGGGGTAGATCTCCGCTGGTGATAATACATGTTCAACCAGGATCTCATCAGTCAGCAGTACCACTCCGAACATAAGATCCTCTCGAAGCTATCCGAGAGTTGCGTGCACAGGTTAATGTTTTAAAGAACAAAGACCAACTCCGCAAGCTGGGGGTAAAATAGCCTTATCTTCCGCATTGGGATAATATTCCTTTCCCTCCTAAATACAAACCCCAATCGATAGTCTTGTTTAAAGGCAGGACATCACCGAGATAATATGTTAATTACTTCAATATGATGATGGCTCATCTGCAAAAAGAGGATGCTCTCCTTACCAGATTATTCGTGGGATACTTGGCCAGCATAGCCTACGATTGGTATCATAGTTTATCTGATAACTACATATCCTCATTTGATGACATAAAGTATATTTTTCTCTCACGATTCGACGAGGAAGGCATGTATATGACGATGTCTTCACTCGTCGATATCAAACAAAAGGAGGAGTATGCTCATGAATTCGTTGAGCATTTCAGGCAGGCAACTCTGAAATTATCCTCCGGTATTCCATACTCCGTATTCATTGATACTTGAAAGAATAACCTATTGCCTATAGTAGGGATCTGGACAGGTCCAACCCAATTTTAAGACTGGACGACGTTCATCATCGGGGCCGAAGCTGCTGACGACAACGCAAAAATGCCACACAATTTGGGGTTATAAATGACCAACGCGGAAGGAAAGCGTCCCTTCAATAGTGCAAATAATCACAAAGGAAAGGAGGTCTTGGCGATAAATCTGTCAAAGCGACCTACCTCTCCTCCAGCACAAAATTCTCCAGAGTCTTCCAGGCTTAAGAAAGAATATTCCTTCGACGAGAGCAATATCCCCAACATTTTTGAATGCTTGATAAAGAGCAACAAGTTGCAGTTGCCTGATGCCAAGCGACCAAATAAGACTGGTAAAACAGACAATCCAAAGTACCGCTTATACCACAGATATATACATGACCCTACAAAGACTTGTTATGTCTTGAAAAGGAAGATATAGTAGTTGATAGACACTAAAGCTATCACCCTTCACAACTAAGAGAAGACAGTCTACCAATATGGTATATCTTTAATTTGGTGACTTTCCAGCACAAGAAGTCCCAAACGGCGTTGTCCCAATACATTGAGCTATGATGGAAATGGTAAATCTTCGGCCGCCTAGAAGTCAAATAGAGGAATTTGTACCTCTTACCATATATCACGACCAGATTATGTGGATTCATCAGGACCCGTTGTCAGATTGGGACCAGAAAGCAGTATCTTTCAAATCAAAATCTAAGAAGGGTAAGAAGTATAAATTATGCAATATGAATTCTTCGGATCTTTGTTTAGACAGAGATCAATATCAATATCAAGAACATGCATCTCTCAAGATCAGATTTCAAAATTGAAACATTACCCCACCAAGCTCCACTCGCAAGCTTCGTTTGATGCATCGACAATGGTCTATGATTGGCAATATTCCATTGTATAGGGCGCAATAAATCTTCAGTGCTTATGAAGGTATTCCTACACAAATTCCTTCTCCTCCTTCTATAGACATTAGGGCATTAGCCTTAACTCAGGTGCATGCAGAGGATCATCCCCAATTTTATCGATACAGCCAGCAATCTGTACGCTTAATACAAAATATGGGGTATGATTTCCAGAAAGCTGAAGGTTTAAACTTTGGCAAGGGATGACGTATTCCTCCACATCTCCGAGGATAGTCCAACAAATCTCGTAGTGGATTGGGCTTATATGAGAACAGTCCATAGATTCGTTCCAAGAAAGAGCATGATAAAAAGAAACTCAAGTCCTGTAACATGTTACTTCTTTTTCCAATGCCCGAAGAAGAAGACATGACTGGTACCAGTTGTCACGACCCGCATCCGATATAGGGGCATAATAATGTGGGTACGTCCAACCTTGGCCGCAATATCGACGGTAGAACATTATCTAGGTTATCATACTAGTACAACCAGTACTACCATGTACTCAATCACAATAATCTAAAAGAAGAACGAACAAGAAGGATAATCAATAACATTCTGCAAGAAGGGAACTAGACAAGATATAAAAAAGGAACACTAACTAATCTCTATAATAGTCACCTCAACTCTATAGGATAAGAGCAGTCCATTCTATAGCATCACTCTGAAATCCCAGAATGGAGAGCATAATAACCACTGAAAAAATATATCTAGAATGGAGCAAAGTATACCTCTAGCAGGAGTTCCAATAAATGATAAAGACTAAATAACAGTAAATATAGAGCATATACAAGATGAATAGAACAAGAACAATAAATATACAAGATATAGAATACTGTAAATAAATACAAAAGAAGTGAGCATCATATACAAGAGTCAAGAAATACAACTAGCTAAGTGAGTGAGTACTAGCTTCAACATGTGATCGACTTGGAAACTTGCACAAGGATTATGGCCTGGTTAATCATATATGATGTGTATGATTAACACTCACAAGGAATAAGACATGCACAAGGAGGGTATGATCATATATCTACACTAACACTCTCTGCCCCCGACTGGTATAGTGGATCCAACCAAAATATGCTACGATACAGGATTCTATGAGAAGGGAGCCCTCCTTATCATGTATCAGTGTCTATACATATACAAGAATCATAAGGCATGCACAAGAGTCACAAGTCTTGCACAAGATATACAAGACTTGGTCAAGATACACAAGGAATAACATCTCATGACGGGATCCAAAAATACCAATCCGTGTAACCATGTGTCAAAAAATCAAGGATATCTACACTAGATACAAGAAACATAGAAAACATCATAAATGAGAAACTGTTAGAGAACGTACTCACCTGAAATCTGAGATGAAGTATCAAAACATATCCAGAATGGTGCCTCGAAGACCTAAATATGGAATATTATATTAATACAAGGTTTTGGAATGAAAATAAGTTAAAATAGTCAATTTCTAGGTCATTAGGCCAATTCTAAGTCAAAATAGTCAAACTAGGTCAACTCTAGGTCAAAATAGTCAAACTAGCTATTTCTATGTTGTATGAGTCCATCTCTAGGTTATTGGGTCCATACACTATGTATCTAGGCTATAATAGCTATATTAGGATACTAGTGTATCCACACTATACCGTATCGTAAGATACGTAAAATACTATATATGAAAAATACTATATAAGATATACAAAATGAATATAAATAGTATCCCTAGCTAAACTAACACCAATGGATACCTTGGCTTTGAGCCAACACGGTATCACACTAGCTACACCCTCTATTGATAATCAATACTCAAAACCTAAAGTAAACTCCATTACCCATCATTTCCTTGTGACACAAGGTAATACTTAACTTAGGTAAAACTTAACTAACTAGCTATCACTAGCTAATACTAGCTATACTAGGTCATTACCTAGATTATAAGCCAATACCTTAAGTATTTAGCTACACTAATCATTAATATTAAAGTATCCATCTATACTAGCTAGTTAGATCTATTTCATATACTAATACCTTACTAAACAATGTCAGTTACCTTAGTATATAATTATAGCTACTGCACCTACACAATTATCTTGGTATCACATAGGCCTATACCTTAATGCTTCCACTTAAACCCATTGTCCTGGTACCAAGATACTTTCTGCTACTACTTTAAACTGAAACTTAAAGTTCTTCCATAGCTAATTTCTTGACTGAAATCAATTATCTTGAAGTCTGATACTTGCTAAGGTATTATAACAAATACCCTATCACCAACTGACTTCATGATATACTAACTAGTAATACTAATAATCTAGTAATACTAATAATCATAACACTAACAACCTAACTGATACCTTAACTAACAAGTGATATCCTCAAGTATACACTACTAACTAATACTAACTCAAACCAACATATACTAATATCAAACTAACTTAATACATACTAACATCAAACCAACTTTCTAACTTAATATATTATCTAACACAACATATATTATCTAACACAACAATTGACTAACCACTCAAATACACTAATTGTATACATATATAAACTGATATATATCTATCAATTACTAGCATAACATATGCTCAAAATCCCCTAACCACCTTGCTACTACTGCTCTACTCCAATGTTGTGCACTTTATGCACATCCTCTGCTCTTGTATGCAGCAATCTGCACGCTCTAGATACTGCCTTACAGCACAGTGCTTCTGCTGCTGTACACTTTGCTGTGCACAGTGTGCACAACAGTGCCCGACCCTTGGTTGTGTGCGCAAGCACAGTCCAAATATTTCTCCATTCAGTCTACACTATATAATTATTACAAAAATAGTTCATATGCCATAAACAGTCCATAAAATCAGTGAACTAACACCGAACAGTCCCCACACAGTGAATCAGTCACTCCACAGTCCACCTTAAACTCCACAACAGTGTACACATGCTCAACCATCTAATGTATATAGGTACACTTATATAATCATTACCCATTATAATATATATACTCTAAATTATATAGATAACCTATATATCTCAATAAGATGCTATACGAGCTAACATAAATAGTCCACAAGATTGACTTCTAATATCCTCTCCCTCAAGATACATATACAAATATACATAACTACCTAGCACCATCAATAGTTAACATCAATATACAATCATGCATATATATGTAGATATAAATACATCAAATATCAATACTCAAATTTTTATACACATCCACTAAAAAGAGTATGGAATAATCCATCAAACACGTGGAGTGTATCGCACCCATATCACACTCATTCGATGATATGCTTGCGATACGGCCCCGACACATCACTAAATATATCACAAAGGATACGAACAAGTATAGAATCATAATTCTAAGCAATACAAAGTTCTAACTACTCAACTACGTGTCCGTGTCAAAATATGACATGTGTATCACCTGTGTCAAAGGAAAAGCCCCAAAATTAACCTATATCACCAAATTATCATGATAGGACCTACACGTATCCATTTGTGGATACGATACTAGTCTCACACAACCAAACACATATCAATTTGGTCTATTAGACCTATTAACAAATACATGATGCACCAATCTCGGATTTCCCCTAAATTGGGCACAAAATATACTATAACTTCCAAAATTGAGGTCCCTCGTAGTCAAATCTTCTTCCTATAGGTAGCCTTAGTACATGAGAGGGTTCTTAATGATTAAACTACACATTTAGAGTCTAATTAGAAGTAGAAAACTGAATTATACCTATTGGAAGATGGATTCCTAATATAAGTCTCCAAATGGATGCAAAGAGCCTTCAACTTATGCACTCTTTACCTCCTTGTAGATTATTGCCCCCTCCTTTCTCTAATAGCCCCCAATGGTGAGTAGAGAAGGAATTGGAAGAGAAATTAGGAAGGTATTGATGTAGGGAATAAAGGAATTTGGGGAGAGACTGCGGCCTCTGACAGTCCGTCCCGTCTCATCAGGTTAGCTTAACGTCAGTAGGCATTCTGGGCTGGAACTAGGGCTAGAGCTCAATTCGCTCGCCTATTGAAGTGCTTGTAGGGAGCTCCGGTGAGCTCCTGACAACCTCCTACCTGGTTCTCCGCCTATTCTCTTTCTCTTTCTATTCATTCAACTATAATTAGCTCGACGGTTATGCGCCCCTGCATTCTAGATCTAGAATTTTGGATGTAGAAAAGAGAGGAAAGAGAAACTCCTCCCTCTTAAGTAGGCCGGCCCCTTCCTTGGGATTCAAGAAATGTATATTGTCTAATATACCCCTTGGGACTTGTCATGAAGAAAAGAATTAAGGAAGGAAGCTTCTACTCCTAATGGTTTAACTAATTAAATTACCAACTTAATGAAATGGGCTAATGGTTGGGCTCAAGTCTAACTAAAATAAATGTTGGTCCATGAGTCAAGTCTTCTCTAGTTAGGTCCACTAACACAAGTCTAAACTATAATGTAACATGCTAACAATAAATAAATAATACAATAAATAAATATATAACATGAACCATAAATAAATAATTTTGAAATACCAATATTACAATATTGCCAATAAAAGGAAAAGACAAAAATATCACTCTCCGAAAAAGCGGTAGTGACAAGTCTACCCCCTTTAGCAGAATTTTATCCTCGAAATTAAAACCCTCACCCCTCTCTCTTGGCCAGTCATAACCTATTCATACAAATTTTACTACGATCAAACCCCCAACGATCATAGTCCAAGACAGTCTTATCCTATAACCCACAATCCTTCAATTCTACTGAAGAAACAACCATTCATTGATATAATCTCTAACTATCATGAATTGCAATCTCAATCAGGGTCACTTGCTAACTATACCGTAGGTAAATTGTTTAACAACATGGATTACTATGTCCAATACTACTGGTATATTATGGTTCTAAGCAATGGGCATACTTATCTCACTGGCACACACTACCCAGAATGCTATACTACACCTCTAGGATATTATATTCCTTTATCTGTCTCAGTTCTTGCAATCACCTAAACTGCTTAACCATCCTTCTTGTAAATGAATACTTGTGTACCTTATTGGCACACCCTTACCGATCTAGAATACTCTCAAAAGGACACCTACCCAAGTCTTGACACTAACTACACAAGGCACTAGCTCTTATTTGGCACTTAGATAACACTCTCATACTAGGTTACTCATGTCTCTCCTCTGTACTTAGTACACTATTTACTAAAATGCTTGTACTTAAACCTCCATAATATTTGAGGTACTCTGAATCTTGCCACTAGGGTACTCTTATTATTCTGATACTTGGTGTAACTCATACTCTAACACCTATTAATCACTCTAGGGTTCTCATCTATATTTTGTATCATAATACACAAATACCTCCTAGCTATTACGATATCAAGACATCTAACTGATATTCTTATATCCATCATACTATTTTCTGATGCATACTACTTCTATACTCCAAAACACTAGCAAGATACTACTTCCTGATGCCTACTAAACTTACTTCTATATAGGTTACCCTTCTTACTCACTGCCTGAAAAACTTGTACTCTTACTTTCAATTCTTCTATATTCATATTAACTAATAGACGAATCTAATATTTTTATATAAGATATTTACTTAAACTAGCACCTCACTTAACTAATCCTTGTTATACTATGAATACTGCTACTCTCTTTAGGCACTCCAGGTACAGAAATACTAGTTTCCTAATTATATACCACATCTGTACTTAATGTTCTATGGTACTAAATCCTTAATACTCACAATAGCTCATCACGACACTACTACCATTTTTGGACACTAATTTCATCATTGGATCATCTCATCACACTCACTAGAGCTCATGATCACTTGCATCCAATGTACTAGTTATTAACTTCTATAATACACATGTTTTACTTCACTCTCAAAGGCTGTCACATGATTCTATATCTCTATTAATGTATATGTATCTCCCTTTAAACCTTCTACAGACTGATACACTAATCAATGATACACTATATATCTCTCATGAGAAATCTTAATACTTCTCAACCCATGACACACCATTGGAATTTCTAATACTCAGACCTCTACTTTCTGATACTCATGAACTTCTCCACTGACACTCATCACCCACTGTGCATTGTACACACAATTTCTTGACACTTTCTCCACCTATTGCTTCCAACACATCACTAGCCTCAATATCATGTGATATATCTATCACTAGTGATATACTGATACACTCCTATCTACTCACATCAATGCTCTACTTTTACCTGTAACACAAGTCTTACTACTTTAGCGTAATACATTCTTATTCCCTAACACTCTCACTATACCTATTGGTACCACTGTACTATAGCACACTCACTAATACCCCTCATGAATATACATTCCTCTACTCTCGACACACACAAGCATCAATCACCCAATAGAGTGTCATGCTCCAATGATATCCAACACAAATCATGTGATACTTATTGTTTACCTGAATCACCCAACTACATGAATTCATGACTATCCAGAATATACATGATGACACTGATACTAACTCCTGAAACCACCACTGACATTTATCATAGATTTATTGCTACGATGTACTACGCTATTGGTTATCTCTAGATTGATGCCTATTGCTCACATGCCCAACCAAGAACTACTTACAGACTCTCAAGCTACACTTTCAACATTCAATACTGATATTCAAGACAGAGACCCAATTTTAAGTCACCAAACTATTACACTATCAATGAACCCTAATGGAATGAAGCTCTATAAAGAACTGGACTAAAGGAACTGAAGGTATTTCTACTTCTAAGGTAAAGAATGATGGGACAAAATTCTACAATAACAGGAGTGAATAAGTATTGAGATGATACTTTAAAAACCAATTTAAGATACAATCTGATATTCATACATGTTTGTCCAAAATTATGACACTCATAATCATCGCTATGCCAGTGAGCATAGCTGCGATAAACGATAGATTCCATAACTAAGGTATGCAACTCTATAATTATGTTGTCTAGAATCCTCACCATGCCAACTGGTATGGCTGCGAGAAACTCTAAATTTTATAACTAAGATATGTACATCCGAAGTCAGGTCGCTACATTTTCGTCACAGCAGCTAATATGGCTATGATAAACTCTAGGCTCCATAACCAAAGCAGACATTTTACCTTTCTCTCTGTCCTCATTATCATATGTTATCAGAAGATACCATAATTTAGTCCATAAAATTTGTCTCAATATGAAATCAAACTCAACAACGAACACCAATAATTAAATTTAACAACCGACTATCAAGAATCAAGTTCAAATACAATAAGTGAGAGAGAATGGAAACAAGAAAAAATATTTTAAATTGGAGTTCAAAATAAGATTCTCAAGGTTTATCCCAGGAATCCCTTAAGAAGTCCTAATTTGTGATTGAGTATTCTTATCCTAGTATCCTATATTATATATCCTATCGTAGGCTCGCAGCAGTACAACTAAGTCATCGCAGTACCACGATATTGTATAAATTGCGAAGCATGACCTGCATGGGCCACCACTAAAAATGTGTCACGACCCGCACCCAATGTAGGGGCACAAGAACGTGGGTACGTCCAGCCTACACCACAGCATCGGTGGTAGAAAACTGTCTAGGTTATTAATATCTATCTATCTATCTATCTATCTATCTATCTATCTATCATACTAGTATAACCAGTACTACCACGTACTCAATCACAATAATCTAAAAGAAGAACGAACAAGAAGGATGACCAATAAAATTCTGCAAGAAGGGAACTAGACAAGATATAAAAAAGGAACACTAACTAATCTCTATAATAGTCACATCAAGTCCACAAGGTAAAAGAAGTCTATTCTATAGCATCACTCTGAAAACTCAGAATAGAGAACACAATAACCACTAAAAAAATATATCCAGCCAGGAATGGAGCGAAGTACACCTCTATCAACAGTTCCAATAAATGATAAATATTATGTGACAGTAAATAAAGAGCATATACAAGATGAATAGAACAAGAATAATAAATATACAAGAAATAGAATGATGTAAATAAATATAAGAGCAATGAGCATCATATACAAGAGTCAAGAAATACAACTAGCTAAGTGAGTGAGTACTAGCTTCAACATGTGATCGACTTGGAAAATTGCACAAGGATTATAGCCTGGTTAATCATACGTATATGATTAACACTCACAAGGAACAAGACATGCACATGGAGGGTATGATCACATATCTACACTAACACTTCTCGTGCCCGACTGGTACAATGGATCCAACCATGACACACTATGACACATGATTCTATGAGAAGGGAGCCCTCCTTATCATGAATCGGTGCCTATACATATACAAGAATCACAAGGCATATACAAGAGTCACAAGGCTTGCACAAGATATACAAGGCTTGTACAAGATACACAAGGAAAATATCTCATGACGGGATCCGAAAATACCAATCCGTGTAACCACGTGTCAAGAAATCAAGGATATCTATACTAGATACAGGAAAGATAGAAAATATCATAAATGAGAAACTGTCAGAGAATGTACTCGCCTAGAATCCAAGGTGAAGTATCAACCCATATCTAGAATGGTGCCTCGAAGACCTAAATATGGAATGTGACATTAATACAAGGTTTTAGAATAAAAATAAGTTAAACTAGTCCATTTCAAGGTTATTAGGCCAATTCTAAGTCAAAACAGTAAAACTAGGTCAACTCTAGGTCAAAATAGTCAAACTAACTATTTCTAGGTTGTATGAGTCCATTTCTAGGTTATTGGGTCCATAAACTATGTATCTAGGCTATACTAGCTATATTAGGATACTAGTATATCAACACTATACCATTTCATAAGATACATAAAATAGTATATATGAAAATACTATATAAGATATACAAAATGAATATATATAGTATCCCAAGCTAAACTAACACTAATGTATACCCTGTCTTTGAGCCAACACGGGATCACACTAGTTACACCCTCTATTGATACTCAATACCCAAAACCTAAAGTAAACTCCATTACCTATCATTACCTTGTGACACAAGGTAATACTTAACTTAGGTAAAACTTAACTAACTAGCTATCACTAGCTAATACTAGCTATACTAGGTCATTACCTAGATTATAAGCCAATACCTTAAGTACTTAGCTATACTATTCATTAATACTAAGGTATCCATCTATACAAGCTAGTTATATCTATTTCATATACTAATACCTTACTAAACACTGTCAATTACCTTAGTATATTATTATAGCTACTGCACCTACACAATTATCTTGGTATCACATACGCCTATACCTTAATGCTTTCACTTAAATCCATTATCCTGGTACCAAGATATTTTCTGTTACTACTCTAAACTGAAACTTAAAGTTCCCCCATAGCTAATTTCTTGACTGAAATCAATTCTCTTGAAGTTTGATACTTGCTAAGGTATCATAACAAATAACCTATCACCAACTGACTTCATAATATACTAACTAGTAATACTAATAATCATAACACTAACATCCTAACTGATACCTTAACTAACAAGTGATATCCTCAAGTATACACTTCTAACTAATACTAACTCAAACCAACATATACTAATATCAAACTAACTTAATACATACTAACATCAAACCAACTTTCTAACTTAATATTTTATCTAACACAACATATATTATCTAACACAACAATTGACTAACCACTCAAATACACTAATTGTATACATATATAAACTGATATATATCTATCAATTACTAGCATAACATATGCTCAAAATCCCCTAACCACCTTGCTACTACTGCTCTACTCCAATGTTGTGCACTTTATGCACATCCTCTGCTCTTGTATGCAGCAATCTGCACGCTCTAGATACTGCCTTACAGCACAGTGCTTCTACTGCTGTACACTTTGCTGTGCACAGTGTGCACAACAGTGCCCGACCCTTGGTTGTGTGCGCAAGCACAGTCCAAATATTTCTCCATTCAGTCTACACTATATAATTATTACAAAAATAGTTCATATGCCATAAACAGTCCATAAAATCAGTGAACTAACACCGAACAGTCCCCACACAGTGAATCAGTCACTCCACAGTCCACCTTAAACTCCACAACAGTGTACACATGCTCAACCATCTAATGTATATAGGTACACTTATATAATCATTACCCATTATAATATATATACTCTAAATTATATAGATAACCTATATATATATATATCAATGAGATGCTATACGAGCTAACATACTCTAAAACAATCCACAACAGTGATTTCTAATATTCCCCCCTCAAGGTACATATACAAATATACATAACTACCTAGCACCATCAATAGTTAACATCAATATACAATCATGCACATATATGTAGATATAAAGACATCAAATATTAATACTCAAATAGCTATATACATCACTAAAAAGAGTATGGAATAATCCATCAAACATGTGGAGTGTATCGCTCCCATATCATACTCATTCTATCATATGCTTGCGATACGACCTCGACACATAACCAAATGTATCAAAAAGGATACGAGCAAGTCTAGAATCATAATTCTAAGCAATACAGAGTGCTAACTACCCAACTACTTGTCCATGTCAAAATATGACATGTATATCACCCGTGTCAAAGGGAAAGCCCCAAAATCAACCAGTATCACCCAATTGTCATGATACGGCCTACACGTATCCATTTGTGGACACGACACTAGTCTCACACAGCCAAAAATATGTTAATTTGGTCTATTAGACTTATTAACAAACACATGGTGCACTAATCTCAAATTTTTCCTAAATTGGACACAAAATACACCATAACTTCCAAAATAGGGGTCCCTAGTAGTCAAATCTTTTTCCTATAGGTAGCCCTAGTACAAAAGAGGGTTCCTAATGATTAAACTACAGATTTAGAGTTTAATAGGAGAGAAAAGCTGAATTGTACCTATTGGGAGATGGATTTCCAATACAAGTCTCCAAATGGATGCAAAGAGCCTTCAACTTGTGCACTCTTTCCCTCCTTGTAGATCCTTGCCTCCTCCTTGCTCCAATAGCCTCCAATGGTGAGTAGAGAAGGAATTGAAAGAGAATTTGGGTAGGAATTGATGTAGAGAATGAAATAATTTGGGGAGAGAATTCTAGATCTAGAATTTTGGATGAAGAAAAGAGAGAAGAAATAAACTCCTCCCTCTTAAGTAGGCCGGCCCCTTCCTTGGGATTCAAGAAATGTGTAATATCTAGTATACCCCTTGGGGCTTGTCATGAAGAAAACGATTAAGGAAGGAAGCATCTACTCCTAATGGTTTGACTAATTAAATCACTAACTTAATGAAATGGGCTAATGGTTTGGCTCAAGTCTAACTAAAATAAATGTTTGTCCATTAGTCAAGTCTTGTCTAGTTAGGTCCACTAACATAAGTCCAAAATATAATGTAATATGCTAACAATAAATAAATAATACAATAAATAAATATATAACATGCACCATAAATAAATAATTTTAAAATACTAATATTATAATATTACCAATAATATGAAAAGACAAAAATATCCCTTTTCGGAAAAGCGGTAGTGACACCAGGTCCAACAAAAATTATCATAAAACTTATAAATCTGTCCCGAAAGATATTCCTAATACTCTTCCTACTTTACCAACTCTTGTTGCTCTAGTCACAACCGAACCTGGTCCTTCAAAGCCTAGATAGAAGAGAAAGAAAAGCAAAATGAAGTATGCTTCGACAAATCTCTAAAGAAGAATGTACCCCAAGGACTTGAAAAGCCCTCTAATTTTAACATATTAGAACAATTGGCCAGTACCCCAGCCCGACTCTCTATATTCGAGTTGCTTCATTTGTCGAAGGAGACTCATGAAGCTTTGAGCGAAGCTCTGATACATGAAGACTCATGCTTAGCTCAACCCAATACTTCTGACGAAGAGCCATTAGCGTGTCCTCAATGCCACAACATGATAAAAAAGATTCCTAACATCACCTTCATACAAGATATCATGCTACTCAAAGATAATCATCATGACAAGCCTCCGTATTATACCGGTTATATCGGATCTATTAAGGTGAACCAGATTCACATCGACCCCGATTCTTCACTCAACGTCATTCCTAAAAGTCTCCTGAGAGAATTGAAGATACCAATACACAACATGTCTGCTACCAGTACTACTATTCTAGGCTTCAATGTTGGAAGGAGTAAGCCGTTGGGAAAGATACACCTAAAAATTCAGATAGGTGATCTACGTACTGAAGTCACATGCTATGTGATTGACTATGATGTATCCTACAATATTTTGCTGGAACGGCCATGGATACATGAGCATAAAATTATACCCTCTATCCTACATCAATGCTTCAAGTATGTAAATAGTAGAGGAGAGGTCAAAACAGAGGTAGCTGACATCAACCCTTTTAAAGGTGTTGAAGCCTATTTTGCTGACTCTGCACTTTATAAACTAGAGTATATGAAAGAGGAAGCTAATCAAGCTAGTGATGAATCTAAAAATACTCCACAAGAGGAGCCTATGATAATTAGAGTCAAAGGACATACTACTTGTTTAAATCCTTCGAAGCCTCTCGGTATCGACCTGCACAAGTCATCTCCATTGGTCATCAACCTTTAATGCAATGAACAGCCAATACTGGAGAATGATCCACTTATTATCGAACTTCGTCATAAAAAGAATTAACATCAGTGAATCAATCCCTAGTGATCAATTTTGTAAAGCCTTCTGTCTAGACTGAAGATTCTACCAACTATGTGCAAGATGAAGAAATCTTATATTTCATAAATAAAGACGACTCTACTTCATACTACATTGATGTTGAACCCTTTGCTGAAAAATTCTTAGATCATCTTTACCTCTACGAACCTCTGTCCATACCTGTGGCATCTCCATTCCAATATACTTTGACATATGAACTATATGAGGAGGCATATTTTATAGTCCCAGCGAGATATGACAAGCAACGTCGGATAATTTTTGGCAAATCTAGAAAAAAAAGATTCACATAGATTAATGGTTCTGACGATGACATGGGAAAGATACAACCGTATCGTTACACCAACTAGCCAATAACATCAAGCAAGTGATGGGCTACAACTTAAAATCTGGCTTGAGACTAAATTATGGAAAAGGCATACGGACTCCTATACATCACCTCTCTCCTAAAGGCAAGCCAGAAATATACTACTAACGGACTGGTCGTGGTTTGGGATATGTTACACCACCAACAAGTCCTGAAAGTTCAGAATCAGAAGAAGAGACACATTCTCATTCTTCTGACTCATCATTGTGGGATTCTGACGGAAGCATGAGTGACGTATTCAAACAGGCTTTCTCAGTAAATATGGTGTCAACTGTCCTAGATTGGATAATGATGCCTATCAACGACAAATCTCTCAAGAAGTATTATGTCTAAGCACAATATATTCTTATCTATCTCTAGCAAATTAAAATAAGATGTACATTAAAATATATTTTTTTAATTCCCAGAAACTCATAGCCTACACGGCCTCTCGAACTGTTACCTATATTCATTCTTGAATAAGACATGGGTAATAGGTCTTCAAAGTTCCCCAGCGGGACAATAATCAGATCTAACAGAACACTCTCGTTGAGATCATCTAAAATGATTCTCTCCAACATAAATGCTCCATTCTTAAAATCCAGTTGTTTTAAGGATATCATATTCTTGATCCCCAGTTGGGTTGGAAATAATCCCACATTTTTATTCACCAGTTAATAAACTTAATGTGATTCATGTTCATATTACCTCTGAATCACATTTCATTTATTATCCCCTAAAGAGAAGATAATATTTTGCCTTTGAACTACTTTTTTCTTCTCTTCCTCAGTGGAGAAACTAGTGAACTATCATATCCATATCAGCTCTTATAGTATATCTACCAAATTCTTCAACAAAATTATTCTGCCATGTCCATAATACCTCTAAGCAAAAATATTTGGTGGGATCCCATTTGAAAACATATCACGTCCACACTACCTATGATCTCATTTTCACTCTAACCTATTATTTGTATCTAATAGTAGATACTCAATAAATAATGGGTCCACAATAAACAAGCATTGTTTAAAGCCAAAATTTTTAATATATTTTTATTGAGAAACTTACAAAACAAGGAAGAACATAAGATAGAGCTCACTCAGGGGAGTACAAAGATCAATGAGGAATTGAGTCAGTCGAGCTAATTGCTGGTTCTTTTTCAATGACGCTCTTTTACGTGCTTCGAGCATTCTAGAGCCATATATAACAAAATGATCCATAGAAGCATATGACTCTATCATCTTATTTCGAGCATGGTCAAGCTCGTTCTTGTTGTGCTCAAGCTTCAAAAGCTGTTATTTTGCTAGGTCACCATGTACCAGATCATCCCCACATCGCTCTACAGTCACCTTTGTCATGCCCTAGTCCCAAAATACATAGGGCCATGTATACGTACACATGCCATCTATACGAATAAGTATAGGAACCCAATTTAATGAACCTAACCAGTCGTAGTACGCTGTAAAATATAACTAAGTCACAATATCACAGGCAGGTAATAATCTAGTCTCATCCATAAATATCATAGAATAGGAAACTAAAAGAATAGATAAAGTCTAAGAATCTAATATAAATAAAGTCTGGTGGAGAACAATCCACAAAAATAAGTACGCAAGAATACTGAAAGAAAATACAACTATGCAATAATAAAATAGTCCGGGTGCCAGCTAACTAGATAAGGACACCCAAGACATTAAGAAACTATCATCCATGATGCTCAAGAAACTCATGTGTCTCCACCTCATGGTCCCCGTCAGCAAAATCTCCAACTTCGCAGTCCGTCCAAGTGCTCGTCCGGATCTAAAAAAGGGTGCCAGGTCCTCAGAGGGACATAACAAGTACACAAAAAATTGTCATGCATAAAAGTAAAGCAGTAAACAAAATAGGGTAACTAATCCATCTATGTAAAATAACTCGAGACATTACTAGTGGCGCATGAGGGGACTAAGAGAAGAATCCTTCATCCTACTAGGCGTTCGACAGAACTCGGGGGTACACCATATATAGAAAAAGAAGAATGTCCCACACACTCACTAATAGATATTTCCCTCCCAATGTAACATCTGAACTGTATACGTGATGCAGACATAATGCCACGTCGTCAATAAAATCTAGGAACTAAACCAAACACTAACTACTAACCCAAGACGTGAACTCACGTATCAATGGCCAGTTGACATGCTAGTCCATGCACTCACTCACTCAGAAAATATGATGAACCAGTGTCAGGTCAGAAGATACCACGTACCGTCACAATATACTAGGTAAGTCTTCTACTCTAAGACGCGTGCACACAACTAGCAAATAAAAACTAGACATATGTATACTGAATAATACAACCAAGCAATGTGTACTTGCCTTCCAAGTTGAGATGCGAGCACAATAAGTCTGGTCCGGAGCTCTCCATAGAAACGTCTCGAACACCTACCAATTATTATTTTACTAATTAAACTATACTTTTCTAGTTAAATTAGGTTATTATTTAGTTATCAATTCTACGTTGGTTGCATATACAAGTAACTACACATAAAAATATTACTAGTCATTAAAGATTGCCATAAACTATTTTTAAATTATTAATTATTAAAACTATTAATTCTGGAATTTATATTGGAAAATAGGATTTTTAGTGATAGGGTCATCTCCTATAAATTTTATGGATCAATAACTAAGAAGAAACCAAAACTAGGTCACAACGGGTTACCGACTCGTCACCAAACCAATTTTAACCAATAAGTAAATCTAAAATAAATAATAAAAAATTACAATTAAAATATAATATTATAAATTTAGATGTAGAAAATATGTGTTTTTGGTCGAGGTTTAAGTCAAAAATTGTCGGGGTCAAGTTTTGTCAAAACTAGGTCAACTTGTTACGTATAACCCCAAGAATTTCTAATTTTTTAAGTAAAAATAAAATCTAAATATATTTGTAAATATCAGAATTAAATATAATAAATACCCTTTATTTTATACAAAATTAAATAGGGCTTTTTAGTACCTCAAGAATACTTCACCATCAAGTTAATTAGACTTCATCCTTACAACAATAATATAGGTTCTAAACATATATATATATATATATATATATATATATATATATATATATATATATATATATATATATATATATATATATATATATATATATATATATATCACAAATAGGTTATTAATCAAGTGTATATATAATTCTTGGTTTTAAATCATCATAGAAACTTAGTTTGATCATTCACCAAAATAAGAATAGAGTTTTACCATCTACAAGTAAGTCCTAGCAAGTTCCAAAGGTTTTCCACATGCATCCATCAAGACTAGGTTAAAACTACACATAAAACATGCTTAAAACCCTAATTTAATTCCCATTAATAATTCTAGAATTAATATTAAAAACTGAATTTAATATATATTAATAGCATCTTTATAAGTTCATTAACAAGATTTATAAAAGTTTTTAAAGGAGGTTTCATACATGCACAATTTTTTTGGATTGAACCTCAAAACTAGGGTTCATGGGTTTGCATGGTTCTTCAAGATAAAATAATGGAGTTTGATCATCAAAACACACACACACACACACACACACACACACACACACACACATAGATAGATAGATAGATAGATAGATAGATAGATAGATGGATAGATAGATAGATAGAAAAGATTGGAGGAAGAAGAAGACTTAATAGAGAGAAAAGGGGGATGAGCAAGAACTCGAATAGGGGTGGTCGGTCATCGGGTATCCGACGTGGGCGACTGTTGACGTCAGCGGGGTCGGCGCGACTGCTATGGGGGGGAGGGGTCGGCGACAAGGTGATGGAGAAAAAGGAAATTTGGTTAGGGTTAGGGTTTTATATATATATATATATATATATATATATATATATATATATATATATATATATATATATATATAAAGAGGGGGTCGGCCCTGAGGGGGTTTGTTCTGCTATGGGGGTATTTTGGGGTGAGGTAGGAATAGGACTAGTGGTTTCCTAATTTGGTTGATAGTTAATAATTGGTCAATCACTATTCCGATAGTTATTAATAATCAAGATTTGATTTAGGATTCTAAAGGAATAAGATAATAGGTAAATAATAAGCAATCTTACAAAAAAGAAAATTGCCTAGATTGGCACGGGGGTCTCATGGTGGCAATTGAATTTTGGATTGCTAATTGTTGAAATTTTGGATAAAAAATAAGGGTAAATAAAGTCTGTACAAAATTTCAAAATATTAAATACAAGGAAACTACTGTGGTTCCACTAGTGCCATACTAATGTTGAATAATCGGATTTTGTGTCACGCGAAGATCCTAGGAGTAGTGTCTCCAGTGTCGGCTACTTCCTACGAATAGCGATGTAGATTTTTGGGGTCGTCCTATATCCTAATGTTCAAACTACCGCAAAGTGTCCTAATATAATAATTAGATTTTAATAAGCTAAAATAAATATATAAAATACACACAAAAGACCTATTTTTGGGTGAGGGGGTTTACAACAGTTAACTCCTCCTTCGCTTGCTTGAGCTGGGCTTCAAGTTCTTGAATCCGAGTCTTGAGTTGTATCACCCTATCATTATGTTCATCATGGGAGGAACAATGAAGAAACAGAGAAGAAGCCACTTCTTTCATAGAAGCATTTATCTGGACTGTCTTCTCAGCATGGATCGCCATATGCTCCTGGAAAGTAGTCTGAAGTTGGAGGAACTTAGTAGTAATTGACTCGTATTCAGACTGAACTAGAGCCGAGATGTCCCCACTATTAAGCTGCAGATACTCATTGATAGGCTTCTCAAGGCCTATCAAGATTTGTTCAAGAGCAGCAGCCCTAGCTTCATCCTTGAAATTTCTGATTAGTTGAATCATGGACAAGCTAGCATCCTTCACATCCCCAAAGGATAAACCTTTCTTGAGCACCAGATTTATCAACTCTTTCAATGTTGCGTAGAAAGCATATGTATAAGCTTCTACTAAAGTAATAAAATGAGTGCTAGAAGTTGGAGTTACGCTAATTTTTGCGACCATGGTGCACAAAGACAGTTGTCGTGACAGTTGTAGCCTCGACACTGGGGACAAAAGATGAAGAACCCGCTACTCGTTCTCACGGGCTAATATTAGAAGCAATTTTAACAGGACTGGTCAATTCTACCACAAGAGCAGTTGAAGCTACTGATGGCATTGATGCGATATCTGCAACCGTAACTGTGATATCAGCAACTGAAGTCATTTCAGCCTGCGAAACAACCTTATCTTCAGCCCTCTCCGGAGTGACTCCTACCACAATCTCATCACCTAAAAAATCAAGCAAAGAATATGATCAATAAAAAATATATTGTAATGCACGTCGAGCTAAGAAAATAAGTGACACCATGGCCTGTGCTAGCCGAAGTTATCATTCATGAATCAGTGACAATCAAGCATGCAATGTAAGAAATTGTGGTATAAAAAGAATACAAAGACATGTACCAGCACCGGATGGGGTACATATTCGTCTTTAGGTGTCTCCCCCTCCAACGAATTTTTCAGGCCTGTCAATGAAGCCTCCACCTCAGATGAGTCAGCATGAATGAGCAAATCATCATAATCAATCATAGTCATACTCGCTTTTGAAACTGCAGTTTCAGTATCAATCTGCTCTGTAACATCTTCAAGCCCAGCTGTAACTATAGCAGATTGAGGCTGAGCTTGAATATCCTGACCAGGCATATCTTCAGGGGTTGTAGTAACAATGTCAGCTTGTGACTCGATTTAGTTACCAATATCAAACCGAGAAGGTAAAATTATTTCTATACTGGGATCAGGACTTCTCAGAGTAGATTGATCCTTTGGATCCATTGATGAAGGAGGAGATAGGAGGGCAATCGACATGATAAATTGAGTTGCATCATCAAGAATAGGATCCGCAAAACTAACTGTTATAGAAGTAGGAGCGAGACTTATTCCTGTAGGGGAGGGATGGAAGTTCTAATTTTTTGTACCACTGGAGAGGAGACGGACGGTCCAGCCCGCTCTAGCGAACTAATTCGTTCGTCAATCAAACTCCTTCTTGAAGGAACATAAGCCTTCAATTTTGGCTTCCTAGGCTTCGCGACAACAGTCCTCTTCTTAGCAGGACGGTCCTCAGTAGGGGCCGTAATCCTATGCTTTCGAGATTTCTGCACCACTATGGCAGGGGCGATGCATCTGGTTTTACATAGAGAAGAGCTTTCAATATCTCGTCTAATGGCACGTCATCCTCCTCTTTGACTAGAGAAGGTTTTATTGACACCGGATTGACTACTTCGTCGGGTTTCGATAACTAACCCGCATATCAAAGTCCACGTGGAATTGGTTTATGGAATAATAAAACTGGGCAAAAAAATACAATAGGCGTAGAGGAGTGTTGGGTGCAGGCAGAGTAAAACTGGATCATGTGCAACCCATGATAAAATATCTCCAATGGCACCATCGATTAAACCTCCAGAGTTGGCTAAGCACAGAGTAGCATTTTCCACGTGCAGTTGACCATAGCCAAATTGTCTTACAAAGTGGCTAGGTAGATACTGTTCAAAATTATAATCATTCCATTTTTGTACATCAAGTGAGAGAATCAGATAAATATTAACCATGAAAAGACACCTGACAGCAGCCTCGATATGGTGGTCCCTTCGTTAGTAAAACTCAAACTATGGTGCTCTGTTGCCATGTCGGGAACAACACAGTAAAAGCTCCAACTGTTCCCCATATTTAAAGCTCGCCTGGCCAGAAAAAGTGTAGTATAGGTCAACTTAGAAAACCTATATCTATAAAGGCATATATGTTCCATCCCGTCAGCCTGAGTCAAGCTAGGAGCCATCAAACTCTGATTATACAAAATCAACCAACCCATTAGATAGGTAAACGGAAGCTCTGTTCGAGAGAATTTCTCTCGTCGAGGATCTATTGCCAAATTATAAGCAAGTTCCCATAAACCATCGTTCAAACGACACACCATAGCTGGTATAAATGTTAGTCGATGCTTGAAGACTAGACACACTACAGGAAATAAAACATTCCTGTGGAGACGGTCTACCGAGCCTGAACTTCTAGGGATTACCCATCTTCGGAGCCATAAAGAGAGATACTCAACCAACAAAGCTTTAGACGAAATCTCTATACGAGTAAGTATGAGATAGCTCATAGCCTATGTGCCTGCGGAAAATTCTCCTACACATTCCTCGAAGGACTTATCTTCAACATTATGACTTGCTATGAGTTCTTCAACTCTGGTAGAGCTCAAAGGTCGAAGCGGTCGAATCTCTATGAGTTCCTTCTCGCTTCTATCGTTAAAGAGGTATTGGAACCACTTCCAAATAAAGACAATGCCAGAATCAGTATTGTAATAATGATTACAGGCCAAGTAGTGGCACATCAGCTCTTGATATACTTCAACTAGACGTGACTCAGTCTGTGCTAAATCTGCCAATTCTGTGTTGGTAGGTACGTACTCCTCATATGGAACCTCCCCCAGTGGTAGTGCGGATATGTGTCTCATATCATGTAAAGAGAACCCCAACTCGCCACAAGGAGTAAAAACAGTTCCAGTACTAGAGTTATATCGTTCTAGCAAAACCAAGAATATATTGGCGTTGGGCATAATGCCATAACAAGTGCTAACAAGGCATTGTATAAACTCGAAGATATGAGATTCTCAGTATATTCATCCAATATCCATGTCATTTTCTGATGCCAATAGATATTTTTATTTGTCAACCATCCTGGCAGTCGAACATTCTTCTGAAGATAAACCCCTTCAGCATCAGTATAAATATTGGCGAACAAAAGAGTCTAGATAGGTTGAATCAACAAGGAATCTTTACTTGGTATGTTCCTAGGATAAAGTCCTCGCATTTAGACTGAATGTCCATCACCAAAAATGATAAAATAATCATGTTTGAAGCTGATCTTCCCCGGCTTAGCTCCATTAGTGATAGGAGTCAAATCCCACTCCATCTTACATGGATAGGTAGTGTGGAAGAAGGCAGACATCAAAAACTTCTTATCATCTCGGGGAGATACATGGCCTTACCATAAACAGTGAATAACCACTTCTCCTTCTTATTCTTAGGCTGAGAAAATTGATGAATGGCATCACCAAATAAGAAAGACGGCTTGGAATATGTCTTATTCGCAAAGGAAGTAAGATGTTTGCCGCTTATTAGGGACGCCAATGTTCATTCCCCTTATTCGCTTATCAACAATTGACGTGTGCTGGACATCCTCTTATCAGATTGGGAAAACTCAGTGTGTGATAAGTCTTCTAAATAGTTGGTATGCAGAAGTCCAACAGTGGATCCCATCAGTTCAGCCAGTGGATCCATACCCAAGTCAACTGCTAAAGCCACAAACAAGGAATCAACAAATATCATGAAGGGAAGTACGTAAAAATAATCCTATTTTGAGTCTTTTAAGATTCTAAAGGAGGCATATTTTTTCTATATTTTTGGGAACTATGTGCATATTACGAATACTTCAGGAGATAAGAACATTTTATGCACCAATATGCCCAAAAAGACAGAAAGTGCGCTGACTCGCCAATAATGGGAAAAGTGCGCCGACTCGCCAATAAATAGAAATGTGCGCCGATTCACCAATAATTGGGAAAGTGTGCCAAAATGGTTGTTTCCACTTTGAATTAGGGAGAGTATGCCAAAATGGTTGTTTTTGCTCTGAACGAGGGAAAATGCGCCAAGATGACTGTTTTTGCTATGAACGAGGAAAAATGCGCCAAAGTGACTATTTCTTCTCTGAACAAGAGAAAAGTGCTCGTGTACACGTGTCTTTGTGTTCTAGGTCTTCGTTCTTTTCTTTCTTTCTCCTTTCTGCCATTTTAAATTTTTTTTATATTGTACATGTAAAAGAAAAAAGAAAAAAATAGGGAAGAAGAAAACAGCCGATATGCCTATTAGAGGAGAATGTGCTACCTCTCCTGATGTGACTCTCGATGACGATATATTAAGCCGTTCTCTAGCGGGCTGAGCTGCCGTCAACCTCGCCATTGTTGCTCGAGAAGAGGAGGCAATTCCCTTCCCTTTGCTGCCTTTCTTAGTCGTTTTAGTTTGCTTGGGGGCCATTGTTAAAAGCTTCGAAGGAAGAAGAAAGCTAGAGTTTTCTTGAGGAAGAAGGAGACAAAAAGATTTGAGAGCAATGGAAAAGGTCTCTCTCCCCTCGACCCATCTATTTATAGATTTGGGGGGAATATCTTCGACTACTAAGACTCTTCGGGATCCGTGCAGTAAATCATGATTATAGCCACATTAGCAAATCCGTTAGGATTCTGTCCAGAGTGCGCGCACAAAAATATCAACAACTTTTATGCTTCTAATTCAAAGTAAATTTGAATTCAACTGAATGAATTCAAAACTTTGAAGTGGGTCGTGTAGAAGCCTAAAAAGTGTGCCTCAGATATATGGCACAATTTTCTACAAATAAACCCAACAAGCAGAAGAATAATGCACTTTCTACTTGTTCCATAAGAAAGATGCGCACTTTCTTACTTTGGCGCATTTTCCATTTATTTCAGAGGATGGCGCATTATTCAGAGAGCAAAAAAGTGGTACACTTTCTTAATGTTACAAAAGTTGGCGCATAAACAATCGTCTCTATCTCAAGCATTTAATGCAGTAGACTGATAGCTGATATATGCAGAAACCGAAGAGTTAAAAGTCATTATTACAGTGGAGATGTGACATGCAGACCCAGTTTGTCGTTTAGCGACCCAGCCACTATGTCATTTCTCTTCAAAAATGCAGCGTAGTGCCACTCCCTTCAAAAATGCCCCGCTGTGACATTTTCTTTAAAGGTGTGTCATTGTGCCATTTCCTTCAAAAAGTGTACCGCTGTGCCATTCTCTTCAAAACTGCGTCGCTGTACCATTTCCTTTAAAAGTGCACCGTAGTGCCAACTGACTCAAAAGTGCATTGTAGTGCCAATCTTACCAAAAATGCGACTGTCTCCAGACGACTTCTAAAGTGCGCATATTATCCTTACCCACAGTGAGCAGTTATGAGTGCGTGTCCTTCATGTCGTACTTATCATGAAAAGTATACAAATAACTGTTCCCACAACTATGCTTTTCTCATATAGGAAGCTACATGTCAAGCATATAGCAAGTTGTGCATCTACTCATGCAAAATGTGGGGTGTTAATTGACCAAAAGTGCGTGCATAATGGTAAAATAGTGATAACTGTCCAAAGTGCGTGCATACTCTCGTAACCGATCCTAAATTCTATAAATATAGGTTCTTTGCAACCATGATCAGGACCCATCCACATAGAGGGTAGCCTACCTACACCAACACAGAGAAGAGCATATACAAACAGATAGAGAGAAAGGAACTAGAATTTTAAGCATTTGAAATTCAAGAACAGAGTGGAAGAAATATAAGCTTCTCATGCCGTTGTGTCAGAGCTTTCTTATTGTTCAACTCTCCAAGTTGTTCGTAGCATTCCCTGCAGTTATTTGTCATCATGTACAGTTCTTTGTCAGCGTGTGCATTTCTTCATCATCGAGTGGCCCAAGGAGTAAAGTGATTATCCGCAGATCAGATCTCTACCTCTATACTTTCCCATAATCAATTATATTTAGATTCCTGATTAGGATCTTTTTTTACTTTTCTTTCTTTTCAAAATTTTGTAACATAAAAGTTTCGTATAAACTTTTTCTCGCAAACATCCACTGCTGCAGCTTCCTAATTTTCACAATATGTCGGTATCACCCGAATCTGTGTACTAACCATAGAAAGATCATCTGAGAGCTTCTAGAGCCATTCTGCTCTATATGTTGCAGCTGATAATGCATAGAACTCTGAGAGTAAGGACTGCTTCATCGACTTTCATAATATAGCAGTACCACCCCGGAAGAAGTTACGTCCTCCTATGGATATTTTACTCTTCTTTCCTGAGCACCAACTGGCATCACTGAAGCCTTCCATTAATCTGGATAGTGTCATACCCCGGTTCCGTAGAACCGATTCGTCCTCGCATTTGGTTCCGCATAACCGATCATCCTCGCTGGGCGTGATCTCGTACAAGTCTGGGGTTACACTTGTACAAGGCAAGAACGTACATATGTGTTAAATATCTTTTGTAAACAGTTCCATAACACAGCAGCAGATTATAAAACACACATTTGTATAGGAAGAACATATTCTTTTATTGATTCATTGCAAAGTATAATTTTTTAGCACCGAAATGGAAATGCCTAAACGGCTTACATAGCTTTACATAAAATAAAGGCTGATAGGCTGACATAAAATAATATTCTTATCCCATACATTATGCCCCTTTATTACTTCTTGGAATCTTGAAAGCAGCTACTAGAAATCTTTAAAATACTTTGGAAATAAGAAGAAGTTTGAAAAGACTGCAACGAAAGCTTTAATTCCCTTGAGCCCCCCCTCCCCCCTCCCCCCTCCCCCTCGGTTTATCGGTCACCTGCTTTTCCACAGAGCCGTGGGTCAGTACTTAACTTGCACTCGTGAACATAACTGGCCCACTCACCTAAACCAACACTTCTTAATTAAGGCAACAGTTAAATAGGCAATATTATAAATACAATATTTTAACAAGCAACAGTTTATAAGTAACAGTTCATGCAGTAAAATATATATAAGCTTTGCACATATAAAATCTTTACCCCGGCCAATGACCGTTCCCGTATAATTTATAAGATTGTTCTTACCGCCCCTGTATAATACATTATTAGTATACAACTCATTTTCACTGGGTCATTTGTGGTATAGTAGCACGAAGGACATGCCATATAAGACTTCGATGTGCGTGCGATGCGCTATTCAAAGCAGGTAACAAGCCTCAATGAATGTCTCGCTTATACCCGACGCTACCAAAGTGCTACCATTTTCTCCGGGCCGAACGGTCCCCAGTGCCCCAGGTCCCGTTCGAGAAAATTTACTACCTTGTGCACAAGTTTTTTATGACCATACAATGCATCTACGACTATATGATAGGCATAAATAGCAGTGTAAGATATTGAAATATTCAGAACAATAATGCATATTTCTCCATTCTAATTTTAGCATACTTATTAATTTGATTTGATTGGTAGTCTGTAGACTCCAATTTACCGCTAAGTTATGGCACCAAACCATGACACAATGATTATATCCTTCCCTGTGTTACATAATTAAACTTTTCTCTTATCAATGCAATTCCATTGATTTATAATAATGGTATAAAACTTGTAGCATTAGTGGCTTTATCGATCGTTGGACTTAGCAAGGTTACGAAAGAATATTATTGATTATTGGCATGAAGGAGTAGAGAAGAAAGGACAGAACCGCTCACCGAATAGAGAATATCGATAGAGAAAATATGCTTGTTCTCTCAGGCTCCGGTCACGCATTTATCTATATTGGTACCAACATTTGGTTAGACTACCGGCTTTATTTCTTTCAGAGTTCTCTAGAATGAATGCATGCAATCGATAAAAATAGGCTAAACAATCAATCATCGAAAACCAATCACGAAAACGTATTCATCAAAATCAAGCAACGAAAAACCAAGAAAGCCAACCAAAAGTCCAACAAAAGCTATTAGACTCATTCCAACAGAAGCCGATCCATCAATTGGAAAGGTTCATTGTATTATCTATGATCAATTTTGCCGTAAAGTTTTCCATACTCAATTTTGACTGAGTTAATTGAGCCACAAGCCTTATATCATGCACCGCTAGGAGTGGGGCACTACATAATATACCACTAAGAATTTTTTTCCTCGAAACTTAAAACAAAGGTTCTACCTCTAGGTTATCGAATAAGAAAGGGTACTGCTTCCCCATTTCTTCCTCAAGATCTTATGTTGATTCCTCAACTGTATGATTCTGCCACAATATACGGACCAAAGCTACTGATCAATTCCGTATGGTCTTCTCTTTCCTGTCTTGGATTTGAACTAGTTCTTCTGAGTAAGATAGGTCGGCACTCAGCTCAAGCTGATCGAAGTTCACTACGTGACTCGGGTCATGCATGTATCTCCTTAGATGGAAAACATGAAAGACATCGTGTACTTCTACGAAGGCAGGAGGTAGTACAAGTCAATAAGCCACTGGTGCCACCCTATCTATAATCTTGAAAGGTCCGACAAACCGTGGACTCAGCTTCCCTTTGATGCCTAACCGCATCACATCTCACATAGGTGTCACATTTAGGAACACATGATCACCCTCCATGAATTCCAAAGGTCACTTATGTACATTCGCATAGCTTTTCTGATGACTTTGAGCAACTCAAAGATTTTCCCGTACCATACGAACTTTCTCGATGGCTTGTTTAATAAGTTTTGGTTCGAGTACTTATCGTTCTATCGGTGAATAACAATTGCGTCCATACAGTGCTTCATACAAGGCAATCTTAATACTCGCTTGATAACTATTGTTATAAGCGAACTCTGCCAGCGATAGATAGGTATCCCAAATTGTCTTCAAATCTAGCACACACATTCGTAATATGTCTTCTAGGATTTGGTTTACTTTCTTGGTCTGTCCATCAGCCTGCGAATAGTACACCGAGCTGAAATGCAACTTGGTCCCCATTGTCGCCTGAAGGCTTTTTTAGAATCGAGACATGAATCGCCCATCCCTATCCGACATAATTAAGACTGGCACTCCATGTAATAAGACAATCTGATCTAACTAAATTTGAGCCAAATGGTCAACGCTCCATGTATTTTTGATTGCTATGAAATGAGCCGACTTGGTCAGTCTATCCACGATGACCCAAATCATATTATTTTCCTTTGACGTCCTTGGTAAGCCCACTATGAAATCCATTCATATGTTCTCCCACTTTCATTCCGGAATGGCAAGGTTTTGCCACTCTCCACCGGGTCGCTGGTTTTCTACCTTCACACGTTGATAATCTAGACATCGTGACACAAATAATGCCACATCTTTCTTCATGCCATGCCCCCAAAATATTGTGAGCAGATCCATATATATTTTGGTACTTCCTGGATGCAAGGTGTACTTAGCATAATGAGCCTCAATCAGTATTTCCTTCCTAAGTCCATCATCCATAGGTATACATAATCTGCCCTTAAGCCACAATGTTCCATTCTCGCGTTCCACAAAATCGGTTGCCTTTCCTGCTGAAATCAACTCGCGTATCTTCTGCAAGAATAGGTCATCCTTTTGCAGGGATTTGATATTTTCGAGCAAGTTTGGTTCTAACTACAATTGAGCCAACTGCGCTCCTCGGGTACGAACTTTGTATTCGATGCCCATTTCTTCCAACTCTCGAAGTAACCAGCTTGACACAAATAATGATCCGACAAATTTCTAACTCAATGCATCTGCCATAAGGTTTGCTTTTTCTGGCGTATAAGCAATCGTCAAGTCATAGTTCTTTATCAATTCCAGTCATCATCGTTGCCTCAAGTTTAATTCCTTTTGCGTGAATATGTACTTAAGGATTTTGTGATCCGTGAAGATCCTGCAGGCCACTCCGTAGAGGTAGTGTCGCCACAATTTTAACGCAAACACAATTTTTGCAAGTTCTAAATCATGCGTCGGGTAATTCTTTTCATGTTGTTTCAGTTGTCTTAAGGCATAGGCAATTACTTTCCCACACTGCGTAAGAACACATCCCAATCCTAGCCTAGATATATCGCTGTAGATCTGAAATCTCATAGATCCATATGGAAGAGTAAGAATTGGAACCGAGATGAGCCGCTTCTTCAGTTCCTGAAAACTGCTCTCACAGTCGTCTGTCCATTTGAATACTACTCCCTTTTGGGTGAGACGAGTCAGAGGCGACGCAATCTTCGCGAAGTTATTTATGAATCTCTGATAGTAGCCAGCCAAGCCGAGAAAACTTCTGATCTCACCAGCCGATGTAGGTTGTTTCCAGTCCAGCACTTCCTCTATCTTCTTCGGGTCAACTGATACACCATCTGCTGAAATAACATGCCCAAGAAAAGCCATACTTCTTATCCACACTATAAGAAAAATGACATTTGGTGACGGTCTTTTTATTGACGGTCGGTAAAACCCGTCAAATAAGCTATTTTACTTGACGGTTTAGGCCTTGTGTCAAGTAAACCCTTATTTTGTGTTAAGTTTAAAATATTGTACCCCTTTAGTTGACGAATTTCGGAGAACCGTCACAAAATCTAGCTATTTTCCTTGACGGTTAGGTTAAAGCCGTCAACTAAATTCTGGGGGGTTTTCCCCATCTATTTCATCTGCCTTTATCGTAAATATTCCAAAAAATTTGGGTTAGTGATGGTTTTGATATAATAAGAAAATAGCAGCGACACTGTTCAAGAGCCCGCATCTCTTCGAAAAAAAATTATCCTCAGAAAACCCCTCTTCTCCTCCCGTTCCTCTCAGAAAATCCCTCTTCTCCTAAAGTCCTTTCTCTTTCCTCTCAGAAGACACTCTCCCTCCACTCCCTAAAACCCTCTCCTCGGCATCCCTGGTCTCCTCGGCGTCCCCGTTCTCCTCGGCGATCTACCTACGCTCTTCAAAACCCTATAATCTGCGACAACTTCACCATGCGGCAACTTCGGTCTTCACCATGCGGTAATATGCAATTCTATTCCATATTTTCTCTCTGCAATTCAATTTTTTAGTAATGCAAGTTGAAGTTACGATTTTTTTGTGAATTTTATTGAGAGTATGGTTTCTTGTGTGTAGCAAATAAGGAATTTATTGACAGTATGGTTTTTTGTGGATTTTATTGAGAGTAGGATTTTTTTTTGTCTGGCAACTGTGTCGTGTCCTATTTGTGAATCAGTAGGGTTTTTTGTGGATTTTTTTGGCATACACAACTTTGTCGTGTCCTATTTGAGAATGAGTATGACTTTTTGTAGGTCAATTTTGGCATACTCAACTGTATTGTGTCCTATTTGAGAACCAGTATAGTTTTTGTGGGTCAATTTTGCCATATGATGTTGGTTTTATTTTTATTGACATAACTGAAACTGTGTCGTGTCCTAAATTTTTTTTTTAATTTGTTGGTTTTATTGGCATACTCAACTGTGCCGTGTCCTAGGAGCTTTTTCACAGAACTGAAACTAATTTGTTGTAGTACAGTAGACCAATATACTAATTTGCTGCCTCATTCTTATTACAGGAAAGATAGGAGCACCCAGATTGATGTCATAATTACGGTTATCTAACGCTGCTGCTTAGGTAGATTTATAACCTGGTTATATAATCTGCTGCAATAGAATTTTTGATTGATATACGTGAAATATCAGACAAGACAACCATGTCTAATTCATGGATGTCGAAGGATAGAATGTGCAGTGAATATGAGAAAGGAGTAGAAGTGTTTCTTAAGTTTGTAAAGCTCCATTTGAATAATCCTATTTCTATCGATGTCCATGCGAAAAATATAAAAATTTGATATTCAAAAAGCTAGGGGACGTAAGAAAATACTTATTTAGTAGGGGTATCGATTGAAGTTATACAATATGGATTTGGCATGGTGAGAAACATCTTAACAGAGGATTAACAAGCATTGTAGCAAGTGATGAACAAACACTTAATTATAAATGTGCCTCATTTGAAGATGGTGCAAACGTTGTAGAAATGGTTAATGCGGCATATGAACATGTTTTCGGTGACCCAAAGGCATTTAAATCTCTACTTGAAGATGCCAAAAAGCCTCTTTATCTTGGTTGTTCAAAGTATACAAAGCTATCGGGCTTGATGAGATTGTATAACATTAAAGGAAGATACGGGTGGTCTGATAGTAGCTTTTCTGAGTTGTTGAAATCACTTTATGATATGTTACTAGCACAAAATGAAATACCTTCATCCATGTACGAGGCTAAGAAGTTAATGACTGCCCTGGGTTTGGAATATGAGAAGATTCATGCATTTCCCAATGATTGCATACTTTATAGAAAAGTGTATAGCAATTTATTTGAATGTCCCACTTATGGAACGTAAGATGGAAGAAGGCAAATGGTGGTTCTCATCAAATTCTAATTAAATACCTTCCAAAATTTTATGGTATTTTCCTCCTATTCCTTGGTTTAAACAGATGTTTCAACCCTTACAGACAGCAAGGTACTTAACTTGGCATGCTTCTGAAAGAGTAGCTGACGGCAAACTTCGTCACCCTGCAGACGCCTTATCATGGAAGCTATTTGACCATAAGTAGCCAGGTTTTGCGAAAGAACCTAGAAACCTTCGACTGGCGCTTTCAGCTGATGGCATAAATCCACATAGGTCCCTTAGAAGTAAGTACAGTTGTTGGCCAGTTATATTGGTAACCTATAATCTACCGTTGTGGTTGTGCATGAAAAGGAAATTCATGATGTTGTCGCTATTGATATCAGGTCCGCACCAACCGGGCAACGATATTGATGTTTATTTAGCACCATTAGTTGAAGACTTGAAACTTTTATGGGAAGAGGGAGTTGAAGCTTATGATGCACAAAATAAAGAGTACTTTACTTTAAAGGCTATATTGTTGTGGACCATCAACGATTTTCCTGCCTATGAAAATCTATCTGTTTGCACTACTTAGGGGTATTATGCTTGCCCCATATGCGGGAAAGATACTTATGCGCCTAGACTGAAACATAGTGGTAAAAATGTGTATACTGGTACAAGGAGGTTTCTCCCACGCCACCATCCGTATTGTAGTCAAAATAAAGTTTTCAATGGTAAGCAGGAATTTCCTGGTCCTCCAACACCATTGAGCAAAAAAGAGATATTAGAAAAGGCTAGTCAAATTTCGAACTCCAGGGGTAAGAAACATGAAAAGTGCAAAGCATCAAAGTCTATGAAAGAAGATGGCTGAAGAAGAAGTCAATCTTCTTCACACTTGACTATTGGGAACACTTGCATGTTCGCCACACACTCGACGTTATGCATATCGAGAAAAATATTTGCGGGAGCATATATGGTATATTGCTTAACATTCCTGGAAAGACAAAGGATGGAGTCAATGCTCGTATTGATCTTGTGGAGATTGATCTTGTGGAGAAGGGACAAAGGACGAAACTACAACCTGATTTAAAAAAAAATTATACTTATTTGCCGTGAACTTGTTATACCTTAACAAAGGATGAGAAGAAGATATTTTGTCAAACATTGTTAGACATAAAGGTTCTGGAAGGTTACTCTTCTACTATCAGAAATCTTGTCTCAATACAAGAATTGAAGCTTTGTGGTCTCAAATCTCATGATTGTCATGCCCTAATGCAACAACTACTACCCGTGGCAATCCGTTTAGTTCTGCCTAAGCCGGTTAGAGTTGCTATTACTCAGTTTTGCTTTTTCTTCAATGCAATATGTAAGAAAGTGGTGGATGTGAATATGCTAAGCGGTATTGAAAATGATCTTGTGGTCACATTATGCATGCTGGAAAAGTACTTTCCACCGTCTTTCTTTGACATTATGGTCCATTTATCTCTACATCTTGTTGTACAAGTCAGGATTTGTGGACCCATTTTCTTGACGTGGATGTATCCTTTTGAAAGGTGCATGAAATCTTTGAAGGGTTATGTGTGCAATCATAACCGTCCCAAAGGATGCAATACAGAATATTATATATGCAGAAGAAGCAATAGAATTTTGTAGCGACTATCTATCACATTTTGAGATAATAGGAAATCCCTTTGCAAGGAAGGACAACATTCAAGATGAAAAACCTTTGCCTGGAGGTCGTTTCATAGCAATTGATCGTGAAGAATGGCAACAAGCCCATTGATATGTTTTAGAGAACACAGATGAAATTGAACCTTCTATTGAGTAAGCTTCTTTATCCTAAATTTTCTAATTTTCAATTCATTGTATGAAAATTGTTACATTGTATAATAAGTTCTCAAAATGACTTGACAGCGAGCATATATAGTGGTTACACTTACAACATCCCCTTAAGTCTAAAAATAGAAAGTGGTTGCAGGACAAACACAATCAGACATTTATCTATTGGTTACAACATAAGCTAGTTGTTAAAAAAAATTAATATATTATATTCTTTCTTATTCAGAAGTTAAAGAATATTAATAATATTGAATTTGTATAGTTTGATGGTGCATTAAATGTGAAAGAAGATATCTCACAAACTGTCAAGTGGCTAGCACAAGGGCCTAGCCACCATGTACTTAAAAGTTCTGGATATATTATTAATGGTTAATGCTACCACGTGAAGGATCGTGACAATGTTCGAGTTAGCCAAAATAGTGGATTTAGTCTTGTAGCTACAACAATACAGATTGCATGTTCGAAAGATAAGAATCCTATAGTAGGGGACATGTGTTTCTATGGAGTTATCAAAGAAATATGGGAGCTCAATTATCATAGCTTTAATATTCCAGTATTTCAGTACAATTGGATCGAGAGTAAGGGTGTTAAGGTTGATGAATTTGGTTTCATATTGGTGAACCTTCATCGAGTTGGGTACAAATCAGATTATTTTATTTTAGCATCGCAGGCCAAACAAGTATTTTATGTAAAAGACCAACTAGATCCTCAATGGTCTGTTATTTTGTCTACTAGTCCAAAATATTATCTACACAAAGAAGATTCTTAAGACATGGATAATTTGATGGAACATCATTCCTTTACTAATGCATCATTGAATGATGGGTTGTTAGATGTTGGGGATGATAATAATATATTTTATAAAAGAGTGGGTTGTGAAGGGGATTGGGTTGATTAGTAAATTTGTATCTGTGATTCCTTTACTTGTTTGGTTTATTTTAGCTCATTTACTTATTTAAAGAGTGTTAAGCTTGCTCTAAGTGCTACTGTCTAACATGTCTTTAGTTTGACATAAAGATGAAACCTCCTCATGAAACTCAAGCTCTGAGGTTAATAGATATATTTAACTACCTTGTTTCTGTTATCACAGGAGGAAGCTGGCCCCTCCAAAAGAGGAAAATAGGGCCTATAATGATGGAGAGAACAATTAAAAGGAGAAGTGATGGTACGAGGAAGATTGTCACTTTCAACGAGGCTGGACAGCCTATCGGAGAGGTCGAGGCAGAATGTGTTAGTCTTCTAGGGGTTGTTGCACGATGTATGATACCAATCACTTACAATGATTGGCGAAGAGTCCCAGAAAATGTTAAAGAGAATGTATAGACCTCAATTGAGGTAAATTTATATTGAAGATTAAATTTTTTTTGAGTTTATTGCTTGGTTATTAGTAATCGTACTTAATATGCAACAAAGTTTTATTGTGGATCCACGAGCTAAATTTTTTTTAATGCAAACTATGGGTGTTGCAACAAAGTCATTTCGACATACCTTAACAGAGTATGTTCTTACCAATATGGACAATATTGCAGTTTTGAAATATCTACCTCCAATTTATAGTTTCATCCATCAAACTCAATGGAGCAAGTTTGTGACATCTCGACTTTCTGAGGACTTTCAGGTATCGGTCTCGAGAATTTGATTAACTTCTCTACTTCATACGTTGTTATATATCATATGTTACTTATGATTTTAGAAGCTTACCAAAGAGCAACAAAATATGAGAGGCAGACATGTGTACAACCATAGGCTAGGCAGAAAAGGCTATACGGGTTTACGAGAAGAAATTTAAGTAATCTGAACTCTGATACAACTCTTTAAAACAAGTGATGGATGCAATGCAAATGTGTACACTCACCTATGTTCATTTTTATCATAAAAAATAGAAGAAGCATGCAACATATACGGAGGAGGAGGTAGATCGCTGCCATTTTTGGAAGCTAGCTCAAAAAAAACAAAGAAAGTCTATAGGGGATGCTAATGAACATGCTGAAGAAGATGATTCTCATTCGTTAGTTTATGATCCTGCTACGCAAGCAATGGTAGATAAGATTATAAGAAAGTCTCAACTTTAGTTCATTTTCATAACATTCTTTTAAGATACTAACATAAATTCTATATTGTTATCATAACATTCTTCACTTCGTATTAAGATACTAGCATAAATTCTATATTTTTATAGGATGGAGTTAAGAAAAAAATTTCTTGTAGCGAGTTGTCTATTCTGGTGAATTATGATGCTCTGTGTTATGCAATGGAGAAGCCCGAGCACAGTGATCGTGTTACGACCATGGATAAATATGTCACCCCAAGCTCTTATTTCCATACTCCTAAAGCTCTGATTGGTTGGGAGGAGGAGAAACAAAAGTTGCTTGAGGAGATTGAGAAACAAAACAAGATGATAAGTAAGTTACTGACACAAGATAACTGTGGTACACCAATTTTTGATACTGGTTCCAACTTTCCGGTAATCAGATCCTCAATTCCTCCAATCCCTCCCATAAATGCACCTAGTTCAGCTGCCAAAGGATCGCGGAGGCTAAGTGTTATGAAAAAGGTCTAATTTTATCCCCTTATCTAGAATTATGAATTTAAGTGCTAACATTTTCAAACTTTTCTGATAAGGTTGTAAATGCACAGTCCCCTTTGAAAAGTAATGAAGACATGGTTCATGCAAAAAAATCTAAATGCAAGAAGAGTATACGAAAGGTTGTCACTTTTTTTTTGAATGAGTACATGCTTACTTTTGTCATGTTTTGCCACTTTGAACTTGTGTTAATTTTTTAGGAATCTAATGTGGTGAAGGAAAAGACACCAACTAAAGAGAAGACACCAACTAAAGTCAAATCACCTACGAGAGCTTGTACAAGAATTACAAGGTCTTTTAAGAATCCACCTGGAATGGAATACTTTGCTATCCTGGCACAAAAGTTGATAAGTAAACAAATGATAATTCGGGTTCCATGTGATATTGACTTGTTTGGTAATGCAATACGTACTTGTCTAGTCTAAGAGGATATTGACTGTTTTGTTAACATGCATCCTCTTACAACAAATTGTATTCAGATATACATTAGGTACAAGAATAATTTGCTCTTTAAATTTTTTTCTTATTACATTAATAAGTTGAGTTAACTTATCTGCAAACCGCAGATCATTGTACTATCGTTTAAAGGACCTAAACACTGATAAAAATATTTTATTTATCGACCTAAGAAAAGTATCCACTTCTGGGTTAAAAGATATTTTTGCATCACGGGATACAAGAGCAAGAGATATTTGTAACGGTCTAAAATATGGAAAGCAAAGTCGACTATTTTTTATGCCATACAACCCAAGGTATTACATTTCTTACTTTTTTCTTTTATAAAGTAAATTCAGAATTTTCCTATACACTCACAAACACACTCTACACTCTGGCCTCTACACTATCCTACTTAACAAACTATATTACCACTGACACACACTCTGGCTACTACACTATCCTATTTAACAGACTCTAATATATACTACAACTGATCGTAATAGACCCTCTAACTCTGATACCTTAACTTGTATATATCTTGGTGTTATATGGTGTTACAGAGATTATTGGGTTTTGGTTGTCATTGATATTGTACGAATGAAAGCGTACTACTTGGATTCTTTGGGGGGTCGCATATGTGAGGACCTTAAACAAATTGTAACAAGGTATGCATGAATACATCTATCCCAAATCTTCGCACAACTATAGTTAATGTTGTATGCTTTAATAATGACAAATAATATTGTCCACTTTAATTTGCATAGTGGGCTTCAGATGTATCATGCTCAATGTGGAAACCAAGTTAAAAAAATTAAATTGAATTAGTTATCAATTACGGTACAATATATTTCTCTCGTTAATATATATAAATAAGAAATGAACAAGTGTGTAAGGACTTTGCTTTTCTATGCATTGGTGCCAGAACAAAGTGGCGCTATCGAATGTGGTTACTACGTGATGAGATATATGAAAGAGATCATAAATAATCCAAGATTGCTTAATCCCAAGGTGCTGTTCTGATTAATCAACATGTATATTTAAAATATATTACGATCACTTATATTTTTTTCCTATTTACAAACAGTACAATGAGAAGAGTGAGTACAGCTTTGACGAGATTAATGAAGTTTGCATTGAGTGGATGGATCATGTGTCACCGTTCTTGACCTAGCCATTCCTAAAGGTAATTTTTGGACTTTATCTATGATTTGTAGTCATTATGTGCTGTATATTTATGCATTATTGAATATAAGGATATTGTTTAGTAGTGAAGTATCATTGATGCCCTTAATTTTGTGTTCAGGATACTTGCTGATATTGATACTCATGATACTAAGCCACTACTAGTATTAGCTCTGATACTCATGTTCAGGATACTTGTGTTGAGGATACTTGCTGATACTATACCTAGGGCTAATTGCTGATACTCATATATTTTCTCTGATACTTTGGTACTACTAAGCCACTACTAGTAGATATTAGCATCAACTTGAGCTATACTGTAGATATTAGCTCTGATACTAACTATACCTAGGGCTAATTGCTGATACTCATGTATTAGCTCTGCTACTTTGATACTACTAAGCCACTACTAGTAGATATTAGCTCTGATACTTTGATACTAACTATACCTAGTATATATTAGCTCTTATACTACTAACTAGCCACTACTAAACAGGGCCTTATTACCACAATGCTCTGATACTTCACTACTAAGCTCTGATACTTCACGAAGCTCTGATACTTCTACTTCACGAAGCTCTGATACTTCTACTTCACTAAGCTCTGATACTTCACTAACAATGTATTTTTAATTGGCTACAGGGATTTCATGAATGATGGTTTATGAAGCTGCGGGCTTCGGTTTTGGGTATTTTGTGTTTGTGAAGCTTCAACTTCGGTTAATGGTATTTTGTTGTATTTTGGCACTTTAGTGAATGAAATGGGTTTGGTATCATGTACCAGTGTTCTATGAACAAGTTTTTTGTTGTTGATTATTGTACAAAAGTACTAGTTGAATATTGTACGAACATGTTTATTTTTGTTAATGTAAAATATGTCTATTATAAGTTATTTGATGTTTGTGAGAGTTTCTGAAATTTATATTATCTTTTTTTGGAATTGATATTATGCATGGATCTGACAACGTAAATGGGAACCGGCAACGTAATGGGAATTGATAAACATGGTCTCTTGACGGCTGAAAAATGTCAACAAAAATAACCTATGTTGATGGTCATCAACCGTCAGCTAGGCCACAGTCAGGAAAAGTATGCACCTATATTGACGGTCAAAACACTGGATTTAGTTGACGGCTAAAACCCGTCAACTAAAGTCACTTCGGCAACCGTCAACTAAAGTGAGGACTTTTGCTGACACTGGCCTAGCTGACGGAAGGGAAACCGTCAACTATACCCTTTGGCGACGGGAAAAAGCCGTCAGCAAAAGTCATTTTTCTTGTAGTGCCAGAACTCGTATTTGCTTAACTTCGCATATAACTGATATTCACGAAGTGTCTACAGTACGGTCCTTAAATGTTCAACGCGAGTTTCTCTGTCTTTCGAGTAGATTAAGATATCATCGATGAACACAATGACAAACTTGTCTAAGAAGGGTCAGAATACTCGATTCATCATATCCATGAAAGCCGCTGGAGCATTGGTCAAACCAAAAAGGCATAACTAAAAACTCGTAGTGTATATATCTTGTACGAAAAGCCAACTTCAGAATATCCTCTGGTTTGATCTTCAACTGGTAAAATCCTGAACGAAGATCAATCTTTAAAAATACTTTTGCGCCCTAAAGTTGATCAAATAGATCATCAGTTCTTGGCAACAGATACTTGTTCCAGACTATCGCTTTGTTTAATTTTCGATAATCTATGCAAAGACGTATTATGTCGTCTTTCTTCTTCATAAACAGCACTGGAGCTCCTCAAGGTAAAATACTGGTACAAATGTAGCCACGATCTAGTAACTCTTGTAGTTGTGACTTCAGTTCCTTCAATTCGGCAGGAGCCATCCGATATGGAGCTTTTGATATCGGCCGAGTATTTGGAAAGATGTCAATACTGAACTCAATTTCTCGGTCTGGAGGCATTCCAGGTATCTCCTCTGGAAATACGTCGGGGAATTCTGCTACTACTTCGGTCTCTCCCGAGTTTGCGCCCTTCATTTGAGTGTCCCGTACAGAAGCAAGGTACCCTTCATACCCCAAATATAGCATACGTATTGCCGTCATGTCCGATACCATCATCATTATTTTAGCCGCCGGACTACACGAATAAGAGAACTCTGCCTCACCAGGAATGTGAAACACAACTCTCTTCTCTGCACGTACTTTCCACTGATACAAATGTACCTATCCCTACAAATTAAACTTGCAGGCAAATCTATTCAGGATGGAGTGTTGACACTAAGATTCATATCTAACGGTGTCTTACAAATTTTATGTTCATTAGCAAATGCAGATGATATGAAGCTATGTGTAGCACCAGAGTCAAATAGTACACGAGCAGGTATTTCTCTGTAAAGCAATATACCTGTTATGACAGTGTTTGAGGCAAGAACTTCTTCTTGAGTCAGTGCAAATACTCTACCATGTCCTCCTGGTTGTGGGTCTGAGCATTCATAACTGCCACCGGTGGAGCTCGTGGCAGTTGTCCACGATTCTGATTGTACTGTTGATCATGATTCTGATTGCGATATTGATCGTGATTCTGATTTCTTCTTCCATTATTGTACCACGCAGTCTTGTGATCCAAACTGCCACACTTAAAATATCCATCCCGACACTCATCATGACGGTGTCCAATATGCTTCCACATGTTACAATATGGTCACTAAAAGGGTCCCATGTTGTCATTTGTGTTTTGACGCTTGGAAGCATCAGATCTATTTGTTGCCATGGATCGTTTATAGCTGTTTCCACGGTTGTGCTGGGTCACCCCTCGAGGATAAAATTTCTCCATCTCGAGAGCCGCTTCATAGGCTTCCCGGTACGTCGCACACTTCCGGTTGAGAACATTACTTTGTAATCCCTCATTCAGACCTTCAATGAATCACATTTGTTTTGCCTCATCGTTTGATAGCATGTAGCAGCCGAACTTGGATCGCTTTAAGAACTCTGCTTCGTAGTCGATGATGAACATATTGCCCTGCTCGAGCGCTACAAACTATTTTTCTTTTCTGTGACGGACAGTTGATGGAATGAACAGTACGATGAATACCTGCTTAAATATCTCCTAAGCCACTTTGGCTTCTTAGTTGGCACCGCATAATGCTTGTCTCTTCGACTCCTACCAATCTTCTGCTTTGAGACATAGCTGCACAGTCGCACAATCCACTCTTTTGGTGCCTTGTACATCCAACATACGAAAGATGCCCTCTAAAGTCTTTAGGAAGCCCATTACTTCCTCTGGTTCTGCCTTGCCATTGAACTCAGGTAGATTGTAACTTTTGAATTCAGAAAACTTGAATGTTGGTCGACTTATTGGAGGCTGTTCCGTCTCTTCTGCTTCTACTACTACTGTCTCTTTTGCGGTAGTCACTTTGGTCTCGTTGTTATTCTCAGTTAATGTAGCCACCAGTTGAGACAAGTTATCAACTTGCTGCTGTTGCGCATCGAATCATGATTGAAACTGGTTGGTTAGCTGCACTTAAAGCTCACGATGCTGTTCCTCAATCATCTTGTGATGTACACCGCTCTGCTTCCTCTGCGCCTCTAACATTTTTATAAATTTTTCCAATGGGTCAGACGATGATGTCACCTTGGCGCTATCACCCTTAGTCATCTGCAAAATAAATAACTTCCATTAGCACTCATAAAATATTTATAGGCTTATTGTATGGAATATTATTTCAAGCAGCACTATCGAAAAGCAAATCATCTGAGAAATTTTTATTGTTTGAAAACTTCCACTTGAAAATCATTTTTTTGAAATTTGAGAAACTTTAAACCGTGCTCTGATACCAACCTATCATGCCCCGGTTCCGCAGAACCGATCGTCCTCACTGGGCGTGATACCGTACAAGCTGGAGTTGCACTTATACAATGCAAGAATGTGTACATGTGTCAAATATCTTTTATAAACAGTTCTACAACACAACAACAGATTATAAAACACACATTTGTATAGGAAAAATAATAATTCTTTTATTGATTCATTACAATAAAGTATAATTTTTTCATCACCGAAATGGAAATGCCTAAACAGCTTACATAGCTTTGCATAAAGAAATACTGACAGGCTGACATGAAATAATGTTCTTATCCCACACATTATGCCCCTTTATTACTTCTTGGAAACTTGAAAACAACTACTAGAAATCTTTGAAATACTTTGGAAATAGGAAGAAGCTTGAAAAGACTGCAACAAACGCTTTAATTTCCTTGAGCTCCCCCGGTATCTCGGTCACCTGGTTTTCGCACAGAGCCGTGAGTTAGTACTTAACTTGTATTGGTGAGGAAAACTGGCCCACTCACCTTAACCAACACTTCTTAATTAAGGCAGCAGTTAAATAGGCAATATTATAAATGCAATATTTTATTAGCAACAGTTTATCAGCAACTGTTCATGCAGTGAAATATATATAAGCTTTGCAAATATGAAATCCTTACCCCGGCCAATGGCCATTCCGGTATAATTTACAGGATTGTTCTTACCGCCCTTGTATAAGACATCATTAGTATACAACTCATTCTCACTGGGTTATTTGCGGTGTAGCAGCACGATGGACATGCCATATAGAACTTCAATGGACGTGCTATGCGCCATTCAAAGCAGGTAGCAAGCCTCAATAAATGTCTCGCTTAAACCCGGCGCTACCAAAGTACTACTATTTCCCTCGGGTCGAACGGTCCCTAATACCCCAGGTCCAGTTCAAAAAAATTTACTACCTTGTGCACAAGTTGTCCATGACCATATAATGCATCTACGACTATATGATAAGAATAAATAGTAGTGTAAGGTATTGAAACATTCAGAGAAACAATACATATTTACCCATTCTAATTTTAGCATACTTAATCATTTGATTCGATTGGTAGTCCGTAGACGCCAATTTACCACTAAGTCATCGCACCAAACCATGACACAATGATTATATCCTTCCTTGTGTTACATAATTAAACTTTCCTCTCATCAATATAATTCTATTGATTTATAATAGTGGTATAAAACTTGTGGCATTAATAACTTTATTGATCATTGGACTTAGCAAGGTTATGAGAGAACATTATTGATTATTGGCATGACAAAGTAGAGAAGAAGGGACAAAACCGCTCACTAAATAGAGAATGTCGAGAGAGAAAAGATGCTTGTTTGCTCAGGCTCCGATCACGCGTCTATTTGTATTGGCACCAACATTTGGTTAGACTACTGTCTTTATTTCTCTCATAGTTCTCTATAATGAATGCATGCAATCGATAAAAATGGGCTAAACAATCAATCATCGAAAACCAATCACGAAAATGCATTCATCAAAACCAAGCAGCAAAAATCCAAGAAATCCAAGCAAAAATCCAACGAAAGCTATTGGACTCATTCCAACAGAAGCCGATCCATCAATTGGAAAGGTTCATTGCATTGTCCGTTATCCATTCCATAGTAAAGTTTCCCCATACTCAATTATAACTGAGTCAATAGAACCACAAGCTATATATAGTGCACCACTAGGAGCGGGACACTACAGATTATGGCTGTTGTATAGGATATACCACTGAGTCCACTTGAGAATTCTGACGACTCTCTTCACAGCTTTCAGGGTTCAACAACACACATACTATTCGTGAACTAACTCAGCATCCCTACAACAAAAGATATATCAAGCCTAGTTGTAATCGCAGCTTGAATTATGCACCTGATGATGCTCGAATACACCATTTGTCTGATGGTTTTCTTTGGATTAGGCTTCTTTATCTTTATGTTACATCTGAGGAGTATCGACCTTGTTACCCAAACTATGTGACCAATCTTTTCATGCAGAGATCTTGTGATTGAGCAAGCCCACCTGGCATCCGGATTAACTTATATCCTTAGGATGACATCCTCAATCCCATATCCTAAGTTTGGACAAAATGATATCTTTGTTCTAGTAACACTTCTATATCCACAGCTGGGATTAGCAAATCGTCCATATAGATACAAAAGATGACTCCTTTATTATCAGTGAACTTCGTGTACACACTCTTGTCTGTCTCACTGATCTAGTGACAACTTTGACTAGATGACTTGTCAAAATTCTGCTGTCACATCCTGGGATTTTCTTTAGGTCGTATTGATATAGCACCAACCCGCAGACTGTCTTCAAAAATGAATGACAATAATTTTGACTATTGTCCATGAATCTCTTATGTCTGTCTTCCTCCAAGACTTGCTGCCTTTTCTTTATCTGATAAACAATCAGCTTATGAATAGCATCTACGATAATTATCATCCTGATATATGACACATTCAACGAGGTGCTGTCACGCCCCAGTCCCAAAATACCGAGGGACTAGACACGTGGCAATGGCCAGCAGTACGCACCGATGGACAACCCAATTTAATGGATCCACATAAGATATAAAATATGATCCACAGAATAAATAAGGAATATAAATCACCAGCTAGTCTCAACAAAGTGCTTCGGGAAAACAACTCGATAAACATCTGATACAATGGTTCAACAGACCAGAATATAAATGACTGAAATAAATAAATAATACTGAGCATGAAACATGGATGCTCAGGAAAAGTCTTCGGCTAACACCTCGTCCTCAGATGGCGGTACAGCTCCTAGATCAGCTCCTGCTCCGGTCCCGTATACCTCGGGATAGATCTCGTCCTCAAATCCTGGGGACATAATCCGGATCCAGGTCCTCATGGGACATAGCAAGGTACAATATAATACAAGCCAAAATATAAGCAGTGCAGATAGTAAATGAAATAAATAGGGCAAGTAAGTAACCATCTATGTGAAATACAAGATGAGAGCAGCACGAGTACTCAGGCTGAGCCACTACAAGCTCTGTGTCGGGGAGCCGGTAGTGGTAATAACAAGTAATGTGCCTAGCTCTGCTACGAGAGTCTACGGCCTCACAATAGTAGTAGGTATATATAGAAAATAGCCTGTAGCCTGTGTGTCTCTTCCCACCCAATGTAACCACGCATATCATGACCATAACGTCTCATGTCCATGTCAAGCGGGATCATCACTAATGCAACAAGTCATATGTATCTATGATTATAGTATCTCTGTCAAGTCCTGTATCCTATACAGAATCACCACGAATATCTCGGGAATATCCTGTCTCATGAACAGTGTCAAGTGTCCTGGGTCGTATGGTACTTGATAAGACAAGTACGAGAATATAAAGTGTCACGAATGTCCATCTCTAAATGACAGTACCCAACACCGCGTACAGTGTTGGCACCCGACTAATAATCGGACGCTAAGTACGTCACACGGTCCTAGGTTGAGCATGCACAGCAATATAAATAGAGTAAGAAATAATATATAACAATACTGCAGAGTTTGGCAAGGTACACTTGCCTGATGTTTGAATATTAACTGTCGTCCTGGTATCGGTGGATCCGGTAGGTACTCCTCCAAAAGCTGTAATAAACATCACCAACAGTCTCAGAAGATATCAAACTGCTAGAAATGCCTGTCCTTACGTCCAATTTGGACACAGGGGCAAAAAGGTCATTTCCGTGCCAAAGCGGGGTCCACATGTGGGCCACTTTGCACCGAAAAGTGTGTCAGGGTCAAAGGTCTCCAAATTTCTCAAACTTAGTGTCTACAAGTTAGGAACGATGATACGAACCCAACGGAACTTCCAGAATTGGATTCCGATGAGCCGATCACAAAATCGCCCGTCAAGTGGAGCTTGTGGGGCCCACGATACACGATTTTGTCAACGTTCTCAGAATCGAACCAAACTTGGGTCACAGGACCAGCGTATCGCTACGACTCCTATGGCGCAAGTTTCGTCTCGACCCGACATGTGTACACAAAGTTACAGCGTGTTCCAAAAAAGTTGGATACGGGGTGTTGTTCGCGGATACGTGTTGATTCCGAGGTGCACGCACCTCCGAATCGACTTCTGCGAAATCCCACACATCCGTATCAACGACGCACACATTTTGGTAAAGACCGCGTGCGACCAAGTCATCCCATTTGGCGGGGCGCACTCAGTTCCGGGGTAAAATAGGACGTTGGTTTTCCTGTTTTTGGATCGCGGTGTGCGATCACCACAGGACGCGATGCACCGAACGGGTTGCACGGACACCGAGAGGGTTTTACAGTCTACGCGTAGCAACTAACGGAATCGAAAATGGAGTTGCGAGGTGAGAGAAGACGGTACCTGAACAGGGCTCCATGAACGCTAAATTCCACGTATCCGAGTGTCTGGATCGCGTCCCGGTCCTGTGTCCGCTGTGTCCGGTCTGCTGATGACGGGGATCTGGTAACGTGCCCAAGTCCTCAGGTCCCACAGTACCAGTGAAGTGTCTGCGAGCTTGCAATATGTGGAACCCATGCATCTCACCATACCTTCAGAAATCCGGCAGTCCACCTTTTGCATTAGCAGTTGTCAAGAGATTTATATTGTCCATGTCCCAGAACTTGACTATAAACTCATCTCCAGCGGCTAAGAATCTATTTTTTTTTTATTTGTACCAAACTGTACAACCCCGACTGATCTTTTCCAGAGAGCTAGAAGAAACATGATAGCTCAAGCAAATATCAACAACTCCTCCTCCTTTGTAAAAAACCAATCCTTTGCATGTTTTGCTTTTAAAATCACTTCTGCCAAGGTTCATTAAAGGGGCGAGTACCAAGGCCTTTGCTCTTGAAGGTCCTCATGATGCGTCATCTCTTTACAGTGCTCACGAATATCCACCACGGAACATCTGCAACCAGCATCCAGTCCCCATCTTTGTCTTCGTACATCAATAAAAACTCTGATGTTCCATCCAGGAACTTTTTGGCACTTAAGTCATCTAACACCATGAATATTAATAGTATCTCTCAAGCGTATACAGAAGGTGGCTTCGCGCGCAGCTTCAGATTGAAACATGGATTTAAGAGTGGAAGCAAGTTTGTCATAGGAGCAGTGAGCCTCAAGATCCACCTTCCTCCCTATGGGGTCTCCGTCCATGTACACCTTGACGAGTAGAGATTTCCTCGAAGGACCACCTCTCTTTTCCTCATTCTGCTCGCAAGCGCCTCCTTTGGACAGATTGTTTATGATGCACCTCTTCCTTGAAGCTATCACAGGCGGCCATCCAACAACTGCACACATCTTTTTGACGATCCTTTGTCGCGCCTCCGGCTGGAGCTGGTTCCTCCAGTCGACCGCCTTCGCCGATTCCATTGTTGGTCCATATTTCTCGAAAGGGCTCAAACAAGGAAGAAGGTGAGAGAGATCTGGGAATGAGGGTTCGAGGTAGGGCTCTATTCGGTTGCTCCTCCTCCTCTCTCTTCTCTGGAGAGAGAAGAAAAAGATGAGAAAAAGAAGGAGAAGAAGAAGAAGAAGAAGAAGAAAGAATTGGAAGGAGGTCACGTATGAATGGAGAAGGAGGGAGGAGAGAGAGAGAGGGGGGTTTTTCTATGCATTGGGATTAGGGCCAGCTTGGGAGTTGTGAGGGAGATGGTGATGGTTTTATAGGGAGGGGTGCATTGGATGGAGGGTGTAGATTAGCCCAATTAAAATAGAGGGCTAAGATCTATCATGAAGACTTGATTTTCTTCATGTAAAGGAGGGGAAGAAAATGTTGACTACGGTCAACACAAGGAAGGCTCTCCATTTGGTCATGGCCAATAGGGTGAGGGCACCTAAATTAAATAATTGCAACTTAGTTTCTAGGGCTTTTAAAAAGTTTTCGGAGTCCAATAAATTCACAAAAAAATACCCTATGTCCGGTTTTCCATTTTACAGCATAAAATATTATTTCCATAATATTTTAACACCAATTAAGAGCATATAAAATCTTCCAATCATAATTACCTTGGTTCTTTATCCAGAAAATACCGAAAATTGGCAAAAATTCATATTAAAATTATTCTGAAAAATAGGGTGTTTACAGGTGCCAAAGAACTCAATCCCTTGTATCTGAGAAACCCCCTAGGATACAAGCCTAGTCTTGAACTCAATTGTTCTTCTGCTTCCATTTTCTTCTAATGAAGTTATATAAGCATCTGATAAGTTTAGCACCTTTAGACATATTGATCAACATCCAAGTGTTGTTAAGGGGTCAATCTCTTCATGGATTGCCTCCTCTTAGTAGAGTAATTCTCTGGTCTTTATTGCCTCATCATTGGTAAGTGGCATAACCTCTATATGATAGGTGATAAGATTATCTTTGGTCCTTCAATCCCCCGACTCTTTTTGCTGACTGCTCTTTGAGTTATGGTTCAAATGTTGTCTCTTAAAAGATAACTCATTCCTGGACTACGTCTTCTTCTACATAAGTGCCAATAACTCTAGCTGATAAGGTCCTCCGAAAATTAATCATATGCCAAAACCTCCCACAATCGAATAATATTCATGTGGATCTGAATTTGAACCAGAGTTACATCAGAAGTGATGAACGATACTTAGGACATGATCGTAAGTGCAACATTCTCCTACAAATAATCTAGAAGGACCTTTGTACAACAATATAGAAATTATCATAATTGTCAATTGTTGGTCCTTCATATCTACACCTTTAATGGATTGGGAGAGTAAGAAGGTCATTCCATAGTAAATTCTATGTTCTAGGCTGAATGACGAGAATCCAAATAAAGATACACGTTCCATAGTCAATTCTATATTCTAATAAGCTAAATGATGAGAATCCAAATAACGATGCATATTCCATAGTCAATTCCATATTCTAAGCTGAACAATAAGAATCCAAAGAATGATGCATATTCCATAGTTGATTCCATTTTCTAAGCTGAACGATGAGAATCCAAAGAACGACGCTCTCCGTCTTGATTACTTCTGAGTCTATTGAGTTATAGACCGGTATTACGCTCAGCTCCAAACTAGAAGTCCTTGAGGTTCTCGAATGCCTCATCCCTCAATTATGATAAGATACGCGAATGCGTTTCCTGAGAAATCATCGAGGAAAGAAGTGATAACTTTTCCCGGCCCTATATGGAGAATAGAAGTCACAAATATCTTAGCGCACCAGCTCCATTGGACTTGTACTTGTAGTCATCCGTCTAAACGGCTTTCTGACTACCTGTGTCTGAACATAGTCATCACCTCCCTCCACCTCCTTATCCCTACATCTTGGAGATATCCATGAACTAGACATCTTTGTTGGAAAAGATATATCTTAGTCAGATGCGTTACAACTCAATAAGAACAATCTCTTTCTCAAACCGGTAGTCCAGAATCATAATCCCGATCCCTAGATCTTCTGCTTGACACTTGTTCGCCATAGAGACATTCTTCTAAGGTAGTGCTCTTCCTTGGTGAACTGCTCTTTTATAGAGCATGTGTGGCTATATGCACCAGTATCTACCCACCAATCAGCAACCACGCTTGATGACTCAACCTGCACAATAATAGCAACCAAGTTAAGTAATCAAAGGAACCAAGTTTAGCTATATCTTGTTATATTAGTTTGAATTGGTTCTGCTTTCAAGCTCCAATTACAACCATACGCCAAGTTATGTCCAATGCAGTCACCTTTATGCACCTAGGCCACCATGCGCCAATCTTGCCATTCGCAAAGATGACCATGCGCATAATATACTATGTGGCCAGCTCTTCCATGAGCCAAGACCTTCAATGCGCTTCCATCCGACAAGAATCTTTCATACGGCAAGAGCCTGCCATGCGACAAGAGTCTTCCATGCGGTAATAGCCTGCCATGCGGCCAAGTCTTGTCAAGCCCCAAAGTATTCTACTTATGCGCATACTCTGCAATCCTTAGTCATCTTGTAATATTTCTTTCAACTGGAATATGCATCCTTCAAATGCTAACTCCTTTATCCTAGGAAATGGTAGGTTCTGACAACTCAAGTTGGGCATTTGACAAATGACTCATTTACTCATCCAAATGTTCGAAGTGTATCCCGTCAATCTTCTCAAGTTTGTGAAAACTTATTACCGAGAATATTTGATCGAATGTTCTTTCATCTTACGACGAAACTTGCTTTGAGATTGTTAGTCCCGACGTGGATCAAAGATGGAAGAACGCGATCCACAACAGAGCTACAAGCGAGACCCGAAGGTCAGCTCTCTACTGGAACCCAAGTTGTCGTCGAGATCAGGGATTCACACAAGTATTTCTCATCTGATATTTCTCGATTCCAACGAAGCACGAGCCAAGCACATGTTACAAACTAATTTTGAAGAATATGAAGATTACAACAAGAAACAAGTAAAATATTCTTCTCTTTACGTTCATAGATGCTAGAATAAGAAAGAACAAGGCAAAGGAAAAAGCTGAAGAACAACTCCTTGCTGGGGTTGTCAAAATAACCTTTGCTCAAAGCAAGATTTGCCGTACAGACGATCTGCCCCCAAGAACCAGCAAGTTCATAAATAAACTTCTTGAATGCTCAATGTCACCTTCCAAAATACTCGGAATAACCATGTGGGATGGGAACATATATGAGTGTCGGTCATCTGGTGTTTTCAATTTTTTATCTGTTTTTCTTTCTTCAAATAAAAGAGGAGGTCCTCTATATATAGAGGAAAAAAGCACCTATGCGGCCTGAGAAACTCCCGGCTGCATATGCGCTGACCGACCAGATCCCAAAAAATTGGGTATCAGAGCCGCAGGTGCCACCCGTGCCGAATGCACCGCCACCTTCGCCGATCACACTGAACTGCTAGAGACATACAAGGCCACCAAACGCTAAAATCATCCACTTGCGTCGTATACGCCATATTTTTTAAAGGCACAGAAAACCAAGCACCGCATGCGTCGCCTAAAGGAGACCCTGTCTCCTCCGCATGCAATTCGCTCATCCAATCCTGGTTGTATAGTGCCAGGATGCAAAGCCCTTGGCCGCATAACACTTGGCCACAAAGACCCTAGCCGTATAGCACCTAGCCACATAGCGCCATGTCATATAACTCCTGAGGCATAGTGCCTTGGCCGCATGAGCCACGAAGCATATGCCCGAGCTAGCAACTGTATATGTAAATCACGCATAAAAGGAGCGCATGAGGGCCATGCGACGATGCTGACGTGCTAAGTGCAAGGTATGCCAACAAAGCAACACTTTGGGCCATTGAGCCCGACACCAAGTCTGAGTCGCTAAGCCCCTTCGGGGTTAGCTCCTAAGGAAAACTTCTTTGAGTTTGTGACAAAATAAAGATTGTCATAATGGAGTTCACACTTAATCCCTATAGGAAAGTCAACCCACATGTGCCACCACCCATGTGCATATACTAATACTAAGCATAGCTATATATTAAGATATACACATTGGTAGTTTTCCAATGTAGGACTAAAACTCCCAAAGCTAAGTAGAAAATACCAACATTCTCCCACATATATCACAATATATGGTCGAGCATTCCTCACAGTAAATAACATCATGTATTAGGATAGATATCACCGACAAATTAAATCTTTCTACATGGGTCAAACAACAGTACGATACAAGAATGGACTAGGCCTTGAATTCTACACCATTACTGTTATTCTTCCCACTCACACAATGATCTCAGCTCTGTCATCCGGTCACACGTTAAAGGCCCTGTACTGACCTGGTCTCAGTGTATGTATCTTGGGTGTCTACAAACTTTTCCTCATGGGACGGCCTACATATCAATCCATACACTTAGGTGAGTTCTTCCACTATATAGAGTTTATTATCCGGTATGAAACCTTGCGCTTCTATGCGATGCTACGTCGCAATAACATGGCCGTCCAAGGCCGAGGATCCCTCTCTTTTGGTGTCATACCACTGTCACATGAGGACACAGGCCTCTTAATAGTGCCATACTACACACAGCATGGAGCCTTGCGCTTCAGTGCGGTACTACACCGATGTGACATAGCTCAAAGCTGAGGTTCACTCCCTCATGTGGTGTCACCCACTGTAGCATGAGGTCACCAGCCTCTTAGTAGTATTATACTATATATTAGCATAAAGCCTTGTTATTACGTGTGGTGCTATACGCTGTGACATAGCTCGAAGCCGTGGTTCACTAACTCATATGGTGTCATCTACTGTAGCATGAGGTCATATGCCTCTTTGTAGTATTGTACTATCACTCTCTATCTCCTTTCAATATTAGGCTACCTGCCTATTTACGGTGCTACCGCCACTGTGACATAGTCCGAAGTCGAGGTTCACATCCTCGTATGGTGTCACGCCACTGTAGCATGGGATACAAGTCCCTTGTAGTGCTGAAACTACTCATGCTTCCTACAATGCACGCCGGATATTCACTCTGCTCGAGAACTCATTAAGGTGTCAAAGTCATTCTCCCATATAAAATATTCTGATCAAGAACAAATAGTATACCATAATGGTTCCGGGTACGTATTCCATAATGTCTTTGAGGACTACCTACTATACCTGATATTCATCTGGTCAATGGTCCTCCTTTGAACCAATAGCTAGATACCTGTAGATTTCTTTTTGAACCGATAACATAAAACTAAATGGTAGTTTTACAGAGACGCAATATCAGAGGTCCTCCAAGCCCATATCTGCTGTGTCCTTGACTAGGTGCGATATTACTACCACTGTGACATGGCCCACAGCCGAGGCTTTACCCTGTCAAGGTACCTCATGGTGGTGTCACCCCATGGTACCATGGAGTACTATGCTCTTTCATAGTTCTTACAATCAACTGGCACTTGAGGCCTATTATGAATGGATCTGCCAGAGTTACCTGACTCCGATCTTTTAGCCATTGTAATGATCAATGCTAGATGCGGTCATTCAGTATTCTGTACTGGCCGTTGAGACCTATTATGAATGGATCTGCCAGAATCACCTAGCTCTAAACATTAACTACTGTAATAATCCACGCTTGCTGTGCACATTCAGTGTTCTGTGTTTTATCTACACAATTTTCTTCAAACCCTTGAAGAGATAAATATATGCCACTGTTGCAGCTTCCTATTTTTTACAGTATGTCGGTATCACCCGAATATGTGTACTAACTATAGGAAGATCATCTGAGAGCTTCTATAGCCATTATGTTATATATGCTGCAGCTGATAGTGCATAAAACTCTGAGAGTAAAGACTGCTTCCTCAACTTCAACGATATAGCAGTACCATCCCTAGAGAAGTCACATCCTCCTATAGATCTTTTACTCTTCTTTCTTGAGCACCAACTGACATCACTGAAGCCTTCCATCATATATGATAGCTACTATAGTGTAGGATATACCACTGAGACCACTTGAGAATTCTGATGACTCTCTTCACAGCATTCATTGTTCAACAATACACGTACTGCTCGTGAACTGACTCAACATTCTTACTTCGAGAGCTATATCAGGCCTGGTGGTACTCGCAACTTGAATCATGCATCTGATGATGCTCGAATACACCAAATGTCTGATGCTTTTCCTTGGATTAGGCTTCTTCATCTTCATGTTACACTTGAGGAGTATCTACCCTGATACCCAAAGCATGTGACTAATCTTTTCATCCAGAGATCTTGTGATTGAGCAAGCCCACCTGGCATCCGGATTAACTTATATACTTAGGATGACATCCGCAATCCTATTTCCTGAGTCTGTACAAATGGACATCTTTGTTCTAGTGACACTTCTATATCTGCTGCTGGGATTAGCAAGTCATCCACATAGATACAAAAGATAACTCCAATATTATCAACGAACTTCGTGTACACACTCTTGTCTGTCTCGATGATCCTGTGACAAATTTGACTAGATAACTTGTCAAACTTCTGCTGACACATCGTGAGATTTTCTTTAGGCCGTATTGAGATATCACCAACCCGCAGAATGTCTTCAAACCTGAATGACAATAATTCTGACTGTTGTCCGTGAATCTCTTATATTTGTCTTCCTCTACGACTTGTTGTCTTTCCTTCATCTGATAAACAATCAGCTTATAAATAGCAGCTACGACAATCAACATCCAGATATATGACACCTTCAAGGAAGTGCCAAAGAACTCAATCCCATGTATCTTAGAAAATCCCTAGGCTACAAGCCTAGTCTTGAACTCAACTGTTCTGTCTGATTTCATTTTTTCTACTGAAGATATATAAGCATTTGATAGGTTTAGCTCCGTTAGACAGATTGATCAATATCCAAGTGTTGTTATGGGGTAAATCTCTTCATGGATTGTCTCCTCTTAGCAGACTAATTCTCTGGTCTTTATCGCCTTATCATTGGTAAGTGGCATGACCTCCATATGATAGGTTATAAGATCATCTTTGGTCCTTCGATCCCCTGACTCTTCTTGTTGACTGCTCTTCAAGTTTTGGTTCAAATATTGTCTCTTAAAAGATAGCTCCTTCCTGGACTACGTCTTCTTCTACAGAAGTGCCAACAACTCTGGCTGATAAGGTCCTCCAAAAATTACTCATATGGCAAAAATCTCCATAATCAAATAATATTCATAAGGATCTAACTTTGAACCAGAGTTACATAAGAAGTGACGAACGGTACTTAGGACATGACCGTAAGTGCAACCTTCTCCCACAGATAATCTGGAAGGCCCTTTGTACAACAATATAGAAATCATCATAACTGTCAACTGCTAGTCCTTCCTATATGCACCTTTGATGGATTAGGAGAATATGAAGATGTCGTTCCTTAGTCAATTCCAAGTTCAAGGCTGAACGATGAGAATCTAAAGAATGATGCACGTTCCATAGTCAATTCTATGTTCTAATAAGATGAACGATGAGAATCCAAAGAACGATGCATGTTCCATAGTCAATTCTATGTTCTAAGATGGACGACAAGAATCAAAAGAATGATGTATGTTACAAAGTCAATTTTATGTTCTAAGCTGAACGATGAGAATCCAAAGAACGATGCTCTCTATCTTGATTACTTCTGAGTCTATTGAGTTGTAGACCGGTATGATGCTCAGCTCCAAACTTGAAGTCCCTGAGGTTCTCGAATGCCTCATTCCTCAATTATGAGAAGATACACGAACGCGTTTTTCGAGAAATCGTTGATGAAAGAAGTGATAAACTTTATCCCAGCCCTAGGTAGAGAATAGAAGTCACAGATATCTGAGCGCACCAGCTCCATAGGATCTGTACTTGTATTTATCCGTCTAAACGGCTTTCTACTACTTGTGTCTGAACATAGTCATCACCTCTCTCCACCTCCTTACCCCCACATCTTGGAGATATCCCTGAACTAGACATCTTTATTGGAAAATACATGTCTCAGTCAGATGCATCACAACTCAATAAGCGTAATTTCTTTCTCAAGCCGGAAGTCCAGAATGATAATCCCGATCCCTAGATCTTCTGTTCGACACTTGTTTGCCATAGAGACCTTCTTCTAAGATAGTGCTCTTCCTTGGTGAACTGCTCTTTTCCAGAGTATGCGTGGCCATATGCACTAGTGTCCTGTCTAGTGTAGTGACCTTTATGCACCTAGGCCACCATGGTGGTTCGAATTGGTTCTACTTTCAAGCTCCAATTCCAACTCTTTCAAGCTCCAATTCCAACCATACGCTAAGTCCTGTCTAGTGTAGTGACCTTTATGCACCTAGGCCACCATGCGCCAATCTTGCCATGCGCAGAGATGACCATGCACATAAGATACTATGCAGCCAGCTCTGCCATGCGTCAAGACCTTCAATATGCTTCAATGCGACAAGAGTCTTCCATGCAGCAAGAGTCTTCCATGCAGCAAGAGTCTACTATGCGACAATAGCCTTCCATGTGGCCAAGTCTTGCAAAGCGCCAAAGTACTCTCCTTATGTGCATACTCTGCAATCATTGGTCATCTTTTAATCTTCCTTCCAACTGGAATGTGCGTCATTCAAATGCTAACTCCTCCATCCTAAGAAATTATAGGTTCCGACAACTCACGTTCAATATTTGACAAATGACTCCTTCCCTCATCTAAATGTTCGAAGTGTATCCCATTAATCTTCTCAAGTTTGTGAAAACTTGTTGCCTAGAAGATTTGATCGGATGTTCTTTCATCTTACGGCGAATCTTGCTTTGAGATTGTTAGTCCCGATGCGGATCAAAGATGGAAGAACGCGGGCTATAACAGAGCTACAAGCGAGATCCGAAGGTCCGCTCTTTACTGGAACCCAAGTTGTCGTCGAGATCAGATATTCACACAAGAGTTTCTCATCTGATATTTCTCGATTCCAACGAAGCACAAACCAAGAACATGTTATAAACTAACTTCGAAGAATATGAAGATTATAACAAGCAAAAAGTAAAATGTTCTTCTTTTTACATTCGCAGACGCTACAATGAGAAAGAACGAAGCAAAGAGAAAAGCGGAAGTACAGCTCTTTGCTGGGGTGGTCAAAACAACCGTTGCCCAAAGCAAGATTCGCCTTACAAACGATCTTCCCTCAGGAACTAGCAAGTTCACAAATGAACTTCTGGAACGCTCAATGCCACATTCAAAAACACTCGAAAACACCATGTGGGAGGGGAATACTCAGGGCCTCCGGTTACCTGGTGTTCTCAGTTTTTTATCTGTTTTTTCTCTCTTTAAATGAAAGAGAAGGTCGTATATATATAGAGGAAAACAACACATATGCGGCCTGAGAAAACTTCAGGCCGCTTATGCGCTGACCGACCAGATCCCCAAAAACTAGGTGTCAGACCCGCATGCGCCGCCTCCGCCGCCGGTCATGCTGTACTGCACGAGGCAGACAAGGGCGCCAAATGCCGAAAGCAGCCACTTGTGCCGTATTTTTTGGAAGGCACAGATAACCATGTGCCACATGCGTCGCCTGACGTGCAAAGTGCAAATTGCGACAACAAAACGTCATTTTGTGCCCTTGAGTCCGAGTCGCTAGCTCCTAAGGAAAACTTCTACGAGGTGGTGACAAAATAAAGATTGTCATACTGGAGTTCCCGCTTAATCCCTCTAAGAAAGTCAACCCACATGAACTACCACCCTATGTGCATATATCAATAGTAAGCACAGTTGTATATTAAGATATATACATTGGTGGTTTTTAATGTGGGACTAAAACTCCCAAAGCTGAGTGAAAAAACATAACACTTGAAACTTTTGAAGGATATGTTTAGAAAATATAAATGTCCGAAGTAATTGTGCAAGGCATCAAAGATAGATATAAGAAAAATGTGAATACAACATCATAGCCCAAACTTCTTTCTGTACTTTCTGATGTTTTTGTAGGCTTTTTATTCCTGCAGTTGTCCCTAGTTCTTTAGTCAATTTGCATCCTCGTGTCAAATGTTTTGCGTGGAGTTATTTAGTAAGCCAATGAATATTTGGAGTAGTGATTCTTGTTTTATGATCAACATATTATATACAGTATGAACTGATAATTTTCTATGTTTACACCAGTTTGTGTAAGGCTATAATTTGATTTCAGAATTTGTTGATCATAATAAATGGTTATATATATATATATATATATCGTTCTTCTTATAAAGGAGATTATTTACAGAATAATTACGGGACTACCAAAAAAATATATGTAGGCTCTTTCTTAAAAAAATTAAATCTTTCCTTAAAAATAGATTATTTTTTAGATTTATTTTTAAAGATAAATTAATTTTTAAAAGATAAATTATTAAAATATATATTATTTATAAAAAATATATTATTTTTTAATATTAATATTAAAATTATATATTATATAATGAAAAAAAAAAAATTTAAGATGGCGTAGCCATGTTCTCTATGTTCTATAGAGACAAGGTGTCGATGCCCATGACAGTTGAACATTATACCTACTCTAAAGAGCAAAAACATAAAACAAAGACATTTTTTAATATATATTTAGATATTAAAGTTTGGATCTATATTATTTGTCTACCTAAGAAATCAATTACTTTATATTAGATGTTAGACAAAAACACTCTCAAATGGAGAAAAGATGATCAAACTGGTGGTACTCACAAGTCATAAGCGGATAAAAGTGGATAACTCATAATTATTTTCATCCAAGCTCATATTTAAAAATAACATTGTGCATTTGGTAATTATATTTATCTTGGGACTCTATGTCTACCATTTTGAATTCCTACTTTCCTATCGAAGTAGGACTTGTTTGGTAACTAGGATAACTAGGATTTAGATTGGATTTGATTTGGTAACTAGACATCAATTTTCAAATCCAAATCCATTATTTGGTAAACTAGAATTTTGCGATTGGATATGGTTAAAATCCAAATCCATTGTTTTGATAGTAGAATAAATTTTGTCATTGCATTATAATAAAATATTGACTAAAAAAATTATTAATTAATAAATTATTAATAAGATTATAATCATGATTAATAAATTAATAAATTATTAATTAAGATTATAGTAAAATATTAATTAATAAAATTTTTAAATTTTAAATTATTAAATAATATTATAATTTTGATTATAATTATGATTAAAATTTATTAATAAATATTATAATAAAATATTAATTTAGAAATAAATAATTATGATTATAGTTATAGTTATGACTAATAAATTATTAATTAAGATTTTAATTAAATATTTATTAATAAATTACTAATTATATTTTTAATTATGATTATAATTATAATTATGATTGTGATTATGATTAATAAATTATTAAGTAAGATTAAATAAAATATTATTTAATAAAATTAAAATATTATTAATTAAAATTTAAATTATGATTAATAAATTATTAACTAAGTTTACAATAAAATATTAATCCATAAATTCATCATTAAGATTATAATTATGATTAATAAAATTTTAATTAAGATTATGATAAAATATTCATTAATAAATTAATATTAAGATTATAATTATGATTGTTATTAAGACTAATAAATTATTAATTAAGATTATAATAAAATATTAATGCATAGAATTATAAATTATTTATTGTAATTATTATTGTAATTATATAATAAATTAATATATTATTAGTTAAGATTATAATAAAATATTAATTAATAAAATTATAGTAGTAAATTAATAAATTATTAATTATGATTAATATATTATTAATTAATATTTAATAATATATTAAATAATAAATTATCAATTATGATTATATTTATCATTAATATATTATTAAATAAGATTATGATAAAACATTAATTAATAAATTATTAGTTAATAAATTATTTATTAACATTATAATTATGATTAATATATTATTATTTAAAATTATAATAAATTATTAGTTATGATTATAATTAAGATTAATAAATTATTAATTAATATTCTATTTATATTATTTAAGATTATAATTAAGATTAATAAATTATTATTTATGATTATATTTATTATTATAATTAATATTATAATTAATATTATAATTATGATTATGATTATGTTTAATTAATTATTAATTAAAATTATTATAAATATCAATGCATAAAATTATAAATTAATAAATTATTACTTGGTATTTGTAATTATGATAATGATTATGATTAATTAAGATTATAATAAATATTAATTAAAAAATATAAATAAAAATATATAAATTAATTATTATAATTATGATTACTAAATTACTAAATTATTAATTAAGATTATAATAAAATATTAATTAGTAAAATTATAAATAATTAGTAATTATTATAATGATGAACTTATTTATATTAATTAAGAATAAAAAATTTCATATATAAAATAATAACAAACTATTATATTAAAAAAATAAATGAAACTTTCTTCCTCCCAAATCTTGCTCCCAAATTCTAATTTTGGATTTGGAAAGTAATCAGTACCCACCTTTCTTATCCAAATCCAACTCTAACCAAACATAGAATATTATAAATTTTACTCCAAATTCATGAAATCCTCAAATCCATGTCCAAATCCTAGTTACCAAACAGCCCCTTAACGGAAACCATAAGATTGTAGTGGCAGAGCTACAGAAGATTGTAGTGGTGGTGGTGGAAAGAATGCATGTTGCTTGAAAAAGGTAAGACAAGTAGATGTGATAAGTTTTTGATCCCAGGAAAAAAAATTAGACAATTTTTCTATGTGCGTGTTAGAATAAACGTAGAAGGAAGAAGAAAATAGGAGAGAATATCTCTTAATAGTGTAATCACATAGCGGAAGGCAAATGCCTTATTTATACAACCCAATAAAGGTGTAATACTAATCTCTAACCAATGTGAGACTAAAACTAAAGTGGGAATCTACCCTTTAGTAACCCACGTTATAACACTCCCCCTTTGGATGACCGCAATCTCTAAGCCTATTGCCTCGTTAAAATTTTGCCAGAAAAATCTATTAGGACAAAACCTGTGCGAAAGAAAATAGTACAATCTTTAGGATGACTTAGATAGGTGTTGGACACGCTTAATGTTGCCTTATTAAAATATTGTCAAGAAAAATCCAATGAAAAAAAAATCCATGACTAAGGAAAAAGAGTACAACGCGTTATAATCCATACAAAATGTATCTCTCCCTGAAAACAATTACTCCCTCTGATGATGTTGATCCTGAACAGTCAGTTGATGAAGACGTTGCATTCCAATTCTATGAACTAGTTTCTGAAAAGTTGACTTTGGCTACGATTTGGTGAACAAGTCTGCAAAATTATCACTTGAGCGAACTTGTTGGATGTCAATATCAAAGTTCTTCTAAAGCTCATGAGTATAGAAAAACTTCAGTGAGATGTGCTTGGTCCTGTCTCCTTTAATGAATCCACCTTGAATTTGTGCAATACATGCTATATTATCCTTATGAATAACAGTTGGAGTATCTGTGGTAGGGAAAATATGACAAGAGTTACGAATGTGTTGAATCAACAATCTCAGCCAAATACATTCTCTACTTGCTTTATGGAGAGCCAATATTTCTGAGTGATTTGAGGAGGTAGCAACCATTGTCTATTTTATTGAACGCCAAAAAATAGCTACATTGTTATTAAGAAACACATATCCAGTTTATGAACGACCTTTATGGGGATCAGATAAATAACCTGAATCTGCAAAGCCAACTAGATTCGCGATGTCAGATAAACCACAAGTATAAAATAAGTAGTTCCACGAAGATATCTCATCACATGTTTAATGCCATTCCAATGTCTGCGAGTTGGCGCCGAGCTATATCTAGCCAACATATTGACAGAGAATGATGTATGTCTTTATATATTGTGATAGATACATTAATGCCCCAATGGCACTAAGGTAAGGTACTTCGGGTCCAAGCATCATTTTATTGTCATCCTTAGGACGATATGGATCTTTATTGATATCTAAAGATTGAACAACCATTGGAGTGTTAAGAAGATGAGCTTTATCCATATTGTACTGTTTTAATATATTTTTTGTGTATTTGGATTGATGTATTAAAATTTCATTAGTGCAATGCTCAATTTGTAATTTGAGACAATATTTATTGTCTCCGAGATCTTTTATCTCGAACTCCTTTTTCACATAGTTTGCAGTCTCATTAATTTTATGTCTTATCCCAATCAAGTTTATGTCATCGACATATACTGCAATTATAGCGAAATCCTCCTTAGATTTCTTTATGAAGACACTTGGGCATATAGGATTATTTTCATATCCCTCCCTTTTCATATATTCACTAAGACGGTTGTACCACATCCTTCTTGATTGTTTCAAACCGTACAATGAACGTCTTAGCTTTATGGAATGCATGTTCTTAGCTTTTGATCTGGGTAGGTTAAATCCATCTGGAATTTTCATATATATATCGCTATCTAAATCACCATATAGTTAGGCTGTTACAACGTCCATAAGTCTCATGTCCAGCTTTTTCTCAACTGTCAGACTTATCAAATAACGGAACATTGTTGCATTCATTATAGGAGAATACGTCTCTTCATAATCAATCCCGGGTCTCTGAGAAAACCCTTCTGCCACTAATTGTGTCTTAAATCGAGCGATTTTATTCTTTTTATTTTGCTTTCTTATAAACACCCACTTGTAACCTACCGATCTGACGTCTTTTGGTTTTTTGTACTATAGGTCCGAACACTCCACGTTTATTAAGGGAATCAAATTCTGCTTGAATAGCATCATTCCATTTTGACCAATCTTTTCTTTGTCGATATTCATCGATGCTACGTGGTTCAGTGTCATCAATGCCCTTAGATATTTCAGTAGCTACTGAGAATGAGAATATATCATCTATTGTTATATCTTTGCGATTCTATATCTCTCTTGTATATGTATAAAACATAGAGATCTCTTTGCTTTGAGGTACTTGAGCCTCCTCTTGGGCTTGTTTCTTTTCTAAGAAAATAACCTCTTTTGGGTTTTCAGAAAGTATGGATCTATCATTCATAACCTCTTCTTGAGCGTTATGTGTAACCTCCTTAAGAGCGTTACTTAGGCATTTTCTCTTTCTAGGGACTAAGTCCTTCGAACCTATAGGTCTACCACGCTTTTGGCGTGCAGTAGATTCATTATCCACTCTGCTATTTTTTTCTATGGGGATATCTATTTGAGCTGGCGCATTTGAAGCGGGCACATGTGATTTAATCACTTTAGCTACATTAGTAAATGCATATGACATTTTATTTAAAATTGCCTGTAGATACAATATCCTTCGTACCTCAGTTTCATATTGATTAGTACGAGGATCTAGATGAGACAGATAAGATTATCCCACGATAATTTATGTCGTTTATTTGTGGTGAATGGTTTTATAAGAATATTCTTTTCTTTCTTATCTTCCCCTAACGATAGGAATTTAGTCTCATCAAAATGGCAGTCTGTTAATCTAGCAGTAAAAATATCACCAGTTAAAGGTTGTAAATATCTAATGATTGAGGGCGAATCAAAACCAATATAAATTCCTAAACGACATTGAGGTCCCATTTTAGAGCGCTAAGGAGGAGGAATAGGAACATAAATAGCATAATCAAATTTACTCAAATGAGAGATGTTAGGTTGATGGCCTGTCACAAGTTATGATGGTAAAAATTCATGATATGCGGTTGGCCTAACAATGATCAATTTAGCAGCATGTAATATTGCATGTCCCCAAGCTGAAACAGGTAAATTTGATTGCATAAGTAAAGGCCTTGCTATTTGCTAAAAAAGCTTAATCAAGGAATCTGCTAAACCATTTTGGGTATGAACATGAGGGAAAGAATGTTCAACTTCTATTCCTACGGAAGCACAATAATCATCAAAAGTACCGGAAGTGAACTCAGCTGCATTATCAAGTCGATCGTTCTAACATGTTGGTCAGAAAAATGAGTCTTAAGCTTAATCAACTGAGAAAGTAGCTTGGAGAAGGAAAAATTTCTAGATGAGAGTAAGGAAACATTTGACCATCGACTAGAAGCATCTATTAGAACCATAAATGTCACGCCCCGAATTCCTTTGGTCCCAATCGCCCCCGCCGGGCATGAATTACCTCGTCGGCGCTCCCGCGGGATGGTCGTTCCCCTCGGGACGTGATGTCGTACGAGCTTGGGGATGCTCTCGCATAAGACAACAACATAAGTCGCCTTGGTTACCTTCGAACTGATCGAGTCTGCAGCGGAGGAGCAGTGTTACAAACAATAATCCTTCTGAGTATACGAGGCAAAGCTCAAGGTACGAGATTCTCTAAATATAATGACATCGTTCCATATATTATGTCCCTCTATACACAATCAGCTCAAAACATCGCGATACGGCTCAAGGTATCTACACCAGATTTTTGGGTCCTGGGGATGAGGCACGGCTATCGTTTCTTCGGACGATCCAGCACCTGTGAACAAGTTATTGGTGGGTCAGCACTTTGGAGAAAGTACTGGTGAGTATAAAATCAACGAACATAAGCAACATTCACTAAAACCAAAGACTAAGTAATTATGTTATAAAATATTACATTACTAGTAATCTTTTTTGTTTTACCTAGGTTCATTACATGCAGTACAAGAGCGGGATAATATTACTTCTTTTGGAAACATTTTTGAAATCATATCTCAGTTCAATACAACCAAGCATACAAGGCAAGCAGTTCAAGCATGATGTACCAATCAGGGTGTACGTAGCGTATTTCGTGAGCTATACTCAAAGACTCTAGGGACAATGCAGCATCTAGTGGACTATCATTCTTTATACTACAAGACGATCAACATATTCAAGCAAGCATGCAAGTCTATGAGCGATGCAAGACAATAAGAAAAATAATATATACTTATTCTGTGGATCTTATGCCTCATCGAACGGTTATCCCTGCAGCAGACATACAAGTTAGCAATAATTTGCATAATAAACAAGGTTCTCTTTCCTGTTCGTCTCTGCATCAAACAGTTATGTATCCAAGAAGGCTACCCTAGCATGCGCACAAACTACTAGAAATGCAGCTATCTCCATGAACAAGCTAACTTCTCCAATTCAAACTCTTCCCAACAGAAGCACCATCTTCCATCTAATAGCCATACTCTCAGGGCACACTATTAGTCTCACCCTGTCACTAGCCTCCATCCACTATTCTAATAGCCATATCCCGAGCTCAGGGCGCACTATTAGTCTCCAAACTAGTTATTTAGCCTCCATCCACCAGTCTAATAGCCACACCCCGAGCTTAGGGTGCACTATTAGTCTCCCATCTAGTCGATAACAAGCATATCACAAGCATAACACAACATGACAATACAAGCTTTTAATCCATCTATCTCTTGTCTAATATCCACACCCCCCTAGATCCCGTAGGACCGGAACATCAGGGCGGGCTACTAGTCTCTTCTCTTAACAAGATAAGCCATTAACTCTTAGAAACAAAACAAGCATACATTCAATCTAGCTTTTGCATCCAAGACAAGCAATTATATAAACGACGACAAGCAAACATATGAACGATCTTTAATTTAAGCATGCATGGCATGGGTCTTCTATCTCTTCTAGTTAAGCATGCAGTTATACTCTTTCCTTAGCATGACAAGGTTCATTCGATAGCAGTGTTAGTATAACTAGCATGCAACATTCATTTCTATACTTAGCATGGCAATGGTTCTATCTCTTTTTAAGCAAGTATATAAGTTCTCTTATTAGGCAGGCAGGTTCTCGTTCTACTATTCTTAATGCGAACATTATCTTATTAAGCAAACAAGTATTACAAAAACTCAGATTCATTATTAAGGCGTGCAAGAATCAGAGAATAAAGTTCTGCCCACTCACGTAGATCAATCGTCTTGTGTTTGTATCAGAATACTCTTTGAGAAGGCTTCTGCTCGAGCCAGAAAAGCGATATCTCTTGTACATAGTGCCAATACGAAGCGGGGCACTACAATAAAATACCTGAAAGGTACGCTAGCAGGATTAATTGGTCCCCAAATATTACCTTGTATTCTCTGAAAGAATGGTGGTGATTCAGAAGCTATTTTAAGAAGTGAAGGTCTTGTAATGAGTTTACCCTATGAACAAGTTACACACAAATGTTCAGTAGGAAAGAAAAGAGTTTAGTATGATAAATTATGTCCATTGGTATTGTTGATGACCTTTCTCAACATAGTCGATCCCGGATGACCCAATATGTCATGCCAAAGGATTAGATTTCTTGGATCCTTTATGTCACGCTCCAGTCCCAAAATACATAGGACTAGAACACGTAAGCATGCCAGCCGCATGGATATGGCAACTCCAATATATGGAAACCAAAATCCATACGTACGCTGTAATATGAATATCAAATCCATAAGTGGTATAAATATATCACAAGTCACATGGTATAATCTAAATCTCATCTACGAAAATCAAATATAAATGAATAACCAGCATCTATATAACTAGATCTCAACATAAGTATCTAAGGATGATAGTTGGATGGAAACAAATCCACTACCAACTCGAATATAAGAGCAAGTACAAAATAAGTACAACACAACAACACCATATAAGAATACCAGCTAACAATCACGGGCTCGAAGAGAGGACATCCACGAAACATATATAACCATCCAAATTTGTGCTCCTGCAAATACTCAAGAACAGATACATCTGGCAGAGGACTAGATCCTCAGAGGGACGTAACAAGATACAGAAAAGTGAACCAACTTGAATACAGTAAACATGCATATAATTTGAAAATAAATAAGTACGCTGTACAAGATAATTTATATGAATGCAAATGAGGACAACTTTTCGACGTATGGGCAAGGGTAGGCTACTCGATCTAAGCCTCACAACTCACACACCCGTTAATGGACATCAGAATCGACATACCACTGGGGTAGCGACCAGCGCGAATCTACAGAAATTGACATACCTCTGGGGTAGCGACCAACGCGACACACGACCGTAGTGTGAACTATATACTACGGTTTACCAGAGTGGTTAAAAGCCCATACGCCTAATGATTGTCCTCTCATGATACTAGGTGTCAAGTGTGTGTCAACATATCTAATATATAGTAATGACTGGAAGGAACTACACATGCAATAAATAAACAAAAATGCAATAAATATACAGAGATATACTAAGCATGCAAAATACGTAAACAATTTGGCAAGGTATCTTGCTAGTGGTTCTGGCTCCAATTGTAGCTCTGATCTCAGTGTGATTTGCAGGTACTATCCCGGTTGCTAAAATAAACATCACCATTAGATTCAGAAAATATCAAATAGCTAGAAACGCCTGTCCTTGAGTCCAATTTGGACACAGGGACAAGAATGACAGTTTCGGGTCAAAGCGGGGTCCACATGTGGGCCGCTTTGCACCAAAAATCGTGTCAGGGTCAAAGGTCTCCAAATTCGTCAAACTTAGTGTCAACAAGTCTAGAACGATGATACGAACCCAACGGAACTTCTAGAACTGAATTCCGATGAGCCGATCACAAAATCGCCCGTCAAGTAGAGCCGTGGGGCCCACGATACGCGATTTTGTCAACGTTCTCCGAATCGAACCAAACTTGGGTCACGGGACCAGCGTATTGCTACGAGTCCAATGGCGCAAGTTTCGTTTCGATCCGACGGGTGTACACAAAGTTACAACGTGTTCCAGAACAGACTGATACGGGCGTTGTCAGCGGATACGCGTTGATTCCGGTGTGCACGCACACCCAAATCAACTGCTGCGAAATCCCGTACGTCCGTATCAACGGCGCGCACATTTTGATGAACACCGTACGCGACCAAGTGATCTCGTTTGGCGGGGCACACTCAGTTCCGGAGGAAAACTGGGTGTTATTTTTCCTGTTTTTGGATCGCGGTTTACGATCGCCACAGGACCCGACGCACCGAGCGGGTTGCACGGGCATCGAGAGGGTCACACAGCCTACGCGTCACAACTGACGGAACAAAAAATGAAGCAACAAGGAGAGAGAACGGGTTACCTAAACAGGGCTCCATGGAACGAGGTTTTCCCGTGTCCGCGAAGCGATACGACGCTGCAACACGGTACTACTGTGTCTGGTCTGCCGTGTTCGGGTCGGCCGTGTCCGGGTCAGGTTCAGCCGTGTCCGGTCTAGGGTTTCAGTGCTGCGGTTGGGGGCTTCGTCGGAGCTTCGTCGGGGCAGCTCAGCCAGGGCTGCTCGTGGAGGAAGGCGATGGGCACGGCGGAGGTCGGTGCTGGAGATGGTGGAGGTAGTCGGGGACAAGGCAGGGTGCAGGGGGATGAAGGAGGCTGGTTGAGGAGGAGGCTGGGGGTTGAACGAAGGAGATTGGGTTAGGGTTCCGACGAGGTCGTTGGCTGAGGACGGCTCAGGAGGAAGGAGAAGGGAAGGCGGAGCGGGGCTGCGAGTTAGGGTTCAGGCGGGGCTTAGGGCGGAGGAAAGAGGAGGGAGGCGATGGCAGTGTTGCTACGGGGAGGTTCGTCGTCGAGAGGTGGCGGCTCAGGGAAGGCGGAGAGGTGATCGAGGGCTGGGGCGTGCTGAGGCGCTGCGGGGCGAGTCCGGGCGGAGGAGAAAGGAGAGAGGTTAGGGTGTCCGGCAGGCGGAGCGAGGAGGTCGAGGGGATTTAAAGGGGGCCGGAACAGTATTTTCGGGTAGGTTTAGGATTAGGGTTTCGGTAAGGGTCTCGGGTCCGGGTCGGGTTCGATTCGGATCCGACCTGACCCGTTAAGGCTGGGTTTGGTTCGGTTTGGTTTGACATTGGTTTGGTTTGGTTTAATTCCAAATAAACTGGGTTCAGTCAGGGTTTAATTAGGGTTAATTACGACTTGGTTTTTAGGGCTTTAAAAATGTTTTCGGGGTCCAATAAATTCCCGAAAAATTACCCTATGTCTAGTTTTCCATTTCACACCCAAAAATATTATTCTCATAATATTTTAATATTAATTAACATCATTTAAAAATCATTAAATTCAAGAAACCTAGGTTTTAATTAGTTAAAAAAATTCCAGAAAATTACAGAAAATTATGAAAAATCCAAATTAAAAATTCCTGAAAAATCAGGGGGTTTACACTTTAGCCTTTTGCTATTGATGGGAAGAGATTATACTACCATAAGGGTAGTTTGATATAGCCCCGAGGAGATTAACTTGTACTTTTCTAATATGAGCTTATTGCTTCCAACATTAGAGGTGATACAAAGATACTCTTTCCTATCATCGTTCATGGTTTTAACATTAAACCCGTTCATTCGAATATCTCTAAAGCTGAGTAGATTTCTAATAGATCTACTAGAGAATAATGTATTTCGATTGACTAAGTGTGTTCCATTTGCAACAGAACATCGGCCTTACCAAAACCTTCTATAATCTGCATAGGTCCAGCAATGGTGGTCACCTTGGCAGTGTTTGAGGCATATATTATGAAAAACTTTCTAGTTTTTAATATACTGTGAGTTGTTGCACTATCTATCAAGCATATGCCATCATCATTGTTCATTCCTTTCAAAAAAATTAATTAATAATATAATTAATATGCTACTAAATGGTTAAACTTGGCATATTGTCAATTATTATAACTTGATCTAAATCTAAATAAAACTGCTTCGAAAAAGTAAACTACCTAGACTATTGATCATATAATGACCAATTTATTCAAAGTAAAAACTAAATAAACTTAAATAAGCATACAATAACTATTCATTGACTTCGTCTATTATGGCGTTGAACTGGTCTTTCGAAATTATGTTTTCATCCTTATCTTGGAAGAAATCATTAAAATCCATGTGTGTTATACCCTCCATGAGATTAGTCTCCACACCCTTTGAGGCTTCATACTCGTCCACTTTTTTTGTGAGGTGCGACAGTTTCGCATCCAATGACTAGCTCTTCCACAACGTTTGCAAATATCAGTTGGAATAGCTAAATTGGGAATTTAGGCATTATTTCTTCGATGATTAAATCACTTATTTTTGAATTATGTATCGTTCTTTGGACCCGGATTGTAGCCATTTCTTTGGCTTCCACGACGTCCATGCCCTCTACCTCTGTGATTTCTTCGACCGCTATTATTGGTCATATTTTTCCGAGCACTAGTCGTATTCACTTCAGCTAGAATTGGTGCAGACCCAGTTGGTCTACTAGTGTGGTTTTTGATTAATAACTCATTATTTTTCTTATCCACGAGTAAGACAGCAATGAGTTCGGAATAATTCTTAAAATTTCTCTCCCTATATGTCTGTTTTAGGGTCATATTAGTCGCATAAAATATGGTGAATATTTTCTCTAGCATAAACTGCTATGTCACTTCTTCACCACATAACTTCAATTGTGAAGTAATACTGAACATAGCTGAATTATAGGCTGCAACTGTCTTATAATCTAAAAAAATATAGATTGAGCCATTCATGGAGTGCACCTGGTAGTATGACCAGTTTCTGGTGATCATATCTCTCAGCTAGAGAATTCCATAGCACCAAGGGGTCCTTGACTGTTAAGTACTCAGCCTTGAGATCATCATGAATATGATGTCTTAGGAAAATTAAAGCCTTCGCTTTATCTTGTGCAGATATTGGCTTATCAGCCACAATTACATCACCTAAGCTTTTGGCTTGAAGGTGCAATTCAGCATCAAATCTCCAGTTGAGAAAGTTCTGGCCTTCTAAGTTTTGAGGCTTGAAATCATGTTTTGTGAGGCTTGACATATTTCTATATAAGATCAATAATAACAAGTTAACACAAGAACTTGGTAAATTATCAAACATTTCATGTTCATGGTGTATGCTTCAAACAATAAAATTTTAGAAGTCTATTTATACCAAACAAATTTTGTTCATGGTATGCTTCGAACAATGATGTTCCATAAGTCGTAAGTAAATACCAAACACTAGATGTTTATGGTATGCTTCGAACAATGATTATGTTCAAGAAGTCTTTCAAAAATACCATATATGGTATGCTTCGAACAATGATGTTCCAAAAGTCTTATATATATAGACCAAATAATTCATGTTCATGGTCATCGGATCTCTGATGGTTTTGATCTGAATGTATTAACATATATAAAAGAAAGAAAATAAAATAAAGAATAACTCCAGCATTATCTCCGAGAGATCTATATGCGATTAACATCGGAGTGCTATCAGAGTTAACTAAAATAAGTGAGATGAATGGATAAAAATTATTCTTTTTGTCCTAACTGTATGCCAAGAGATGTATAAACATCAAGATCAGGATGCGCCTAAGGTATGCATATGCAAAAAAAAAAAACATAAATAACCATACCTATTATCGAAGTGGAGAATCCGTAAATGGCAGCTTCACTGAGATGCTCTCGCTTATTTTCTTCCGTTAGAGCTTCGTGATGATAACATGTTAGAATAAACATAGAAGAAGGAAGATAAAAATATGAGAGAAGATCTCTTATTAGTGTAATCACATAGTGGAAGGCCAATACCTTATTTATACAACCCAATGAAGGTGTAATACTAATCTCTAACCAATGTGGGACTAAAAAAAAGTGGGAATCCAACCCTTTAGTAACCCACGTTATAACAGTGCGACAATAATCCACATAGTTATACTTATTTCCAACCCGAGAAGGGATTTATCTAAGACTATAATCAAGATGGTGAACAAATTAAACTCACATAATGGATGATAATGGGCCTACTCGGATCGAGCCAAGCATTGTCCATACATGATCCAAAAATATTTTGGGCTAAGAAAAATGGTCCAACCTTGTTCATAGAAAACTTAGGCCCAACCACGGGCCTCGGGGCTTCATTCGATCCAAGAAATTTAACATTTTCCTATCATACAAAATTTACTTATACCATTCGATCAAGCATAATTTCTTTTACAAACGATTGTAACATAGGTTGGTTCCATAATATAAAATAATCCGACTAATTTTTGAGCATATATATATATATATATATATATATATATATATATATATATATATATATATATATATATATATATATATATAATGCTACTCACTGAGCATTCAACTTGGTATTCAGTAATGAATATTGACACATGTCCAAAAGTATAAGTCAATTACACTCAATATCCTTCAAATATATCCAAGGATATACTCAATTAAATGCAAACATAACTAAAGAATCTTAATAAAAATAGCTAAAATATATCCTTGTAAAATATGTTCTTTCATTAATCATTGAGAAATTGGCTCAACCTAATAGACTTAATTATTTAGAATGCATTACATATATATAGACATTGGTAGCACAACCTTGTTTAAATTTTTCTAATGTGGGTCAAAACTTAAAACAAACTAAGGAGGCTCTTATGATACACAAAAAAGCAAAACCAAACTAGGATTGCGAGGACGTACAAGCCTCATGGTGTGCCATCTCTCCTAGGCCGATACGATCTTGGTGTCTCGATAATAAATCAAAAACTAAATCTTGTGCACAAGTTGTCCAAGACCAATTTATAATATACAACTTCTATCAAATAAAATAATGCAAAGCAATATCTAAATGCCAACTAAAAATATTTTTTCTATCTTTCTTTCAAACCATAAAGTCGTAACTCTGTTCTTCCTTTCTTCCTTACTTTCATCCTGATGACCATATCATATTCTTTCTTTCTTTATTATACAAACACATTATAACATTTCAACACTTTTATTTAATAATTCTATCTTATAAAGCATACATTTCAATCCTATAATTACCATTCTTTCTATGCAACACAATATCAGTTCTTTTGATTCTATAAATAGTTTATAACTCAAGCATATAATTCTTCTCTTTTTAACAACTAACGATAAAGGAACATGCAATCATTCTTTCGTTAACATGTATAGAAATTGTTCTTTCAATTATTTTCATAGTCTAACTTAAGCTTGCAATCATTCCGCCTTTCTTTAATAAGCATAAAAATAGTCCTTTCATTTGTATTAATAATCTATGATTCAAGCATATAATTCTTCTCTTTTAACAACATACAATACAAAGTCTATTAAAATTTTATTTTTTCTTTAATGAGTATAACATAACATTAGTTCAATATTAACATAAAGTATATAAAAATTATTCTTTTTGGATTTATTATTAATAGTGAAAGAATCAGAAAGCGAAGTCATGCCCATAAACCATCTTTCTGTCCCAATAAGGGAGATCTTACTGAAAAAATTTCTCTTACTTGACCCATCAAACCGACATCTATAGCAACATAATGCCACCACTAAGAGTAGGGAATTACATGGGGATCGCCTAGGCAAAGTGGAGGAATGCATCTATCCTTGTATGGATTCTTCCCTCACACCACACATGTCCTTAAGATGATGGTTGTTCATCCACAAACAATGTTGCAAGTAGTAATTCATATATATTTTTAAATACTCTTGCAAAGATGGGATATACATTGTTCAGTACGGGCAGTATGTCACGGACTTAGTAATTTTTTCTTCACTTCGACCCGTGCGGCGCACGAACTTCCTCCTTGAAGACTCGTGCAAGCCTTCCCGACCACAAACTTAGCTAGATCGCTAACGAAAATAAAGAACAGTGGAGAAATATGAAAACTTGAAGACTTTTTTATTGATATTGGAAAAACTTATAAGTTTTCAGGGGTAAGGAGCAAATGAGTCTCCTCCCTATTTATATTGCCTCAAGGGCTTACATAAACCTTCTGTAATGGGAATATTCCAAGGATTATTCTTGGAAATATGCTAAGAATTATTATATATCTTAAGAATATTCCTTACATCATTATTATTGCCAAATAACTAAAAATGAAGCCTCTAAAATGGAAAGTGTATTCTGCCATTTGCTGAATTTTATTCCTCCATGTGTAGAATTCTGGAAGCTTTCTGGATCTTGTTGGGGCCACAAAATATGGTGCGTGGCATTCTCTCTCACCTAATGTGTTGATGTCCCCGTCACACACGTCCGCTGAGGAATGCTTGGATCTGGTCCTCGAACTGATGCAACGTGTCAGCGCGTTCCCAGCTGGATTAGGCGTGGGGCATTCTTTTCCACTTGATGAGATACTCCACATATGGGAAAATACCATGTCAGTGAATGGTTGTCGAGTCAAGCACGACGTCCACTTCTATGTCAAACGACGTAATCATGGTCACCATGGGCCGCTTCGAAACTCCTTGCTGAGGCTCCTCCAAGTCTGCATGATAAGGCTTTAGGCAGCTTTCATGGAAGACGAGGTAGATCTTCAGCTTGACGGGGAGCTCGAGCTTGTAGGCAACTTTTCCTACCTTCTTAAGGACGGGGAAGGGGCCTTCATACTTGTGAATCAGTCCCTTGTGCACCTTGCAGAACACATAGAACTGCTGCGGTTGAAGCTTGATCATCACCAAGTCCCCTTCCTTGTACTCAACAGGCCTTCACTTGGCGTCAGCCTATTTCTTCATATTGTGTGAGACTTTTTTCAGAAATGCTTTGGCAATATCCTCCTTCTCCCTGAAGTTCAAACCAAACTGGTAGGCCGTGGGACTCTTGCCCGATGTCCTCATACTCAGCATATATGGGGCGAGCGGTTGTTGACCCATTACCAACTCGAATAGGCTACCGTGAGATGACTCGCTCCTTTGGAGATTGTAGCAGAACTGAGCGATGTCCAAGTGATGCACCCAATCCCGTTGTTTGGCACTCACAAAGTTCCATAAGTACTCCTCGAGTAAGGAGTTGACCCGCTCTGTCTGTCCGTCCATCTTTGGGTAGAAACTGGTCGAGGAGTGTAGGTCCGACCCAAGGATCTTGAACACCTCCCTCCAAAACTTTTTCGTGAAGCGGGGGTCTCGGTCGTTGATGATGCTTTTCGGGATGCCCCAAAACTTCATAACATGGGAAATGAACAAGTGCGCGGCCTCCTCTGCGGTGTGATCCGACGGTACAGCTATGAAGGTCCCGTACTTGGAGAATCGGTCCACTACCATGAGGATGGACCCAATTGTCCCTACCTTAGGCAAGATAGAGATGAAGTCCATCGATATGCTATTCCATGGTCGACTCAGAACGGGGAGAGGCTCAAGCAGGCCCCCGGGTTGCTAGTGATCCACCTTGTCTTGCTGGCATACAAGACAAGTGCGCACATAGTCCTCCACATCTTCGCGCATGCGAGGCTAATAGTAGGCGGCCTCCAGCAATGCCAATATCCTCTTCTAACCCAGATGTCCAGCCTACTTGGTATCGTGGCACTCCTTCAGTAGTTGTCTGCGTAATTCACCCCACTTAGGAATGACCACCTTGTCGCCCTTCGTGTAGAGAATCCCGTCCCTTAACTAAAACCTTCGCATTTTGCCTTCACGAGCGAGCTTCACCAAAGCTTGTGCCATTGGGTCCTCTGCCATACCTATCTTGATACTCTCAAGTAAGTTACCCTTGAGCAAGCACACCGTTGCTAGCTTGGCCTTTCTGCTGAGTGCATCGGCCACATGGTTCTCCTTGCCTGGCTTGTATCGCAGCTCCATGTTAAACTCGGCCAAAAATTCTTTCCATCTCGCTTGCTTGGGTGACAACTTCTGCTGCGTCTGAAGGTAGCTCGTGGTGACATTGTCTGTCATCACCACGAACTTGGTGCTAAGGAGATAGTGAAGCCACGTCCGCAAGCAATGCACTACCTCTATCATCTCATTCTCTTGTACCGTATATTGCCGCTCTATGTCATTCAACTTGAGGCTCTGAAATGCGATGGGGTGCCCTTCTTGCACCAACACCCCTCCAATGGCGAAGTCGGACGCATCAGTATGTACCTCGAATGACTTGGAGTAGTCCGGTAATGATAAGATCGGTTCCTCCATCACTGCCTTCTTCAGAGCATCAAATGCCTCCTCATATTTGGACGTCCAGCTCCATGCGCGATTCTTCCATAACAGGTCTGTGAGTGGTGTGACTATGGTAGAGTATCCTCTGATGAACCGTCGATAGTAGTTCGCCAGGACTAAGAACGATCACAGGTCCGTCGGCTTGGTGGGAGCATCCCACTCCCGTATGGCATGGACCTTCGTCTCGTCCATCCATATCTTGCCACTTATGATCCAATGCCCAAGAACGATACCTCTTCTTGGGCAAATAAACATTTATCCCGCTTGACGAAGAGTTGTTTCTCCCTTAGCACCTGGAAAACTGCCTTCAAGTGTTCGATGTGCTCCTCCATCGTGTTTGAGTACACAACGATATCGTCGAGATACACCATGACGAACCGGTCGAGAACGGGGTGAAAGAACATGTTCATCAAATTACAAAACATCGCAGGAGCATTTGTTAGACCAAAGGACATAACTAAAAATTCATAAGCCCCATACCTCGTGACGCATGCTGTCTTGGATTCATCTCCTTCGGCTATCCACACCTGATAATATCTCGAGCGCAGATCCAACTTGGAAAAGTACCTCGCACCTCCCAACTGATCGAACAAGTCTGCCACAAACGGGATAGGATTTTTTTTGACGTTCACCTTGTTAAGTGCACGATTGTCAATGGACAAATGAAGGCTTCCATCATTCTTCTTTTGAAACAGCACTGGTGCACCGAACGGGGTCTTAGACCTCCTAATGAATCCAGCATCGAGAAGCTCCTTTATTTGCTTCTTTAACTCCTCAAGCTCTGGCAGGGCCATGCAATATGGGACCATCATGGGTGGCTTCGTGCCCGGTTCTAACTCGATGGCGTGGTCCACTTTCCTCTGCGGAGGTAGCCTCTCCTTAAGCTCTTGCGTCATGACATCCCCAAACTCAATGAGGACGTTGTTGATCTCAGGCGGAAGATACCCATGCACGGGTGCTTCCTCCATCTTGAGCACCGCTAGGTATGTCGTCTCTCCGTGCTTCACACCCTTCTTGAGTTTGATGGCAGAGAGAGCTTTCACCTTCGCGGACTCGCCTCATGCACCATTCACCATGCACGACGAGCCCTCCTACATGATCCCGACGACTCCCAAGTGTGGCATTGGAACTGCTTTTACCGAAGTCAGGAATTCCATCCCTAGGATCATCTTGAAGTCGTCGAGTAGTATGGCCATGAGACTGGTAACTCCCGTCTAGTCTTCCACCTCTATCTTCATACCCTTGGCCACCCCCTGCACGGGGTGAGCCGCTGAGTTGACTACCTTCATCTTGCTTGAGTCCTTCTCTAGCACCAGACCCAAGCTCTGGACCTCCGCATCCGAGACGAAGTTGTGTCTTGTCCCATGTAAACTATCAACCTCGTACTCTGGTCGTTGATCTTCACGTCCACGTATATAATTTCTTGATTTGGGGCTTTGGTCAAGACGGTCTTGCTCTTCAAGGCATTGAGCAAGCGTAGGGCTCCTATCTGAGCCCCCATCATTGGTCCTTCATCCTCGGCCTTCTCGCCTTAGACCGTGTTCACCCGCATGCCTTTGTTCTCGCAGTCGCGGACGAAGTAGTTTTCTCCGCACACGAAGCATTCAATCTTGAGCTCCATTTGGGGCTTCGCATATTGCTTGTCCTTCGACGGGGCCTCCTTTTCATTGCCTTTCTTCTCTCCCCCAGCATTGCCCTTGGTGGTGGCCTTTGGCTTGGGCTTGAACGTATCGCTCCACCGATACTCCATTAGCTTCTCATCCGCGGAGACGGTCGTGTTCAGATATTGGACGTTGTCTCTACAACTCTTACGCCGCCCATGGTTGCAGACCATCAAGGAATAAGAATAGGCGGTCGTCTTCGCTCATATTGGTTATGGAAAGCATAAGACGATTGAACTCTACCACATAATCTTTGATCGATCCAGTGTGCTTGAGTTGACGCAAGCTCTTCCTGGCCACAAACTCAACATTCTTCTGGTAGAATTGAGACTTGATCTCCTTCTTGAGATCCTCCCAAGTCTCGATTGGACACAAATCCTTATCTTTTTTAAGGCACCTACGACGCCACCACAATATAGCATCGTCAGTGAAATAAAGGGACGCGGTGTTTACCTTATCGGCTTCATCTTCGACGCGAATCACCTTAAGGTATCGCTCGATGTTCCATATGAAGTTGTCTACTTCTTTTGTATCCCGAGCGCCGCTGAAGGATCTTGGCTCCGGATACTGCACCTTTGGTGCCGCCTCCCTACTCGAAGACCCACCATTGGCGATTGCTTTCTCAAGAATAGCGGCTTTAGTCATGAGTTCTTCGAGTAGTTCAGCAATCTCCGCCTTCATAGCCTGGCGTTCCTCCTCTAACCCAGCGTGCATATCGCAAAGTTTCTCTAGGAACAACGTCATGGTATTGGCGACATCGCTCTCCAACCCATGAGAGAACTCTTCATAAGCCGTCTGGTTCTGCTCCACTTGCATCTCCACACCCATCACGCCTTGCTCCAAGAGTTCCAGGCGGGACGTCAAATCGTCAAGGGCTGGCTCCACCGTTGGCTCCTTGCTTCTGTCTCTCCTGTTTGTCTTCTTGGGTGATGCAGGACGCTGGTCGGCGCTGATCTCGGATGTCGACATGGCTACGATCATCCTGGCTTTGATACCATTTGTCACAGACTTAGTGATTTTTTCTACACTTCGACCCGTGCGGTACACGAACTTCCTCCTGAAAGACTCGTGCATGCTTTTTCGACCACGAACTTAGCTAGCTCGCTAAGAAAAATAGAGAACATTGAAGCAAGATGGAAACTTGAAGACTTCTTTATTGATATTGGAAAAGCTTACAAGTTTTCATTTGTGGGGAGAAAATGAGTCTCCCCCCACCTATTTATATTGCCTCAAGTGCTTACATGAACCTTCTGGAATAGAAATATTCCAATGATTATTCTCGAAAATATGTTAGGAATTATTCTATATATTAAGAATATTTCTTACATCATTATTATTGCCAAATAACTAAAAATGAAGCCTCTAGAATGGAAAGTGTATTCTGCCATGTACTGAATTCTATTCCTCCATGTGCAGAATTCTGAAAGCTTTCCGGATCTTGGTGGAGCCACAAAATATGGTGCGTGACAAGTAGCTCAATCCCGTCCGGCAGGAGACATAAAGTGTTATGCCAAGCTGTAAACAAACCTAGAGCCTAATAAGTGTTTATATATATAAAGAATACAATTTAGATGCATTATTAATATGTAGTTTTATCTTAATATAGCTTTAGTGTTAAGTTGTATTTACTACTTTATCTAAAGTTTTATATTTTATAATTAATGAATGTTTTGTATCTTAAGGTAAGCGAAACTTACATGATTTTTATGGCTAGCTTTATTTAAAACTGAAGCGGGGAAAGACATGCTCTCTCTCTCTCTCTCTCTCTTCTCCGATGAGACTGGTGATGTCCAGCGGGATGGGTTCTCCGACGTCAGGGTCTGGTGTGTCGAGAAACGAAGGGCGCTTGGCTATGTCAGGAGCGGTCCGACTTTTTTCGACAAGGTTGTCCTTGGTGGCAACGGTGTTGAAGCAACATGCTTCTATCGATGGTTGTCAGTCGTAGTTGGGCATTGGGCAGAGTTGGCAAAGAGATTAGGCAGTGGTGGAGACATGCTAGCGCGGGTTTTCACACAGTGAGGAAAGTTGGGATCGTGCCGAATACTTCAGCGTCAAAGGGGATGCTCGCTAGCCCGAAAATAATGGAGTTTGGCCCGACAAACAGGTCTGGAAGTGCATAATGGCAGGGCTCGTAATTTGCAAGAGCGACAGGCCGATTGGTTGAGCACCATCTCATGGAGCAGTATAATCTGGGTACGCATTTGCATGATAGGTCGGATGTTCGGCGCCGGCTCAGGGCGTCGGTGAGGACAGACCGAATGAGAAAGAATAGTCGAAAGGTATGGTGAGTCGAGGATGAGACATAAGCTTGAGAAGAAAAGCATTATTGAGTGCCTGCCCAGTTCGAAGGCGGTTCTCGTGTCACACCTCACTCTCGAAATACACAAAGATCGGGATATATGAATACAATCCCAAGCTATTCATGCACCATACTATATGCTGGTATCTATATTTACGATTGTCGTCAATAAGTTATATATATATATATATATATATATATATATATATATATATATATATATATATATGACTTAACATAGTCCAACACATAACTACATTCTACCCCAAACCCCAAAGAGCCAAGAGTTCACAAAATCTTTAATTTACATGATATTCAGTTATAAAATGAAACTTGTTGGCCTACTTGAAAACCATCTTCATTCATTCATCTACGATGTATAAAAGACAACGTCTCGTCATGATTCTCATCTTCTCTTAGTGAACAATACTATGTCGTCATAATGACAAGCACACCCTTATTTCAAGAAATATAATAAAATAAAAATAAAAGTGAAGTTCTATGGAAATGTGTATATATGAATTTTAAGAAAAGTTGATATGGAAACTGAAATTTTAACAGCTAAATTATAGTGTTAACATAAAATATAATATTTTTTTCTATCAAAAATCCTATTCTACTTGGTGTCAAAATCACAGTTCATAATCACAACCATAAATACAAAACTCCTATATGAAAATACAATTTAGAGAATGTATTAGATCACATACATCGTCTAGTGTCTCGACAATATCCTATATACCCAGGTCAGATAATTTTTTTGAATGGAAGATGCTTAGATTCCAGTCCCACAAGAGTCAAGAGTTCAAGTGTTGTGATATCAATGTATCATCTTTTATTTCCACAATTTCATATAAATGTGATAATTATTATAATTATAACAAATGTCAAATTACTTGAGTTAATCTTAAGAATTCAATCAAGTGTAGTGAGCTAATCCTTACCTCATTATCGTATGGCCATATGGATGTTGACACTACTAATCAGTTTTTAACAAGTGTTTATTGCAAAGAGTTTGTACAGTGTGATCCAATTATTCTCTCTCATCCTAATGCAATTCTATAAATTTATATGCAAAACTTATCTAATCAAACACCTCCTTAAGTTGATTATAAAACCAACCATATATCACATTTTCGTGTGTTCATGAGATCACGCTTATACGGTGATATTTCATTGGTATAGTAACTTTCGATATCATGGTTATTGTATTCCTTTTTCGAAACAAGAAGGTATTAAAATTTCGTTAAACATGCATGTACGTGCATTTGTGTCCTATGCGTCCTATATATTCAAAATTTAACTCTAAGTATTTTAAAGTTTTTGTCACTCCCCAGTCCCAAAATACGTAGGACTAGGAATACGTAAGCATGCCAACCGTATGTATATGGCAACTCCAATATATGGAAACCATAACACATACGTACGCTGTATTATGAACAATAATTCACAAGTGGTATATAATTATCACAAGTGACAGGGTATAACTAAATCTCATCCACAGAAATCATAAAGAAAATAAATAATCCAATATGTCAATAAACCAAATATGAACTAGTCGAGAAGAACTAATAGTTGGATGGTGACAAATCCACTACCAACTAGAATATAAAGAAAACAAAATAAGTACATCAACTAATAATCAGAGAGGCTCGAAGAGAAGATCTTCTCAAAATAGATCGAAGTAGCAAGTCCTGATCCGTGCTCCTGCAAATAGCCATAATCGTCTACACCTGGAAAGGGACCAGGTTCTCAGAGGGACGTAACAAGATACATAGAAGCATGCCAATAAAGTACTGAAAAATAAACATCCAATGGGTCGCATAACCATCTATGTGAATGCACTTTGAGAACAACTTCCCAACACATGGGCTATCTGGCTAAAATAGGATTCGCATGATTCTCTTGGAGAATCAGGGGCCTAAAAAGCATGACGTCTTTTGAACCTCAGAGGCCGCCAGGTAATATATAGGGGTCATCACGACCGCGCATCTTCAGTGGAGCGTACGGGTTACACAAGGAAAGTGCAAAGGAGCCCAAACGCCTTACTCGTTGTCCTCTCCACCCCATGCTCTAAGCATGTCATATCCATGACACGATGATACCTCTAATAACCGCCAAGTCTTCTAACATGCAAATTCTATCAGCAGCTATTCCCTATCGCACGTCCTACACGTACTAATGATCAGTCAATACGTAAGTCCATGATCTATATGAGACTCACAACTCGTGTAAGAAATGTGTCACAGCCAAATAAAATATAAGAATGCCTCATGATCATGTGGTGGTCTCGTAAAACTAGGTCAACATGCATAATATATAATAAAGATAAAATACGACACCACCGTCGTTGCACCCAAGTTATTCTTGGACGCGCAGTTTATATAGCAGTAAATTTAAATAATCTAAATAAAAGAAATAAACTACATGTCTCATATAAAATATAAATTATAGTATAATGGCAAGGTATACTTGCCTGGCAAGAAAGCTGCGTAATATAAACGTCCAAGCATCAAGTACACAGGATCAGAAACTATGGCCTCCAAATAAATGTCTTCGGATGCTAAAATAAATATCACCAACATTTCCAGAATAAGCGAGATAGCTAGAAAATACTACCCCTTCGTCCAATTTGGACACAGGGGCAAAACGATAATTTCGGGTCAAAGCGGGTCCACGTGTGGGCCACCTTGCACCAAAAAGCGTGCTAGAGGTAAATATCTCTAAATGGAACAAATTATAGGTCAAACAAATTTTAAACGTCAATACGAACTCAACGGTACATCCAATTTTGGATTCCGGTGAGCCGAACACAAATTTGCCCTTAAAGTCAACCGTGGGGCCCGTAAATAGGCGCGTTGGTCAACTACCTCGGAATCGCCTAAAACTTGGGTCACAGGACCAGTGTGATACCACGAATCCAATGGCGCAAGTTTCGTCGTATTCCGACGAGCGTACACAAAATGGCAGAGTGTTTTGCAAAAGTCATGATAAGGGAACTTTTTACAGATACGGGTTGATTTCGACGCGCACACACGTCCGAATCAGCTTCCACGAAAGCCCACACATCAAGATATACCATACGCGCCTTTCGGTGCAATTGGTATGCGACAAGACGGTCTCGTTTGGCGGGGCACGCTCCGTATCGTAAATTTTAATTTTGAAATAACAAGTTTTTGGTCGTTTTGGAGGTCGAATAATTTTACACATAGAACAAATTAACAAAAACTAAAAGAACAGAAAAATTCTCGATTATATGGAGAAGAAAAACCCTTTAATTAGTTTTCAAAAATAATAAACAGGTTGGCGGCAAATTGGGTGTGAACATGGGGGTTCGGGTTGAAGTTTTTGGACTATTTTTGGTCAGTTTTCTGGTCATTTTTCGGTCGAATTTTTGACCAATCTAGGGCACGAAAACTCGTCCCGCTTGAATGAAAATCCTAGAGGGTTAGGTTTTGAACGTACGAACAAACTGCTCGCAAAAATAATTAAAATTGAGGGAGATACATCACCTTGAAGATGGGTGCTCGGGGCGGTTTTTCTATACGCGCGCGGTGCGCGGACGGCCGGGGACGGTAGCCGGAGGGGGTCGGCGCTGAGGTTAGGGTTTAGATTGAGTTATTAGGGTTAGGGTTTAGGAATTTTGTGTAATGTGTGTGTGTATATATATATATATATATATATATATATATAGAGAGAGAGAGAGAGAGAGAGGGAGAGAGAGAGAGAGAGTAAAAAATCGGGATGGGGTAGTCTGCGGGGGAAGTTGGCTGAAGGGGGGGGGGATTAGGAATATGATTAGTATTTTTTTTTAGGGTTAATTAGTTAGGGTTTATTTAGTGTTTAGGTTTAGTTTTATCTTTTTTTTATCTTTTTCTTTTCTTCTGTTTTTCTTTTGTTTTTGTTTTTATTTTTGTTTTCTTTCTATTATTATTATTATTATTATTATCATTATTATTATTACTACTTCTATTACTATTATTATTATTGCTATTATTATTAATATTAATATTATTATTATCATTATTATTATTATTATTATTATTATTATTATTATTATTATTAATCTTATATTTATTAACATATATTCAAATATTTATATATATAGATGGAATTATAAAAATCCAAAAACAATATTTGCACACCAAAATTAAATTTTCGAAAATTGCTTTGTAAAGTTTTAATACAATACTACACCCAAAATATTTTTATAAAAATATTTTATAATTAATAGTTAGATATTTATTTAATTATATAAATCAAATAATTGTATCAACCAATTTAACTAAGTAATTAATTAAATAGTTATCCAAAAAATATGTTAATAGTAAATAATATGCACATCTATATAAAAATAAAATGCCTAACTTGGCACGGAAAATTATGTGATGCTAATTGTAGGTAGTTGGGATTGAAAAGTGACCACAAATAAATTATATATATAATTTATCAAAATATTTAACAATTAATCTATGGTCGTTATACTAATATCATACTAATGCCAAGGGATCGAATTCTTGTGCCACGAAAAGATCCTACAGGTAGTGTCTTCCGTGTAGGCTATTTTCTATGAAGGACGATACAGATTTTGGGGCCATCCTATATTATTAATGTCCAAACCACTGTGAAGTGTCATAATAAATTTATTGGATTTTAATTGTTTTAAAAAATAATCTAAAACAAATACAAGAAATACAAAATACACATAAAATACTTATTTTTGGGTGAGGGGGTTTACAGTTTTATCCCTAAAAGATTATAACCAAAACTATAATAGATTGAAGTAGGTTTAACCAAGTCCCAGATTCTCGAAAATGGCTATCTTCTGGAATTCATAAAAAATTTGACATAATCTCCTTTGTACTTGGTCTCCAGATTTTTTTTCATAATTTATAAAGAGACCTAGAGCAACTCTCCATTGAATTTCCTGAGTTCGTTGGCCCCTTCAGTGGAACACTCAACACCAGTAAACACACGCACTTAATATGGTTGACAAAAAAATTTAAGATAGAAATTTTCTTACCAAAGCTTGCTTACCATAGAATTTAACAATTGCTCTAATTTGCTTAGAAACTAGGAATCTAGTTAGTACCATAGATATCATGAGATATTGCATAAAGTCAAGGTTCATATTTACAATCATGTGTATATTTATTATTAGTTCACATTCGTAAGATATTTATCATTACAAATCTTGATAATTTCTTATATTGTAATTGGCATTTCCAGACTTATTATATTAAAATTCGTAAGATATTGATCATTACAAATGTTGAACATTTCTTATATTGTAATTGGTATTTCTAGACTGAAAATGCATGCGCACGCATGATCCTCCAACATCTATAAATAACAGGGACATGTACTTCCTAGGTACGTATGGTGAGACGTATACTCAGAGGCCCTGAGACTTTACAATCTTATTTGGTCATCAGATCGTCAACAGAGTAAAGGAGTCAGTTGCAGTACTCGATCTCCCTCGTCACGCTTTCCCATATCTTCTTAAATTTGTACTTAGAATTCTCAGTGATAGGGTTCTTTGTAATCTTTTTTTATACCTAAATCAATAAAAAAGTTCACAAAACTTTCTCATATTTTTGTGATGGCGACAAAAATGGTGACTCCGCTGGGAAAATCTTTCTCCACCAATGAGAAGGTCGTGATGAATCCATTGTAACCAAGATGGGTTCAACCGAGAGAATGTTGGTCGTTCGCTTCGACCAACAGGCGTTTGAAGATATGATGGACAAGCCAAGTCCCACATTGAGGCCACATTGAGGCCCCCAAAGTCTCACAAGACTCGAAAGACTTAGGTGGTCAAGGCCAGTGTGCTACACCAATAAATTGTGAGTGATACGCTGCCAACCTCCGCCACCGAGGGTGCGCATGGCGTTGACACTCATCCTATCTACGCCCCCACTGTTGAGAAGAATAATGCTGACTCTCAGAAGATGCGCCCATAGTAGAAAGAGCAAAAATGTCAATGCGCCGCATCAAATGACAGGCGCATGAAGCCCTCTTCAGCCAGCAAAGTCAAAGGAAGAGAGTATGTCTATGACATGATTTCCTATAGTAATGTCCCCAAAACCCAACTACAGGGGAATAGGGAAAATGCAGATTCTTTGTACTATGCACCAGTGAGCGCTAGTTCAAAGAAGTCCAAAGTAGCTTAAGCCATATGCGATCAGGGGACTATGCCAACAGTCCACTAAAAGCATAAGTCGCTGATCGTTATGCGCGCTGCTGATGGAAAATTATATAGGGCCGACCCATATGCTTTTGCTCCAGAAGTGGACCAACCCTCAAAGTCTTTCCGAGAACACTTAGGCGTAGTTGACGTGCAAGAACCAAGTCGGGGAACAAAAATTGTGATAACAGGCCTATGGGCCCAGCTTGGCTGCACGCATGAATTGGGTCAGTCTCATACTAATAAGTCCTCCAAATGATCTGGGTATAGTTTCTACACAAGAACTGGGTCAAGGAGAAAATATTTCACTTTCACACTCACGCACAAGGTTTGGCCATGCGCATGAAGTAGGTATAAAAGTAAAGTTTCCCTTGTTTGTCTGTGCAACATGATTAGTCACAAGCGCAAGACGAGAGAAGCAACCGCTGCACATGATGTGTCCTCTCTGGGGCACACCTGTGCCAGTATCACTATCAACTATCGCTGCTTTAAAGAAGAAGCTCTTCCAACTAGACAGTTGGTATTTTAATGACTACAATCAGCTACGCTAAATCGACAACGTCTCGGTCAATAAGTACGAAAGAAGGAAGAGAAACTGCCATTTGCCTCATGCTGATAAACAGGGAGGTCTCATATCATGAATAAGATCTCGAAGAAGAACTCGTCCAACCCGTCGGTCTCAGCTAGTGGGTCGAGGAATCGACAGCGAGGCACTAAGTTGACAGTGCCTACCGAGGGTGAATTCCAGGGCACCCGCTCAAGAGCAAGAACAAGAACTGGGGGTAGCAATCCTTTGGTGTTCCATACCAATCCTTCATTCAGTGATGACAGTGAATCCCAGGGAATGGACGACACCCTACCTGGGGGTAGCCATGCTCTCCAAGACAGTGCTATAACCAGAGCTGGGGTAGTAATCCCCCGAATTCTTAAAATGACATAACAATGCCTGCCTGCCCTAAGGACTGCGAGACTTAGTCATCATATGTGGAGAGCGAGGCATCTACGATCTCATCCATCTCTCCCCACATAATGCCTATATATATGGAAGGAAATTATCAGGGGATCGGATCTAGTGATCGCCAATGCCTCGAGACACTTGAGGCGATGATGCTCATTATGAGCGCCTCAATGCAGACATTGACCTAGACGATGTTGGAGATTAAGGCAAATCTAGTTCTACCTCAGCCAAGAACTCCGGGATCAGCTAGCCAGGATCCAGGGACCAACATGGAGTCTAATGTACCTGATATTGCTTCCCTCATTATCGAAAACCAGACTCGGCCCAATCATCTGCTCCTCCGTTGTCAGAAGACATTCAGGAGACTCTCAGGGAGTTGCATGTTTATATCAATGCTAGATATAACCAAGACGCACTCCAGAAGCTCGTGATATGATAGCCCTATCCCCCCGAGTAGAACAACGTGGTGTATCCTCCCAAGTATAAACCACGGTCTCTGGCCCCATTCAATGGGAAGACATCACCTCGCTTGTACATGAACTACTTCTGTTCTATAATGACATATTTATCGTAGGACGACACTTTGCTGATCGACTTATTCATTGGAGACTATACGAGATCGCTTACGAGTGGTTCTGTAGCCTCTCAGACAACTGTATCTCGTCCTTCGACAACTTAAAGCTTCTCTTCCTCTTCCAGTTCTATAAGGGGGAATGGACCTGACTATGTCCTTCATAATGGACATTGCTCAAGGGAACAACGAGTCCGCACATGACTACATAGAGCGCTTCTGACAAGCGACATTGAAACTACCTATGGTACTCCTAAAACCGTGTTGATGGATACCAGCGAAAGAACCTACACCCGGCGGTGAGACACTGGACAGACCCCAATTAGTTTGAGGACTGGACGATATTCATCATTAGTATTGAAGCTGCAAAAAAAGCGAGAAAGATGCCCGACTGTTGGGTCTTCACGTCCCCAATGCTAATGATAGGGGAACACACTCCTTCAACAACAACAACGGCCGTTATGGTAAAGGAAAGTAGATACTGACCATCAACGTGTCTAAAGGCTCAGCTTTGTCCACTCAGAAACCGACAGAAGCTCCTAAGCCGAAGGAGACCAACTCTTTCAACGATGATGATGTCATCGAGATTTTTAATGTGCTAATGAATGATAACAAGCTTTGGCTACCTGACATTAAACGTCCTGGCAAGGCAGATAAGGTCGACAATCCCAAGTACTACCACTACTACCGATACATCCACCATCCAACACGAGTTTGTTGCGTGTTAAAGATACAAATTCAATGGCTGATCGACTCTAAAGCCCTCACCTTGGACTTTGAGGATAAGACGGTTGTTGCAAACATGGTATCCCTCTAATTTGGAGACTTTCCAATAACAGAAACCCAAGATGTTGTTTCCCCGTCCCAAGGGCAACAATGGAGGTCATCAACCTCCCTCCAACTTGCAACCAAGAAGCCGAGCTAGTACCTCTTACTACACTGTGAGGCAAAGTCATGTGGATTCACCTAGACATTGTCCAAGACTTGACACAGGAAGCATCGCCTTCTACCGCCAAGTCTAAAGGAAAGAGGCCCAAATCCTGCCACATGGTCTCTCCCTCAACCGATGATGCCCTGGCAGGAGCAACTAGGTTAGGGCAGACCTACTTGCGTGACTACGATATGGATCCCAAGGAAAGTGCACCTTCAACCACCATTCCTCTAGTCGCATCTGATCCAGGTCTGTCCAGCCTCCTACGGCGGACAAACAAAAGCAAAAAGATGTTCGCTTCAAAAAAACTCTGAGGAAAGACGCAGCCCTAGGGCTGGATAAGCCTATAAGTTTAATATATTGGCACAACTTGCCAATACTCTAATAAAGTTGTCACTCTTTGAGCTCCTCCGTCTCTCCAAAGTGACCTATGATGCTTTGAGTGAGGCATTGCAGAACGCCGACTCCTACTTGGCCCAAGTCAAGCTGTCGACCAAAAATTTAGCTACATGTCTCCACTGCAATAATATCATGGAGACGATCCCAAACATCATATTCTCCCAATAGGACATGTTGTTGAAGAATAATAGGCACGATCGCCCTCTATACTATACAGGGTATATCAGGGCCATCAAGGTGGATCAGATACACATCGACCCGGGATCATCTCTCAGCATCATCCCACGGAGTCTACTTCAAACCTTGGGAATCTTAATGCATCGATTGGCAGGTACCAACACAACCATCAGTGGCTTCTATGCCTGAAGGAGCTTCCCTCTAGAAAAGATTCCCTGAAATATCAGGTAGGCGACCTACGAACATAGGTGACATGCTATGTCATCGACGTGGATGTTTCCTACAATGTCCTGCTAGGACATCCGTAGATACATGAGTACATGATCGTGCCATCGACTATTCACCAATGTCTGAATTATGTCGACAATAACAACATCGTTTAGACAGAATTCTTCGATGTGGATCCTTTCAAGGGGGTCAAAGCATACTACTCTGACTCGATCTTGTACTAGAAAATCCATCTAGACGAAGAAGATAATGATGCTGACGAATAAACAAAAGCTGATACAACTCCAAATAATCCTATGAGGGTCTGTCTCAAAGGGTGCCCCGTTCATGTACCTACGCCCCTTGTGGTCAAGCTGTACAAAAGGGATCTTGAACCCTTTGTAAACCCCCTCGCCCAAAAATAGGTATCTTGTGGGTATTTTGCATTTCTTGTATTTATTTTAGATTATTTTTTTATCAATTAAAACCCAATGAATATATTATGACACTTCACCATGGTTTGGACATTAATGATATAGGATGGCCCCAAAATCTGTATCGCCCATCATAGGAAGTAACCTACACAGGAGACACTACCTGTAGGATCTTTTTGTGGCACAAAAATTCAATCCCTTGGTGTTAGTATGACATTAGTGTAACGGCCATAGATTAATTGTTAACTATTTAGATAATTTATATATATAATTTATTTATGATTATTTTTTTATCCCAACTTCCTACAAATAGTATCCCATAATTCTCCATGCCAGATTAGGCGAATTCCCATTTTGTAAGATTGCATAGTATTTACTATTATCCTATTTTGTTGAATATCCATTTAGTTATTTACTTAGTTAATTAGATAATACAGTTAATTGATTTATTATAACTAGATAAATATCTAATTATAAATTATAAAATATTCTATAAAATATTTTGAGTGTATTATTTTATTAAAATCTTACAAAGTAATTTTTTTCTAGAATTTATTTTGTGTGCAAATTTATTTTTGGATTTTCAATCTCATCTATATATGTAAATATATATATCTAAATATATAGTTATAATAATAATAATAATAATAATAATAATAATAATAATAATAATAATAATAATAATAATAATAATAATAATAATAATAATAATAATAATAATAATAATGTTGTTAATAAAAATAAAAGAAAAACAAAAGAAAAACAAAAACAAAAGAAAAAGAAAAAGAAAGAGAAAAACAAAACAAAACAAAACAAAAACCTAATATACAAACCTAACCTTAACTAAACAACTAAACCTAAACTAAACTTATTTACTAATCCCTAAACCCCACACCACATAACCCACGAAACCATTCCCATCAACCCAGACTACCCATTCCTGCGGCCCAACTCTCTCTCTCTCTCTCTCTCTCTCTCTCTCTCTATATATATATATATATATATATATATATATATATATATATATATATATATATATATATATATATATATATATATATACCTATTACATAGAAACCCTAAACCCTAACCCTACTCCAGCCCCGGCGCCCGCCAACCTCCAATTGACCTCGACGCCGCCCCCGCGCCGCCCGCCGCCGCCCCAGACGACCCGCAACACCGCAGCCCCGTCGTCCACCCTCCGCGTGTGCGCACGCACGCGTGCAACAGCAAGTTCCGTCGCCCATCTTCGAGGTATCATATCTCTATCATCACTTGTCCTTTTCTCGAGCGGTTTATCCGTGTACGTTCACAACCTAACCCTCTAGGATTTTCATTCAAGCGGAACAAATTTTTGTGTCAACTCCAACCTTGATCTTGAATCGGATCAAACCATTCACATTTGAATAGCACGATCTTAGCAGGTTCTGTGCCATAATTATATGTCAACTCCACAATCTCTCGTAAGATGCCAAATAAATCATTGCCTGGATCGACGTCTTTATAGTTTGAAGATTTGATACACAAACAACTATTTTTCGTGAAATTAAGATCCAGAAAGTTATCTCTATCGGAGCATTTGTTGACTTAAACCTAAACCCATTCACACAGAAATTTGGCCATATTTTGACGGCAGTAATTGGTCCTTTGGCTAGAGTTCTAATAGATTCAGTCTCGGGTGTTATTAGATAATCGACCTAAATACCAAAGTAGCGATAGTAAGTTATTTATTGTGCAAGTGCAGAAAGAAAAAGTAATTACCAAGCTCCTTGCATATGCGCTCAACCAAGAAGGAAAATTGCATCTCATTTCTTATTCTACTTTTTTGTCTGTTATGTAGGGTCTAACCGACCTCAACTCATCATTATATGTGCTGAAAAACAATGAAGCAACCGCTAATTAGTAGCATAATAATAACTTATACTATTACATTGAGATGACGTAAACATAGACGTATTAATTATTTACCCCTCTAGCTTCTCCACTTCATCCTCGTCGTAATTGAGTAATATATACAACTAAGCATCCCTTAGCTCAACGTCATTCAAATATCTCTTCTTTATTTTCCCTGAAGGCTTTCCGAACGTATTGAATACTTTGAGTATTGCATCATTAGATTCCTAATATCTGTCGTCGTTTCTTGGAGCTCTCGTTCTATTAGTAACAACATGAGGTTTAAAATACGTCGAGCAAAAGTTTGTAATCTCCTCGAGAACATAAGCTTCACAAATAGAGCCCTCAACCTGTGCCTTATTTTTCACCTTTCTCTTTAGGTGATTCAGATGCCGCTCAAAGGGGTACATCCACCGATAACCGACAGGACCACCAACACATGCCTCATAGGAAAGATGAATTGGCAAATGCTCCATAGAGTCGAAGAATCCAGAAGGAAACACCTTCTCGAGCTTACATAGTATTACCACAATATCCTTCTCTTGCTTTTCTAGATGATCGACGAGCAACTTAGAAGAACAAATATCTCTGATGAATATGCTGAGCTCTGTCAATGGATCCCAAACGACCTGCGGTAAGAATTCCCTAAATGCAATCGGAATTAACCTCTCCATGAATACGTGACAATCGTGGCTCTTCATACCCGTTGTGACGTGCATCGATTTTAATATGTCGCAAGAATGCTATAACCTCTCCGTGAATATGTCATCTTTGTAGTACTACATGTACCCATTATGACATGCATTAATTTTTTTATATCCCATCCAGAGCGATTTTACCATCCTCTTAGATCGATAGAAGTCTTTAGGCAACTTTGCGTCCTCGGGTAAGATCTCTATAGTCAAATCCATCAGTCGGTTATAGCATTCTTGCGATATGTTAAAATCGGACTTGATGCTCAACAATATTGTAATAACCTCCAACGGTGAATGATCTTCACAACCAGGATATAATGGAGTCCTTGCATTCTCCAGCAACTCCATAAACTTTGCAACATCGGTATTCGGTGCCTCCTCAGCTGCATCATGATTGTCCGAATCGAAACTAGGCCCCGTCGCATCAAAAACTATGTTCACCCATCCGTCGTCGTAAGCAGCGTGGTCGTGGACATCCATATACGGCTCCACATAAGGCTCCGACTTCGATGCTAAAGACACAAGTTCTCCATGCGTGGTCCACTGATAGTAATTCGGTGTGAAACCCTTTAAGTATAAATGATATATGACTTCCACTTCTGGATGATATTTCAAGTTGTGACATCTCACACACGAATACTTAATTTTGGTACCGTCTATGTACTGAGGGAACGCCATGGCGAACTGCAGGAACTGTTGTACACCCTCAATGAATTTATTCCGTACATCGCACATGTCATTAGTATGACGGTTGTACATCCACGAACGATGACACAGATAGTAATTCATATCCATTTCCAGATACTTCTGCAGCAAAAGTGAATATATAATTACCTTCAAGTATATACTCATCATTAAATACAGTACATGCACTGATACTTACTACTACCTTCGAATATGGTTGTTTGAGTGATCAACTGAAGGGAGAGCAGTGTGCAGCTCTGTGCTAGCACAGTAAGAGGGAGCACAACTGAGCAGTATGCAGCTCTGTGATACTACAGTACAAGGGGAATCATACAAAAGTTTATAGCAGTAGCAGCTAGCTGTACTGCACAGTGCAGCAGTAAGGAATCAGTGTGCAGCAACACTGTGCAGTGCACATATGGAAGGATGCACAGCAATAAGTAAACTCAGCAAGTAGCAGTAGAGCCAGTGCACTGTAGAGCCTTCAACAGCAGGTTTAGCAGTCTGCAGTAGCCAATGCAACAACTCGTGCAGCAAGAAGCATCAGCCAAAGTTGGATACGAGTTCTAGAAGAAGCCAATACCGTATATCCTGTCTCGACTTTGAAGAGTCATTCCCTTGTTCGTGTATACGAATCTCCTTGAGTCGAGATCTATATCGTATTATATACGATACAGATACGCAAGGTTACGTCTCAACTCAGACAGTTAACTAGAAGATAGACAGGGTTAGGGTCTGTGTCTATATCGTATTATTTTTGGATTTTCTAGGATTTATTTTGTGTACAAATATTATTTTTGGATTTTCAATCTCATCTATATAAGTAAATATATATAAATAAATATATAGTTATAATAATAATAATCAGAAAAAAGAATAATAATAATAGTAATAATAATAATAATAATAATAATAATAATAATAATAATAATGATAAGAAAAGATAATAATAGTAGTAATAATAATAATATTGTTAATGAAAATAAAAGAAAAAGAAAAGAAAAAGAAAAAGAAAAAGAAAAAGAAAAAGAAAAAGAAAAAGAAAAAGAAAACGAAAACAAAAACCTAATATAAAAACCTAACCTTAACTAAACAACTAAACCTAAACTAAACTTATTTACTAATCCCTAAACCCCATACCACATAACCCACGAAACCATTCCCAGCAACCCAGACTACCTATTCCCGCGGCCCAACTCTCCCTCTCCCTCTCTATACATACAAATATATATATATATATATATATATATATATATATATATATATATATATATATATATATATATATATATATATATATATATATATATATATATATATATATATACCTATTACACAGAAACCCTAAACCCTAACTCTACTCCAGCCCCGGCGACCGCCGACCTCCGACTGACCTCGACGCCGCCTCCGCGCCGATCGCCGCCGCCCCAGACGTCCCGCACCGCCGCAACCGCACTGTCCACCATCCGCGTGTGCACGCGCATGCATGCAGCAGCAAGTTCTGTCGCCCATCTTTGAGGTATCATATCTCTCTCATCCTTTTCTCGAGCGGTTTGTCCGTGTACGTTCACAACCCAACCCTCTAGGATTTTCATTCAAGCGGGACGAGTTTTTGTTTCTCGGATTGGTAAAAAATTCAACCAAAAAATGGCCGAAAAACTGACAAAAAATTGTCCATAATTTCAACCCAAACCCCCATGTTCACGCCCTATTTGCCACCAACCTGTTTAATATTTTCAAAAACTAATTGAAAGATTTTCTTCTCGATATAACCGAGAATTTTTTTGTTCTTTTAGTTTTTATTAATTCGGTCTATGTGTTAAATTATTCGACCTCCAAAACGACCAAAACTTAATATTTTAAAATTAAAAATTTTGTGATATGGAGTGCGTCCAGCCAAACGGGACCGCCTCATCGCATACCAATTGCACCGAAATGCGCGTATGGTATATCCTGACGTGTAGGATTTCGCAAAAGCTGATTCGGACGTGTGCGCGCGTCGAAATCAACCCGTATCCGTAAAAAGTCCCCATATCGTGACTTTTGCAAACTACTACCCTATTTTTTGTACGCTCGTCAAAATGTGACGAAACTTATGACATTGGATTTGTGGTATCACGCTGGTCCTGTGATCCAAGTTTTACGCAATTCTGAGACAGTTGACTAAGCCGCCAATTCGCGGACCCCACGGTTTGACTTTGAGTGCAAATTTGTGATCGGCTCACCAGAATCTAAAATTGGACATACCGTTGAGTTCGTATCGACGTTTAGAATTTTTTTGACCTATAATTTGTCCCATTTAGAGACATTTACCTCTGGCACACTTTTCGATACAAAGTGGCCCATATGTGGACCCCGCTTTGATCCAAAATTATTGTTTTTCCCATGTGTCTAAATTGGACGAAAAGGTAGTATTTTCTAGCTATCTCGCTTATTTTGAAAATATTGGTGATATTTATTTCAGCATCCGGAGATGTTCATTCGGAGGACATAGTTTCTGATCCCTTGTGCTTGATGTCTGGACGTTTACACTATGCAGCTTTCTTGCCAGGCAAGTATACCTTGCCATTATACCGTGATTTATATTCCATATGGTGCATGGATTTAATTTCTATTATTTTGTTCATATATTTTAACTGCTATATAAACTGCGCGTCCAAGAATAACTTGGGTGCAACGACGGTGATGTCGTATTTTATCTTTATTATATATTATGCATGTCGACCTAGTTTTACGAGACCACCACATGATCATGAGGCATTCTTATGTTTTATTGGTCGTGACACAGTTGTTACACGAGTGTAAGTCTCATGTAGGATACGAACTTGCATATTCGGCTGATCACCGGTACGTATGGGACGTGCGATGGATAGGGATAACTGCTGATAGAGTTTGCATAATTAGAAGCCTTGGCAGTTATTAGAGGTCTCATCGTGTCATGGATATAACATGCTTAGAGCTTGGGGTAGGGAGGACAACGAGTAAGGCGTTTGGGCTCCTTTGCACTTTCCTTGTGTAATCCGTACGCTCCGCCGGAAATACGCGGTCAGATAACCCCTATATTATCTACAGGCGGCCTCTGACGTTCAAAAGACGTCATACTTTTTAGGCCCCTGATTCTCCGAGAGAATCATGCCAATCCCATTTTAGCCAGATAGCCTACGTGTTGGAAAGTTGCTCTCATAGTGCATTCACATAGGTGGTTAGACAACCCTTTGGATGTTTATTTTTAGTATTTTATTGGCATGCTTCTATGTATCTTGGTACATCCCTCTGAGGACCTGGTCCCTTTTTAGGTGTAGACATTCATGACTATTTGCAGGAGCACAGATCAGGACTTTCTACTCCATTCTCTTTCGAGGAGGACTTCTCTTTGAGCCTCTTTGTTCATCAGATGTACTTATTTTGTTTACTTTTATATTCTAGTTTGGTAGTGGATTTGTCTCTACCCAACTACTTATTCTTATCAAGTATCTTATACTTGATTCAGTTATATAGTTGATTGGTTATTTGATTCTGTGGATGAGATTTAGTTATGCCCTGTGACTTATAACATAAATATATACCACTTGTGAATTGTTATTCATAATACAGCATACGTATGTGATATGGTTTCCATATATTGAAGTTGCCATATACATACAGCTGGCATGCTTACGTATTCCTGGTCCTACGTATTTTGGGACTAGGGCGTGACACCCTTGGCTGTCAATCTCTGAAGTTAGGGACAACCTCTAAGAGAAGACCCCACTGCTATAAAGAAACTCAAACCCCTGGTAGTCAAGCTATACGAGAAAGCTCCAAAACTACCGTCGGTGTTGGTGACAGACACCGAAGGAGATAAACTAAAAGAGTACAATGCGGCTTGTACTGATATACCTTCCTATGATGATATAATTTTATAAGAGAAGATATTGTTATTTTATCAATAAAGGACTATCTTTGAATTATTCTATTATCGCACATTGGAATCCTATATATTCTTTAGAATATAGTCTAGGTCTACAACTACACACAGATAACTCCCGTTTACGCTGTAGACCGAATCCACCTTTGCCAAGACTCTTACTTCATAATTTCGACGAGAAAGAGGGGTGATAAATCTATCATCTTCAGAAAGATAGATTCGCCAAGACTTTATCATAAAAGAGCCAGAATTCGAGAGAGGTAGAATGCAACTTCATTTCTATAACACAAAACCCAATCGTATCGTCGAGAACATGGGCTACGATGTAAAGAAAGACAAAGTCCTAAACTACGGCAAAGGACGACGTCTGCCTCTGTGCCACTTCATCCCTACAAAAAAAATTTGAGATGTACTATCAACAGACCAAGCATAGATTAGGATATGTCTTACCTCCTACAACTCCCGAGAGCTCGAAAGAAGAGGACGAGTTGCAATCTTACTCTTCGCAGTCTTCCGCTTGGGACTCTGATGCAAGTATCGGAGATATGTTCAAGAAAACATTGTCGATCAATATGGTTTTAGCACACCCGGAGGAAGGCAATGAACACCAGGTTGAGCTCTTCAAAATTGAACTATGTAATCAATGACTAGAATCACAGTAGGAATTATATTTTGAGCAGCGTGAACCACCTACCGAATATGAGGTCGTGGAAGTCGATCTGGGCAATGACTCTACTCCTAAGCCCATCTTCATAAATAAAAACCTCTCTATCTACAACCGTGAATCCCTTATCCAGTTGGTAAGGAAATATATAAATATCTTTGCATAATGTTGTGAAGATATGCTAGGCTTGGACCCACAAATAGTGGTGCACAAGCTCAATATCTTGTCGAATGCTAAGTCCGTGAAGAAACAACAACGAAGATTTCGTCCAGATGTGATGATCGCCATTGAAGCAGTGAATTAGCCGATAACAAGCAGCTTTATTCGCAAAGAACAATATCCCGATTAGGTAGCTAATATCGTTCCTGTTATCAAGAAGAACAGTAAAATCTGAGTCTGTATAGACTTTCGCAATTTGAATATGACTTGCCCAAAGGATGAGTTTTTCCTTTCGATCATAGATATAATGGTCGATAATACTTGTAGTTTTAAGCGTATTTCCTTCATGGATGAGTTCTCGGGTTACAATCAAATCAAGATATCCTTCGACGACGAGAAGCACACATCTTTTCGAACACCAATAGGGGTATATTGTTACACAGTGATGCCCATTGGTCTGAAGAATGCAGGTGCGACATACCAGCGAGCTATGGGCAACATCTTTCACATTCATCTTTGCAAGACAGTCGAGTGTTATGTTGATGATATCGATGTCAAGATCCATTTCCAGGATGACCACCTCCATTACCTGAAGACAATATTTGACTTAAATTGAGCACATCAAGTGAAGATGAACCCCACCAAGTCTTTTTTGGGAGTCTCTAGAGGTAAGTTCCTCGGTTTTAGCATAACTTTGAAGGGTATTCACATAGACCATGAGAAGATCAAGGCTATCCTTAGCATGCACCCTTCAAAAAATCTCCGAGAGCTTTGCGGCTTGCAAAGAAGGTTGGCCTATATCAGGATATTCATATCTAACCTCTCTGGGCGATGTCAGCCCTTTATCCATCTTACGAAGAAGGGACCCCCCTTCGTCTGGACTGAAGAATAATAGTGAGCATTTGACGATATCAAAAAATATCTTACGAAGCCCCTATAGTATTGGTGGCTCCTGTCATGGGAAAACCCTTCCTAATATATGTGCAAGAGATGGATCATTCTCTCGACGCTCTACTAGCCTAGAAGAGTGATTCAAGTCATGAGCATGTCATCTACTACCTCAACAAAATAATGGTCGATGTAGAGCACAGGTACAACCTTGTGGAGAAGGTGTCTCGCTCTGGTCTTCGCTAGTCAAAAAATTGGCCATTATGTGATGGAGCAAACAATACATCTGATTTTTCAAGTTAACCCCCTCAGGGTCCTCATTACTAAGCCATGGGTACTTAACTCTCGCCTATCCATATGAGCAATGTTGTTGTCACCGTACGACATGGTATTTATCCCACAGAAGGCGGTCAAGGGCCAAATATTGGCTGACTTTCTTGCAACTCACCCAGTGTCAAAAGCATCAAAGTTGTACGAAGAAATTCTAGATATGGTGTTAGAGTTTAACACAATATTGGGAGAGTCCGTTTGGCGAATATTCTTCGACCGTGCTACAAGAACAGGGCCCAGGGGAAAAATTGTCGCTAGAGTGGGGGTAGTGTTGATCTCTTCCGATAACCTGGTCATTTATTGCGTTTATTGACTAACACAACCATGTTCCAAAAATATAGCAAAATATATATTTGCCATTGATTAAAAGTTGGAACAAACCTTATTGTGTAACAAGCAAAAGAGTATAAAAAAATCTTAGACAGAATATCTAAGTACAATATTTTTGGTTCTGGGAAGTGTGACAAGAGGGAATGATAATGCTTTCTTGAAGTCCCTCCCCTGTATGCATATGTACCTCACTATTTATAGCCATCATACTAATGTTCTATATGCGCCGCATATATATGTGCCGCATATACTATGCCCCGTATATACTATGTGCCTCTGTTTGGTGGCCTCATGAGACTCCTTCAATAAAATATGGTTGCAACTGTGGACGCATACTATGTGGCATGCTATCACATAGCCTCATTTGGGTTATGCAGTTGATAAAATCTTGGTTTGAAGACATGATTATTTTTAACCCATTGTGTGCGTGACTTGGTCAACTAGATACGTGGTCAACACTGATTGTGTGAAAATCTTTTCGGTTGTAACAAAAAGATTATGCAAACTGGGAGTCGCATGACATCTTGGCCGTATACGTATTATCGTTTGGCCTAGGTCTTATGGACACTTTGGCCGCATGGAGTCATGGCCGCATGGAGTCAGGGCCGCAAATGAGCTTTTGTGGAACAATTTAGCCACCTAAAGATTGTGATGCATGGAGTCGGGGCGCATACGAACGAACACGTGGCGCTACATGCATGACAAGGTCATTTAATGCATTGATATGACTTTCTATATTTTAGTGTATCACGTCTCTTACGCTTCTCAAAGTGTTCAGGGTAATTAAATACTGTCAGTGGTCATTTGACTGATATAAGTGACATCATGTGTCAGACTTGTATGCGCCCAAGTTCCTTGTTGCATGGTTAACTTTGCCTCATATCTTCAAGATCACTACCTGTGCCGCATGGTGGAAGGGGTGTTGGGTGTCGCATAGAGAGTTTACTGCCACCAGCCACATGGACGTTAGAAGCAATGTTCTTCGTTCGAACGTTGCCTGGGCTTAAGGATCACTGCCTCATGGATGGTATGTGGCCTGACTTTCACTAAATCAGGCCCTTAGGCGCATAGCTTCTCGGGTGCATATTCTTTGAAATTTTTTATGCTTCTACAAAATCTCCTTCAAAGTTTTTAAAACTTGAACCAATTTTGAAATACTTTGAAAGAAGCATGGAAAAAGCCTTTGATATGTGAATGAATACCCTACTAAAGGTGATATGGACGTGGTAGAACATTGCATTCTTTTGAAAAATTCAAATAGGAAACTTTTTGGTAGACTTATTACCCATGGCGTACCGAAGAGTAAGTATGGGTAACAAGTAAATGGATTTGTACCATCAGAGGTAATATGAACATGATAGCAGAAACTACTCTCTAGGGTACAAGGTAGAATAATTCTATGTGGACTTATTACCCATGGAGTACCTAAGACTGGGTACGAATAATAGGTTGAAATGACTGGCACTATCATGGGTCTATAACGACGTGATATGAGACAGTTTGGAGGGATGTTTGCTCAGAAATGATATAGACATGGCAAACTAATTGATTAGAACTCTACTGGAGAATTTTTGTGGACTTGTCATCCTTGGCATACATAGTGCTAAGTACAGAAGACAAGTTGAAAGACACCATCAGAGGTATTATGGATGTGGTAGTAGAAAGTCGATAGGCAAGAATATTTTCTCAAAAAAAATATGGACATGGCAAAATCTTGGGTTGTGGACTTATTATCCATAGTGTACTTTAAGTATGGATAATAAGCTGAAATGACTGACATTGTTTGGAGTTATAAGAACGTGATAGTAGAATATCGATGAGCAGAACGTTACTAGAGGTCATATGGATATGGCAAAGTTCTAAAATTATCTTACTCAGAGGTAATATAGATGTGGTTAGATATGACTCTGTTGGGATAAAAAAATATGGTAGGTAATGTGGACGTGATCATTTTCTTGTAGTGATAGATTCACTCTATTAGAGAAAGTGGAGGAAAGTGGTTCAGAGGTAATATGGATATGAAGCATCTTTTTTTCTGCCAGAGAAAATAAAGAAAAGTAGCTCATAGATAATATGGATGTAAACTTGGGGACTTACTACCCTGGCGTACTTACACCTAGTACGGGTAGCAAGATGGAAGATGAAGATGCTATAAGAAGTAATATGGACGTGATAGACTTCTTTTGGTGGTAGATTAACTCTGCTAAGGAGAATGACATGATTATAGTTCCGAGATAATATGGACGTGAACTGTTTACTTGGGGTGATCCTACTTTACTTGAGGGAGCATTTCCCATCCAGGATCGGATCGCAAATGATATGTCTTGGAAGTAATTGGGCTTCGAGGACACAATTTTTTTTGCAGGAGGGAATCAAGTTTGGGTGGTCTCAACGAGAACGTTTTACTAGACCCGAGGACTACTCTATTGGAGAACTTTAGTGGATCTATTATCTATTGCATATTTAGGACTCCTGAATACAGATAATAGATTTTGATAATGTATTACAAATTATGTTGTATATTCATACTTGCTGGGGATAAACAAAATATATACATTTTATATTCTGCATTATGTTGGGTATGGGGGAGTACCTGCCTAGATTAGATATAGTACTTTTTGAAGAACTTGTCGTTGATCAGCATCATTAGCAAGTATCTATTAGGATTTGTGAGCCTGTATACATTTGTTGAATCAAAGAGACATTGTCCTTGATAGAAAGTCGGATCGAGGAAACACTGTCCTTGGTAAAATATTGGATCAAGGAAACACTGTCTTTGATTGAAGGTTGGATTGAGGAAACATTGTCCTCGGTGTCCATCTTGTCAACTATAGCTGGAAGTTCATGGTTTTGGAACTCTAGTTCCACGGGTTGCCTTATTGGAGTGATGACGCATAGTAGCATCTTCATGTCCTAGCCCTCTGCTCATGCTGTTGTAATAACTGTCGGTTTATAAAGGAATATGATATAATTTACCAAAGTTCAGACCTTCAACTTTTTGGAGGTCATAGTCCATCTTCTGCATAAGACAGAGTGATTGTTGGCTGTAATGATGGAACTGTGTCAGCTCATCATTTGTTGCATTTAATGACTCAACTTGTGCATACAGAATGAGAAGCCCTGTGCACAAGAATACTACCATATACACATGAGAGAGTTGGCTGAGTTGTGCTTGTAGGATCACTGCCACGTGCACCCAGTTGCTTATTACGTCGAAGACCACTACATATTGTACGTCTTTGCGTACCATATAGAGGAACTCTGCCTACTGCTGGAGATTTATTATGTTGAGAAGCACTATCTCGCCATTGTTGATTAGTCATAGGAGGCTTGGCTTTTATGCACAAGGAGACTTGTCGATCCGTGATGAGCACCCAAAGTCTACAATTTATATTTTATGAGAAAATGATCATGCGGCACGACCTGCACTTCGTTCCTTTTGACCTTGTCATTGAAGGTACTATTGGCTATGCCAGGTCTTGAGCAATGTCAGGGTGATCCCACAGGACCTTGTCTCTTGGGGTTGTGAGTGATACTAAGCCTACTACTTGGTTGCAAGCTGGAAGGAGGTTGATGACCTCCATGGTTGCCTTGGGGATCGAAATAACACCGTCCTGGGCTTCTGTCACTGGAAAGTCACCAAATTGGAGGAAAAATATATTCGTAATGACTGTCTTATCCTTAAAGTCAAGGGTAAGCACCTTGGCATCGATCAACTATTGTCACGCCCCAGGCCCAAAAATACACGGGACCAGGCCACGTGGCAATAGCCAGCTGTCACATCTCCGAGGATATCCCAATTTAATGGATCCAAACAAAGTGTGCTACGATATCCTAAATACTAACATGCCCCATATCAATGAACAACAGGTAAACTAATCTCATCCATAATATAAATAGCAAAAAGTACTAAAAATAACTGCTGGAAGATAAACGCCAGTCTCAAAATATCATAGTACAACCATGAATATCTGGTGGGGACAAACCCACTACTATGACGAATAAAATGCTGAAATGATAGATAAAAATAATGATTAGGGCATCGGCTGACTAGATAATGATGCTCCCAATCCTAGGCAGAAGGCCTACCAACTGATCACGAAAACTCTGACGGTAACACCTCTAGCTCCTCCGCGGTAGCGTACCTCGTCTCCTGTCCTGGGCCGTACACTGTGGGGTAATATGCCTCGTCCAAATCTGGAAAGGTACCAGGTCCTCAGAGGGACGTAACAAGATACATATAAGCATGCCACATATATAAATACTGAATAAAATGAATAAGGGTGTGCTAACCATCTAAGTGAATGCAATATGAGGATAACATTGGTACATATAGGTAAGCATAGGCATATAACATCCACACTCCGAAGAGAGTGGCATCAGTACAGTATATCGTCCATATCACTCTGAAGAACGTGGCATCAGTATAGTATATCGTCCATATCGCTCCAAAAAATACGGCATCAGTGTAAAGGAAGTCATTAGATCCGTGGCTCCTCCGGATACTATAGATTCTAATGTATGTATCCCATATGCCTACTAGTTGTCTTCCCCGCCCAATGTAGATACATAAGCCGATTACTCGACGTGCATACCACGTATCTATATGCCAAGTCTCTACTAATCATAAAACCCTGAATTATGTACTAACCGTGATGCATGTCACACGCACCGATAGCTACTCGAGTACGCGAACCCGTATCCTAATATGAATTTGTCACTGTGAACGTGTAAGGGTGTCGGGTCTCGAAAGATATCAGAGTATCCTCCCCATGAGGTGAGTCTGCTAGTGTCTAGGTCAAGTATACTAGTCATCGACGTATCCGTCGACTGCACCCGAGTCAATCTCGTACGTGCATAGTCATATGAAAATAAAGCAATAAGAATCATACAACATATGCATAAATTAAATTAGACAGTAAATATGGCAAGGTATCTTGCCTGGGTCCTCAAGCTGTGAATGCCAATAGCCTGCTCCTGCAGTATCTCTTGGCTGGTCCAGTGACCCTAAATATATAATATAATATAGCAATCTAGCATCAGACACTAAAGCAATACATACACTAAACTACGATGCTGCTCTTAGGTATTGATGCAAGTTCACGACTGATCGACTACAGAGTCGCGTGTTCACGTAGCTAAGATGAACGTGTGCTCTGTCCTCAGTCACCGTATATCTCACGACAATAAAAATACTAAAGTCATGGGTCACCAACTAATTACGTTTAGAATAATTACTGGTCCTTTTTTCCCATATTAAGCATACTTGTCGATGTCTAGGTTTTATTGATGAATTACAAGTCTTTAATAACAAGTCCTGTTATTAGGGCCTTTATTAGTTATTAATTACTAACTTATTAATCATTATGTAATCTGATTAATCATACATACATTTACAATTAGGGTTTCGAATTAACTACCTCGTGTCCATGAAATAACACGATACGATGACACAACGCTACGCAACTATACGACGATATCATGAAGAAGAGGGGAATTTAGGTGATTACCTAGACGTGGCTGACTGGAGAGGGGCTGTGCTCGTCGAGGGTGCGTACTCCTACGAGGGGACGGCTCCGGTCAGCGGCCAGCAAGGTAGCAGCGGCGGTGGCAGCAACTGCAGCAGTCGCAACAGTCTTGCAGCGGCTACAGCGGGCTTGGCCGGCTGGGAACGGCACCTGGGTGGTGGTCAGGTCGTGGGGGAGGTCGGGGTCGTCCTGTCAGTGGGGGTTGGCGGTGCTGGAGGCGGTGGTCCGGCTAGGGACAGTCGGGGTTTGGGTATCAGGTTGGCGTTCGGGTTTGAGGGTGATGGAGATTTTAGGTTGGTGGAGTTGATGGTCAGGCGGGTGGCAGAGGCTGAGGTGGTGGCGGCTTGTGGTGACTGGTCGGAATAGGAGGGCTCGGTTTAGAGGAAGGGAGGAGGGCTCGGTTTAGAGGAAGGGAGGTCGGCTAGGTTATGGAGGTGGTGATGGTGTTTATATTTTAGGTTTTCCATGTGAAAAGAATGTATATTTATATGGGTGATGGAATTTGTGGGCTGGCCTCGAGGTTTGGACCGGCCGGGGCTCATTGGGGTGGGGGCTGGTCCACATGAAAGGGTTTAACGTGGCTTGGTCAGATCCTGTCTAGGGTAAAGTTGCTCCTAATTTAATTTAATTAAAAACAATGCGCATGGTGTTCTTTAATGTATTGAAGACACATGGAACTAGATTTGGGTGGGACACAAGCGTCATGAGCGTAGCAGGCTCAGAATAGGTCAATACCCTAATTTGGGTTATACGGAGTTGGGTTGTGGTTGAGCCTTAAATTCAATTGGAAGTGGGCAATTATGAGAAATTGGTATTATTGGGATAATACATAGACGTTTGTAACAAATATTGCACAGCTCAAATAAAGCACAATATTGAGGATCTAAAAGTTACACAAGGGTTAGATGGGTAGTCTGGCATGTCTAGGCGATGTATATGGAATTTGTTTGAAGGTAACTACTAGTATAGCGCTCCAAACATCGAAACAACGGTGAGGTGTATTAAGACGCATAATTGTTGCATATTAATTCTAATTGTATCCAATTTAATCCGAGCCTCTCAATTTAACTTAAATAAATTCTAAATTGGTCGAGGGGGTTTACAATCTACCCTCTTTAGAGCATTTCGTCCTCGAAATTAAAACATACGTATGGTAAGAACTACTGACTGAAATTAAAATAATACTACATACCTAGTCCTTCGAAGAGATGGGGATAACGCTGTCAAATATCCTCCTCACGCTTCCAGGTTGACTCGCCTGGTGCATGATGCCTCCATGCGACACAGACTAGGGGGATAGTCTGACCTCACAATACTTTCTCACTTTTGTCCAGAATCTCAATAGGCTCGTCTTGGTATGATAAACTCGGGCCACTGTGATCTCTGAATGGTCAAGCACATGACTCGGATCTGACATGTACCTCCTTAGCTGAGATACATAGAAGATGTCATGGACTCCTTCCAAAGTCTGTGGTAAGGCTAGTCTGTAAGCAACCTCTCCGATGAGTTCTAACACATCGAATGGTCCGATGTACCTCGGACTCAGCTTTCTTCTGCCTCCAAATCTGATAGTCCCTCGAGTAGGTGAGATTTTTAGGAATATATAATCTCCAACCTGAAACTCTAGGGGTCGTTGGTGTGCATTTGCCCAATGCTTCTGTCTGTCCTGTGCTGCTCGTAGGTGCCCTTGGATCTTCTTCACCTTCTCCACTGTACGAACAACCAACTCTGGCCCAAGAATCTGTCTCTCGCCTATATCGCTCCAACACACTGGGGAACGACACTTTCTGCCATACAATGCTTCATAGGGAGCCATCTGAATGCTCGCTTGATAGCTATTGTTGTAGGAAAATTTGACCAAATGCAAATGGTCCTTCCATGATCCTCTGAAATCAAGCATGCATGCTCTTAACATATCCTCCAACGTCTGAATGGTGCGCTCGGACTGGCCATCTGTCTGCGGGTGATACGATGTGCTAAACTTTAGGCGGGTACCGAGACTCTCTTGTATACTCTGCCAAAACTAAGATGTAAACCTTGTATCCCTGTCTATACTATACTAACTGGCACTCCATGCAGTCGCACAATCTCCCTCATGTACATATCTGCTAAGACCTCTATAGACTGCCCAACTCTGAAGGGTAAAAAGTGAGCGGACTTGGTGAGTCTATCCACGATTACCCATACTGCATTGCGACCACTAGGACTTCTCAGAAAGCCCGTAACAAAGTCCATAGTGATATGCTCCCATTTCCATTCCGGTATCGGGAGCGGTTGAAGTAATCCTGCAGATCTCTGATGCTCAGCCTTGACTTGCTGACACACCAGGCACTTCGCTATAAAGCGGGCTCTCTCTCTCTCTTCATTCTGTGCCACCAGTAGTACTGCCTTAAGTCTCTGTACATCTTCGTGCTTCCTGGATGAATAGAATAGGTCGAACTGTGTGCCTCTGACATCAACTCCTGACGAAGTTCTCCATTTGGGACATAGAGACGATCTCCACATCTCAAAGTCCCGTCTTCATGTATACGCAATAATGTCTGTATTCCAGCCTCTGTCCTCAGTCGAAGCCTCTAAAATCTGGCATCTGTCGGCAAAGCAGCCTTGATCCTCTCCACTAATATTGTTTGTAACTAAAAACTCGACAACTATCCATCTATTCCGGGCATAATGACCTCTATACCCATCTGTTCTAGATCTTTCAACAGATGTTGTTGGGTAGTCAAGAAAAATGCCATAGGTCTTCTGCTCAACGCGTCAGCTACTATATTGGCCTTTTCCGGATGGTACTATAGCTCAATCTCAAAGTCTGTCATCACCTCGAGCCAACGTCTCTGTCTCTGGTTCAGGTCCTTCTGAGTGTAGACGTACTTTAGGCTTTTATGATTAGTGAATATCTCTACTCTTTCTCCATATATGTAGTGTCTCCAAAGCTTCAAAGCAAAGATCACTGCTGCAAGTTCTAAGTCGTGAGTGGGATAGTTCTTCTCATGGGTCCTCAATTGCCTAGAGGTATAGGCCACAACCTTTCCATACTGCATCAAGACACATCCTAATCCTTTCCTGGATGTATCGCTATAGATCACGAATCCTCCGGGTCCAGAAGGTATGGTCAAGATAGGTGATGTAGTCAAACGCTTCTTCAGCTCATCGAATGCCTTTTGACACTCTTCTGTCCAAGTGAACTCCTGCTCCTTATGGGTTAAGCGGGTCATCGGTTCTGCGATCTTCGCAAAGTCCTCTACAAACCTTCGGTAATATCCTGCAAGTCCTAGGAAACTCCTCACCTCTGAGACATTAGTAGGGGTTGGCCATGTCTCTACTGATGAAATCTTTACCGGGTCTACTGAAATCCCATCCCCAGAGATAACGTGTCCAAGAAAAGAGATACGATCTAGGAGGAACTCGCACTTGCTCAGTTTGGCATAAAGCCTCTCTCTCCTCAGCGTCTCTAACACTAGTCTCAAGTGCTCTTCGTGTTCCTTGTGGCTCTTCGAATACACCAAGATGTCGTCGATGAAGACTACCACGAACTAGTCTAAGAATTGGTGGAAGACTTGATTCATCAAGTTCATAAATACAGCAGATGCATTCATCAGTCCAAAAGGCATCACTAAGAACTCGTAGTGTCCATAAAGAGTCCTGAATGCTATCTTTTGAATGTCTTCTCTTCGCACCTTTACTTGGTGATAACCCGATCTCAAGTTGATCTTTGTGAACACCACTGCTCCTGTCAACTGGTCGAATAAATCATCAATCCGCGGTAGGGGGTACTTGTTCTTGATAGTCAAAGCATTAAGGGCTCTGTAATTAATGCACATACGTACCGTTCCATCCTTCTTAGGTACAAACAATACTGGTGCTCCCTAGGGTGATGCACTAGGACGGATAAATCCCTTGTTCTGCAACTCCTCTAATTGTAGCTTTAACTCATCTAGTTCCTTCTTTGCCAATCGGTATAAATTAGAAGATACCGGCGCTGCTCCGGGGACTAGCTCAATGGTGAACTCCACGTCTCTATCTGGCGGTAAGCCTGGCAAATCCTCTGGGAATACATCCTCAAATTCTGCAACTATCGGCGAGGGTACCATCTCCATAGCCATGTAAGCTCCAGCTATCTGTTCTACTCCTTGTTCGACGGTCCCTCGCATGTACTCGAACTTCGGTTGATCTGGCGGTCTAAAAGTGACACTACCCTTCTAGCAGTCCAGTACAGTATTATATTGGTTCAACCAGTCCATGCCTAGCACAACATCAAAGTACGGTATGGGCAATACCAAGAATCGCGCTCCCATCTCTCTACCACATACGACTACCAAGCATGTTCTGATAGTACTGGTAACCGGCACGATACCTCCTCCGGTAAGAATCTTCCAACTCTTAGGTAAGGGGGAAGTCGCTACTCTATGCATTGCTACGAATCTACTAGATATAAATGATAGCGTAGCACCAGAATCAAACAAAGCATTCGCAGGTAATGATGCAACTAAAATGGTACCTGTGATAGCTTCCCCTTATGTTTCCTCCTCAGTAGCTGCTAATACAAAGGCCTGTCTGTGCCTCTGTCCTCCGACCTGCTGTCGGGCTCGATCAAACTGTGCCTGCGGTGGGGCCAAAGGTGGTCCCCTTTGAAATCCTCCAGGTGCGGGTGGACGCTGGCCTCCTGGTGGCGGTAGTATCCTCGGGACTGGTGCTGCTGGCCTCTGTCCGGTCTGCGGTGCTGCCTCTTTGCGTTGTAGGCAATCCCTGACAAGGTGCTGGCTTGCTCCACAAATAATGCATGTCCCCAGTCTCTTTCGGCAGTCCTTCTCGAAGTGACCTCTTCTACCACAGAAGTGGCAAGTCGGAAGCTCTTTTTGCTGGTACGGTGCTATCCTCTGCTGTGTCTGCGCTCCGGGATGACGGATCGGTCCTCCTGCTCTGGGCTGGGCTCTGGCTGGTATGGTCGTACTGGAACATCTTGCTCCTCTGCCAATGGCCTTCTGAATCATTGCCTCTGTAAGAACCTTCTTATAAGAAATCCTCGCCTGTGTGGTGGTATACCTCTGTAGCTCGAAAGTGAGATCGTGATGGAATCTCTAGACCTTTTCTAGATCATTGGGTATCAGGACGATACCAAATCTGCTAAGACGGCCAAACTCTGCGTCATATGCGTCAACAGTCATATTCTCTTGTTCTAGATGTAGGAACTGGGAGTACAGGGCATTTCTGACTGTAGCTGGGAAATACTTCGTATTGAAGTACTCTAAGAACTGTTCCCAAGTCAGGTTCTTGCCTACACTGCGCTTAATAGAATCCTACCAGTGATGGGCGTTGCCTTTTAGTTGGACCCTCACTGCGGTCATCCAAAGGTCTGGATGCAGTTGTGAAGCCTCTAGTAGCATCTCTGTGTTGGTGACCCAATCAGAGATCTCCTCTACAGTCTCGTTGCCTGAGAAAAAATCTGGTCCCATCTGTCAGAACAATCTTACAGTGCCACCTGTCTGGACTGGTGGAGGTGCTGGTGCTGGTGCTGTGACAGGTGTCCTCTCTAGTACTGCCATCAAACGTGTCACGACCCGCACCCGGAATTTGGGCATGAGTCGTGGGTACGTCCAGCCTACGCCGCAGCATCGGCGGTAGAACGCTGTCTAGGTCACAATATAGTACATCCTGTCAATAGTCTCAACTCCGTACGGAGGACATTGATAATTAAATCACAGTTCTATAATATACTCAATCACAACTATCAACATGATGGCACGATGAGAATTGAAAAGAGTTCTATTTAAAACCAACCACAAGAAGTTCAACTCAAAACCTGGGTCTAAATGACCTCACAAAGTCACAAATAAAAATAAATACATCTCAGTCTCAGTCTCAGTCTAAAACAATAAATGCAGAAAAATAATCTAAGCATGGGCAGGCAAGTTCTCCTCTAGGATAGGCACCTCCTCTAGGATATCTGGAGTGAAATCTCCCTCTATTCCTGGGCCGTAATGAGTAGGGCAAAAGTCCTCCAGGTCCTCTGAAAATGTTGTTATCCAGTCAGGATTGGAGCGAAGCACAAGCACTAACAGCAGTTTCATTAAATTGACAAAATCTATAAACAGTGTAAGAGATACAAGATGGAAATAAATGCTGAAAATGAGAAGTACAGGATAAAATGAAATAGACAATAGAGCATCTAGCAATGAGCAATAAATAGTGAATGCTAGAACAAGTAATCTGAATAAAGATAAAACTTCTAACTAAGTGGTTGAAATATTAGTTTATTATGTGATCGGCTTGGGTCTGGATCAGGCTGGTTATATATGATTAGCTATGATTCTTGAAGGTCAGGCTAACCATATGGTTAGCTATGATGCATGATAATGGTCAGGCTAATCATATATAACAGCTATGAGGCATGATGAGGGTCAGGCCGCACCCGACGTGAGATGTGGGGTGAGCTATGATGCATGGTAAGTGTGGATATGATCACATAATCTACTAACAATTCCCCATCCCCCAGCTAGCACGATGGATTCCAATCACGACTCCTCATGATGGGGATCTAGGGTGCTAACCCGTGTATCCATAGTGTCGGAATCAAGTATGTAATACACTACAATTTATAGAAATAATCAACAATGAAAACTGTCAGAGAATGTACTCGCCTGTGGTCCTGAGCAAAATGTGAGGATCGAGGTCCAAAATGGAATCACAATGACCTATTTATGGAAATTCAATGTTAATTAATGAATTAAAAGAATAACATGCTTAACAATTCAAAAACGAGGTTTCTAGGTCACGTCTAAGGTTTACTGGTCAATACTAGGTCCAACTGAGTCAATTGGTCTAATTTCTGCTACTAACTAGCTATTCTAGGTCTTAGCTAGGTCCAACTAGGTTAACTAGGTCTCTAAATTATTCTAGGTCAAACAAGGTCCAAATTACCCTTAAAGTTGGTTTTTGTGGTCAAACTAGTCAATACTAGACAAAGCTAGGTTGTACCTAGGTTTCTAAGTCCATACTAGCAAGTTCAAGCTTATCTCACCCATACATAACCTATTACCTAAAATATCTTGACCTATAGTGAATATCTCACCCTGAACCACAATATCTTAGTATTGGTCAATACCTAGATTAGATCTCCTTAAAATTAAGGATACTAAGTATCGTACAATATATATAGTTAGGTATACTTATAATCAATATCTTAACTACTAGTATCACATTACCTTAAAACCACTCTGAACTCAGACCTACACTTCTAATACACACTGCCCACGCACACTGATACAATACATAGCTCACTCAGTCACTTCACACACCCCCACTCCTAGACACTCTGCTATTACACTAATCCTGCACACCCAGAATTACTCACAGGCACATATGCCCACACACTGCCTTCTCACATGGACCCTGGTTCTATGGCACACACACACTCACAGAGTTCTACACACATACTCACCACAGAATTCTGTACTCAGGCATATACTGCCTCTTAATTACCTACACACAGGTATCATACTGACCTGCCCATCCTTCTACACTATAGACTGCACACAGGTAACAATTCACATAGGTTCAAATTTACTCACACAGCTACATGTAAACCTACACACAGAGCTGAATTCTACACTGCCTGATACTCCACAAACAGTTAACCTTTCACACAGTGCACAATACAGGTACACCTACACTGGACTCTCACAGCCACACACCTATCCACTGTCCATACACAAGAAAAATCCCTCACAAATACATGTACACATACCTACTGATACTCACTGAACTGGCCTCACAAACACACACATATATTCCTATCTACTGATACATAAACACAGCCACATATAACAATGCTGCCACAGTACACAAACTGAAACAAGACACACTTACACAGATACATTTCCTGCACACAACATACACTAAAACACCCTCACACACTATGAACACAGCCACACACTGACAGTATACACATAACTCAGCAAAACTGATACACACAGTTGTGAAATCCAAAATTACACTGAACACACATAAACATATGCACAGACACATTTATCAAAATCCTCATCAAACCTGGGAATTATCTCTCCCTCACACCCATGTACAGTTTGCATTTACTGAGTTCACAGTCACACTCTAACATCTAACACCATACCTACTGCTCCATAGGGAATTTCCCCAACACACAGCCACATAGATGCAGAGGTATCTAGCACACACACACACTGAAAATTAAATACCTACACACTGGTTTATATTGACACATAGGATTTGAATACACTGAACACAAACTGAAACACACAGGTAATAGCTACTTGCTGATACACTAGTTCCCTGCACCTACACTCCTATTGACACATAACCCTCACTAATATCAACTGCTCCTACAAATCAAGTTCAAAACCCCAAATACACAGCCACAAACCCTTATGCTCAGAAAATTAACTCATGAACACCCTACAGAAATACACCCACACAGTGCTCTAAACCCGACTGCACCCTGTACTGGAACTACAAGTTCAGCATATTGTATGCTGTAGTTCACTGCTACTATGCTGATACTTAAATATCAGTCCCCATAATACCTTGTTGCTGACACAGGGACACAGTCAATCTATACGCCTATGAAATTCATCTGGGTATACCCAAACATGCAGAAATTAGAATACCTAGATAAGCAAACCCTAATAGACATTCCATCAACCACAGGAAGGGCATGAACGAATCCCACATCAAGAACTCCAAAAACCCAAACCTAAACCCTAAAATCATAATCAAATCTATTCGTATGAGATAAAATCAGTCCACCTACAAATCCTAGGGTTAGGGTTCCTGGAAAATTGGGGAAAACCCCATGCGGGTCACCAACCTAATCCAAAACCCTAAATCTGAATTACACAGTAAAGGGGTGGGTTCCTAATAACCATCAACATATGAAAACAGGAATTTAATGAAGAAAAACTAGGGTTTTACCTGCAGGGAAGGTTTCTTCAATGAAGTTCTTCTTTTCCAAGGCTTCCTGACCCTCGTTCCTTGCTTTGGAGAAGGAGAAAATGGAACCCTAGGTTTAATCTCGAAAATGGGGTGGGGAATAGGTTTCTCTCTCTGGAGGCTAGGGTTTCCTTTTCTCTACATGAAGGATGGCTTTGAGAAAGCTTCCTATTTATATTAAACCTAGTTTTAGGGTTTCTATGCCTAGTCTTTTTAGGTTAAACCCCCTTCCTCTCATGTAGAACCTAATAGACTCAGGTTAAGTCATTCTAGGGTTTTGAGGGTTCATCCAAAATTAGAATTCTAGGGTTTTGCTAGAATAGGGTTTTCTAACTAGGGTTTACTCATTAGGGTTGTCCTAATGGATTTCTAGGGTTAGACCTAAAACTAAAAATTATTAACAATATATAATAGTTATAAAACTCAGCAAATAATTAAATTCATAATCATTTAAAATAGCTAAATTACAGAAAGACCCTTATGTGGAAAAGTGGTAGTGACAAGTCTACCCTCCTAAAAAAAATTTCGTCCTCGAAATTGGACTGAACTGCAACAAGGATGAAATCAGAAAAGGAAATATACCTCAAGTCTGGAAGAGATACGGGTATAGCTCGCGCATTTCGTCTTCTCTCTCCCAGGTCGACTCCCCTGGAGAGTGATGTCTCCACGCTACGCGAACCAAGGGAATAGTTTGGTTTCGCAACACCTTCTCTCTGCGGTCCAAGATCTCTACGGGCTGCTCAGGGTAGCTGAGCGTCGGACCAACCTCAATCTCCGAGTGATCAAGTACGTGACTAGGGTCGGCCACGTACCGTCTCAGCTGCGACACGTGAAACACATTATGCACTCCCTCCAATGCAGGCGGCAAGTCCAGTCTATATGCCACTGCACCTACCCTCGCCAGAATACCGAAGGGTCCGATGTAGCGTGGGCTAAGCTTCCCGCCTCTGCCAAAACGAATCGTTCCACGCGTCGGAGAAATCCGTAGGAATACTAGATCGCCAACCTAACACAAAAACAGTCTCAACACGCAGTCTAAACAAACAAACAAACACAACCAGAAAACAACAATCTATACCTGAAACTCAAGGGGTCTACGGTGGTTGTCGGCCCAATGCCGCTGTCTGTCCTGCGCCACTCGCAGTCTGTCTCTGATGAGTTTCACCTTTTCTGCTGCATCCACGACCATTTCTGGTCCTAGCAAGGCTCTCTCTCCAACGTCGTCCCACGATAGCGGTGTACGACACCTCCGTCCATAAAGAGCCTCAAACGGTGACATCTCGATGCTGGCCTGGTAGCTGTTGTTGTAGGCGAACTCTACCAGGTGCAGATGATCCTCCCAAGAACCTCCGAGATCTAGAACGCAAGTGCGTAGCATATCCTCGAGAGTCTGAATAGTCCTCTCAGACTGCCCGTCTGTTTGGGGGTGATATGCGGTACTGAACTTGAGCTGAGTGCCCAAGCTAGCCTGCAGACTCCTCCAGAAGTGGGAAGTAAAACGACTATCCCGATCTGAGACGATGCTCACAGGAACTCCATGAAGCCTAACAATCTGTCGCACGTACATCTCTGCTAGCTTCTCTGTCGACGTGCCCACCTTGAAAGGTAAGAAATGGGCTGATTTGGTCAACCTGTCCACGATGACCCAAATCGCGTCTTTCCCTCCTGGAGAACGTGGAAGCCCTGAAACGAAATCCATGGTCACGTGCTCCCATTTCCATTCTGGAATCGGTAAAGGTTGAAGCAAACCTCCTAGCCTCTGCCGGTCTGCCTTTACCTGCTGGCACACTAGACACCGAGACACGAAGCGTGCTACCTCGCGCTTCATTCCATACCACCATACGTGCTCTCTCAAGTCCCGATACATCTTGTTGGCACCGGGATGCATCGAGTACTGAGAGCGGTGTGCCTCCTGCAAAACCTCCTCGCGCAGCTCCCCGCTGGGCACACACATCCTTGTGCCGTGCCGTAGAGAACCGTCATCTGCGATAGTGAAATCGTCCGACAATCCCATCTGAACTTGTGCCCTGATACTCCTCAGAGTCTCATCATCGTACTGCGTAGCTCTGATCCTGTCCATCAGTTTGGACTGTATCTGTAATCCCCACATCTGGATCTCAGTACCGGGAACTAACACCTCAATCTCCAAGCTCTCTAAATCAGCCAACAAATGCCTATCTGTTGTCAAATACATAGCCATCGGATACCTGCTCAAGGCATCGGCGACTACGTTAGCCTTCCCTGGATGGTACTGCAATGAGATGTCAAAGTCCTTCATCAACTCTAACCACCTCCTCTGTCTCATGTTCAGCTCCTTCTGTGTGAACACGTACTTCAAGCTCTTGTGGTCTGTGAAGATTTCCACACGCTCTCCGTACAGGTAATGTTTCCACAGCTTTAGAGCGAAGATAACTGCTGCCAACTCTAAGTCGTGGGTGGGATAGTTCTTTTTATGAGGGCGTAACTGCCTGGAAGCATAGGCAATTACCTTCCCGTGCTGTTGAAGAACACATCCCAGACCCTTCCCTGAAGCATCACTGTAGATGGTAAAACCACCTGTCCCTGATGGCAACGTCAAAATTGGAGCTGTCGTCAACCTCTTCTTCAGCTCATCAAATGCAGCCTGGCACTCCTCCGTCCACACAAAATCCACATCCTTCCTAGTCAGTCTGGTCATTGGCGCTGCAATCTTGGAGAAGTCTTGTACAAACCTCCTGTAATATCCTGCAAGCCCGAGGAAACTCCTGATCTCAGCTACCGAACTGGGGGTAGCCCACGACTCTACTGCCTCGATCTTCTTTGGGTTTACCGAGATTCCGTCACCCGATACCACATGCCCAAGAAATTCGACCTTGTCAAGGAAGAATTCACACTTAGAGAGTTTCCCGTACAGCTTCTCCCTCCTGAGAGTCTCTAAGACCAATCTCAGATGCTCTTCGTGCTCCTCCGGTGTCTTGGAATACACAAGAATATCATCGATGAACACCACCACGAACTTGTCAAGGTACTGGTGGAACACCTTGTTCATCAAGTTCATGAATACTGCCGGTGCATTGGTTAAACCAAATGGCATCACCATGAACTCAAACTGGCCGTATCTGGTCCGAAAAGCTGTCTTCGGCGTGTCTTCCTTTTTCACCTTCACCTGGTGATAGCCTGACCTCAAATCTATCTTCGAAAACACCCTCGCCCCGCTCAACTGGTCAAAAAGATCATCTATCCTCGGCAGCGGGTACTTGTTCTTGATAGTAATATTGTTCAAGGCTCTATAATCAATACACATGCGCACCGTGCCGTCCTTCTTCGGTACGAACAATACCGGAGATCCCCATGGTGATGAACTGGATTTGATGAAGCCTTTGTCCTGCAGCTCCTCAACTTGCTTCTTCAGTTCTGCCAGCTCGCTGTTGTTGACTCTATAGACGTGTTGTGAAATGGGCTCCGCTCCTGGAACCAAGTCTATAGAGAATTCAACATCTCTGTCTGGCGGCAAGCCTGGCAACTCTTCTGGAAATACATCCAGGAACTCCGCTATCAGAGGATGTGGCAACTCCTCTTCTTTCGTCCTGGCTCCGCAAAATATGCTCCTCCTCTGTTCCGCTGCTTCTCTGACGACCTCAAATTCCGGCTCTCCTGGTGGTCTAAACAATACTCTGCCTCTATAACAATCTATAGTAGCATGATGCCTACTCAACCAGTCCATTCCGAGTACAATATCGTACCCCGGAAGTGGCATGACAAGTAAGCTCACGCTCAAGTCTCGGCCTCCTACTGATACTCTCCTGTCCTTGCAGTGATCACGGACTAGGATAATACCTCCACCAGTCATGATCTTGCAAGTCCTAGCTAATGGTTCTGTGTCTAAATGATGTCGAAGTGCATATGATACAGACACAAAACTATGGGAAGCGCCAGAGTCGAATAAGGTAAATGCAGGAATACAATCGAGAAGAACCGAACCTGTGATCAAGTCTCCTGCTGGCTCGATCTCCTCGACTGCCATGGCGTATGCTCGCCCCTGGGGTGCACCTCTCTGCTGCTGATGCTGGGCGAACTTCTGATTTTGCGGTGGAAGTGGTCCCCTCTGTTGTTGGCCTCCTGGTACGGTAGGTACCCCGCCTGGTCCTCGCTGGGCGGCTGCTCCACCCTGACCTGGACGAGTCCGAATGGTAGGGCAATCCTTCAACTGGTGTGTCGTCGATCCGCAGTACAAACATGAGCCTAATCTCTTCCTGCAGTTCTCTCTGGTATGTCCTGTCTTCCCGCAGTACGCACACTGGATGGCGGGCTGGTTCTGTCTCTGTTGCTGCTGGACCTGCCCTCGGGCTGGTGCCTGATGCTGCTGCTGAAAGGGCCTCTGCTGCTGCTGAAAGTGTGGACGCTTGCCTGGTCCCGCACTACTGTTTGCTCCCCCGGAAACATCGCGTCCCCTCTTGGGTCTGAGGTCCAAGTCATCCTCGGCTACTTGGGCATCCATCAATATGCCCTCATAGGTAGCTGTGCGACGTCCCGACGTGCGAGACTTGATCTCTCTTGTCAGCCCCTTTCTGAATTTCCGGGCCCTGTCCCCCGGATCTCTAATCATCGATGGCGCGAAGCGGCTCAGGCGGGAAAACTCCGCGGCATACTCGTCGACGGACGAGCTCCCCTGGGCTAAGTCATGGAACTGACTCTCCAAAGCTCCCAGGGCGACATCAGGAAAGAACTTTTCTTTGAAGAGCTCCTTGAAAGCCTCCCAAGTGAGTCCCCCGCGCAAGAGTCTCGGCTCCGTGCGAAACCACGTCAAGGCAATGTCGAACATCTGGCTGCCAGCGGCCTCGATCTGGAGTGCCTCTGGAATCTGCGCCAAACGCAAGTTCCTCTCGATGTCCTCTAGCCAATCATCGGCGTAGAGTATCCCTTCTGTCCCCTTGAACTCTCGAGGCATCATCCTCTTGAAGTCCACAATGGTGCCCGGCCTCTGTTGTTGCTGACCAGGATGTCGCTGCTGCTGAGTGACTCTCTCCACAGCCTGGAGAGCCACTTGGTGAGCATTCTCCATGTTCACCCTCATCATCTCTGTCTGGGCCTGATGTGCCTCAGCCTGCACTCTCTGGGCCTCTGCCGACGTCCTCTGGGCATCGACCATGCCCTGTATCAAAGCGAACATCTGTGCCCCATCGACGGGCACACCTCCTGGGTGCTGAGCTGGTGGTGGTGGAGGTGGTGGTGCCGTCGTAGCTGTGGGGACCCTCTGAACTGGTGGTGGAGGACCCCCGAATGCTGCAGACACTCCCACCTGTCCTGGAGATGTAGGAGGTGCTGCTGAGGTCTGTCCGGCAGCGCGAGAGGTGGCAGACCTCTCTGAATCTGCTGCTCCGAGTCTCTGGGACCTTCTTGGCGGCATCCTGGAGACAGATCGAAAGATTCAATTAAGGCAATAGATATGATATCAAGGAAGGACAGAAAATTTCTAAAGGAATTAATCATTAAGAATAGTATCATAAGAATCAGAATTCCCTAATTGTGATTGAGCATATTCTTGGCCTAATTCCTATTTCCTAAAACAGTCTAAGACTAAGACTCGACCTGCATGGGCCACCAATAAAACGTGTCACGACCCGCACCCGGAATTTGGGCATGAGTCGTGGGTACGTCCAGCCTACGCCGCAGCATCGGCGGTAGAACGCTGTCTAGGTCACAATATAGTACATCCTGTCAATAGTCTCAACTCCGTACGGAGGACATTGATAATTAAATCACAGTTCTATAATATACTCAATCACAACTATCAACATGATGGCACGATGAGAATTGAAAAGAGTTCTATTTAAAACCAACCACAAGAAGTTCAACTCAAAACCTGGGTCTAAATGACCTCACAAAGTCACAAATAAAAATAAATACATCTCAGTCTCAGTCTCAGTCTAAAACAATAAATGCAGAAAAATAATCTAAGCATGGGCAGGCAAGTTCTCCTCTAGGATAGGCACCTCCTCTAGGATATCTGGAGTGAAATCTCCCTCTATTCCTGGGCCGTAATGAGTAGGGCAAAAGTCCTCCAGGTCCTCTGAAAATGTTGTTATCCAGTCAGGATTGGAGCGAAGCACAAGCACTAACAGCAGTTTCATTAAATTGACAAAATCTATAAACAGTGTAAGAGATACAAGATGGAAATAAATGCTGAAAATGAGAAGTACAGGATAAAATGAAATAGACAATAGAGCATCTAGCAATGAGCAATAAATAGTGAATGCTAGAACAAGTAATCTGAATAAAGATAAAACTTCTAACTAAGTGGTTGAAATATTAGTTTATTATGTGATCGGCTTGGGTCTGGATCAGGCTGGTTATATATGATTAGCTATGATTCTTGAAGGTCAGGCTAACCATATGGTTAGCTATGATGCATGATAATGGTCAGGCTAATCATATATAACAGCTATGAGGCATGATGAGGGTCAGGCCGCACCCGACGTGAGATGTGGGGTGAGCTATGATGCATGGTAAGTGTGGATATGATCACATAATCTACTAACAGTTCCCCATCCCCCAGCTAGCACGATGGATTCCAATCACGACTCCTCATGATGAGGATCTAGGGTGCTAACCCGTGTATCCATAGTGTCGGAATCAAGTATGTAATACACTACAATTTATAGAAATAATCAACAATGAAAACTGTCAGAGAATGTACTCGCCTGTGGTCCTGAGCAAAATGTGAGGATCGAGGTCCAAAATGGAATCACAATGACCTATTTATGGAAATTCAATGTTAATTAATGAATTAAAAGAATAACATGCTTAACAATTCAAAAACGAGGTTTCTAGGTCACGTCTAAGGTTTACTGGTCAATACTAGGTCCAACTGAGTCAATTGGTCTAATTTCTGCTACTAACTAGCTATTCTAGGTCTTAGCTAGGTCCAACTAGGTTAACTAGGTCTCTAAATTATTCTAGGTCAAACAAGGTCCAAATTACCCTTAAAGTTGGTTTTTGTGGTCAAACTAGTCAATACTAGACAAAGCTAGGTTGTACCTAGGTTTCTAAGTCCATACTAGCAAGTTCAAGCTTATCTCACCCATACATAACCTATTACCTAAAATATCTTGACCTATAGTGAATATCTCACCCTGAACCACAATATCTTAGTATTGGTCAATACCTAGATTAGATCTCCTTAAAATTAAGGATACTAAGTATCGTACAATATATATAGTTAGGTATACTTATAATCAATATCTTAACTACTAGTATCACATTACCTTAAAACCACTCTGAACTCAGACCTACACTTCTAATACACACTGCCCACGCACACTGATACAATACATAGCTCACTCAGTCACTTCACACACCCCCACTCCTAGACACTCTGCTATTACACTAATCCTGCACACCCAGAATTACTCACAGGCACATATGCCCACACACTGCCTTCTCACATGGACCCTGGTTCTATGGCACACACACACTCACAGAGTTCTACACACATACTCACCACAGAATTCTGTACTCAGGCATATACTGCCTCTTAATTACCTACACACAGGTATCATACTGACCTGCCCATCCTTCTACACTATGGACTGCACACAGGTAACAATTCACATAGGTTCAAATTTACTCACACAGCTACATGTAAACCTACACACAGAGCTGAATTCTACACTGCCTGATACTCCACACACAGTTAACCTTTCACACAGTGCACAATACAGGTACACCTACACTGGACTCTCACAGCCACACACCTATCCACTGTCCATACACAAGAAAAATCCCTCACAAACACATGTACACATACCTACTGATACTCACTGAACTGGCCTCACAAACACACACATATATTCCTATCTACTGATACATAAACACAGCCACATATAACAATGCTGCCACAGTACACAAACTGAAACAAGACACACTTACACAGATACATTTCCTGCACACAACATACACTAAAACACCCTCACACACTATGAACACAGCCACACACTGACAGTATACACATAACTCAGCAAAACTGATACACACAGTTGTGAAATCCAAAATTACACTGAACACACATAAACATATGCACAGACACATTTATCAAAATCCTCATCAAACCTGGGAATTATCTCTCCCTCACACCCATGTACAGTTTGCATTTACTGAGTTCACAGTCACACTCTAACATCTAACACCATACCTACTGCTCCATAGGGAATTTCCCCAACACACAGCCACATAGATGCAGAGGTATCTAGCACACACACACACTGAAAATTAAATACCTACACACTGGTTTATATTGACACATAGGATTTGAATACACTGAACACAAACTGAAACACACAGGTAATAGCTACTTGCTGATACACTAGTTCCCTGCACCTACACTCCTATTGACACATAACCCTCACTAATATCAACTGCTCCTACAAATCAAGTTCAAAACCCCAAATACACAGCCACAAACCCTTATGCTCAGAAAATTAACTCATGAACACCCTACAGAAATACACCCACACAGTGCTCTAAACCCGACTGCACCCTGTACTGGAACTACAAGTTCAGCATATTGTATGCTGTAGTTCACTGCTACTATGCTGATACTTAAATATCAGTCCCCATAATACCTTGTTGCTGACACAGGGACACAGTCAATCTATACGCCTATGAAATTCATCTGGGTATACCCAAACATGCAGAAATTAGAATACCTAGATAAGCAAACCCTAATAGACATTCCATCAACCACAGGAAGGGCATGAACGAATCCCACATCAAGAACTCCAAAAACCCAAACCTAAACCCTAAAATCATAATCAAATCTATTCGTATGAGATAAAATCAGTCCACCTACAAATCCTAGGGTTAGGGTTCCTGGAAAATTGGGGAAAACCCCATGCGGGTCACCAACCTAATCCAAAACCCTAAATCTGAATTACACAGTAAAGGGGTGGGTTCCTAATAACCATCAACATCTGAAAACAGGAATTTAATGAAGAAAAACTAGGGTTTTACCTGCAGGGAAGGTTTCTTTAATGAAGTTCTTCTTTTCCAAGGCTTCCTGACCCTCGTTCCTTGCTTTGGAGAAGGAGAAAATGGAACCCTAGGTTTAATCTCGAAAATGGGGTGGGGAATAGGTTTCTCTCTCTGGAGGCTAGGGTTTCCTTTTCTCTACATGAAGGATGGCTTTGAGAAAGCTTCCTATTTATATTAAACCTAGTTTTAGGGTTTCTATGCCTAGTCTTTTTAGGTTAAACCCCCTTCCTCTCATGTAGAACCTAATAGACTCAGGTTAAGTCATTCTAGGGTTTTGAGGGTTCATCCAAAATTAGAATTCTAGGGTTTTGCTAGAATAGGGTTTTCTAACTAGGGTTTACTCATTAGGGTTGTCCTAATGGATTTCTAGGGTTAGACCTAAAACTAAAAATTATTAACAATATATAATAGTTATAAAACTCAGCAAATAATTAAATTCATAATCATTTAAAATAGCTAAATTACAGAAAGACCCTTATGTGGAAAAGTGGTAGTGACAAAACTCTGTCTCAACGTCTCAGTCTGATGCCACTGTGCCTGCATCATGGTCTGGAAGAACTGAAGCAACTGTGGCTTTCCATCTGACTGTGGCATCTGGGGTGGATAAGGTGGAGGTGGTGGTAATGGGACCTCAGGTTGTGCGGTAGGTGTCTCTTCTGATATCGGCCTCTCAGTCTGTGGCATCAGTGTAGCTCCCAAAGTCTGGCCCTTAAAATGCTGCGTGGGGATCGTCTGAAAAGTCTGTCCCTCGTGCTGCTGTGTATGATCGCCATGAGAAGTCTCGCGCCAATGTATCAGCGGGGCCTGTTGAATTACCGGGGCCTGTGGTGATGGTTGCCCTCCAGTTAGTCCCTGGGGTATCTCCTCTCTCTGGGTGGTGTTGGCTGGCACCACGACATTGGGTGCTCCTCGTCCACTGCGTAAGTTTATCTTGTTGCAATAGATAGGACTTCATTAAAATGAGAACGGAATCAAACAAACATGATGCAGATATTTAGAAGCAATACGAAGGAAGTTCAAGACGCAATCATAGTGGATGAGACCTAGTAATTTCTATCCTATTGCAGGTTCGCTGGGCATGTTACCATACCACAAGCGATAAAGTCGACTTGATGGGACACCACTAAAACTATGTCATGCCCCAGTCCCAAAAATACACGGGACCAGGCCACGTGACAATAGCCAGCTGTCACATCTCCGAGGATATCCCAATTTAATGGATCCTAACGAAGTGTGCTACACTGTCCTAAATACTAACATGTCCCATATCAATGAAAAACAGGTAAACTAATCTCATCCATAATATAAACAGCAAGAAGTACAAAACATAACTGCTGGAAGATAAACGCCAGTCTTAAAATATCATAGTACAACCATGAATGTCCGGTGGGAACAAATCCACTACTATGACGAATAAAATACTGAAATGATAGATAAAAATAATGACTAGTACATCGGCTGACTAGATAATGATGCTCCCAATCCTAGGCAGAAGGCCTACCAACTGATCACAGAAACTCTGACGGTAACACCTCTAGCTCCTCCGCGGTAGCGTACCTCGTCTCCTGTCCTGAGCCGTACACTATGAGGTAATATGCCTCGTCCAAATCTGGAAAGATAACAGGTCCGCAGAGGGACGTAACAAGATACATAGAAGCATCCCACATATATAAATACTAAATAAAATAAATAAGGGTGTGCTAACCATCTAAGTAAATGCAATGTGAGAACAACATTGGTACGTATAAGTAGGCATAGGCATATAATGTCCATACTCCGAAGAGAGTGGCATCAGTACAGTATATCGTCCATATCTCTCCAAAGAACGTGGCATTAGTATAGTATATCGTCCATATCATTCCAAAGAACGTGGCATCAGTGTAAAAGAAGTCATTGGATCCGTGGCTCCTCCGGATACTACGGATTCTAATGCCTACTAGTTATCCTCCCCGCCCAATGTAGATACACAAGCCGAATACTCGACGTGCATACCACGTATCTATATGCCAAGTGTCTACTAATCATAAAACCCTGAATTACATACTAACCGTGATGCATGTCACACGCACCGATAGCTAGTCGAGTACGCGAACCCGCATCCCAATATGAATTTGTCACTGTGAACGTGTAAGGGTGTCGGATCTAGGAAGATATCAGAGTATCCTCCCCATAAGGTGAGTCTGCTAGTGTCTAGGTCAAGTATACTAGTCATCGACGTATCCGTCGACTGCACTCGAGTCAATCTCGTATGCGCACAGTCATATAAAAATAAAGCAATAAGAATCATATTACATATGCATAAATTAAATTAGACAATAAATATGGCAAGGTATCTTGCCTGGGTCCTCAAGCTGTGAATGCCAATAGCCTGCTCCTGCAGTGTCTCATGGCTGGTCCAGTGACCCTAAACATACAATTTAATATAGCAATCTAGCATAAGACACTACAGCAATACATAGACTAAACTACGACGCTGCTCTTAGGTATTAACGCAAGTTCACGACTGATCGACTACAGAGTCGCGTGTGCACGTAGCTAAGATGCACGCGTGCCCTGTCCTCAGTCACCGTGTATCTCATGACAATAAAAATACTAAAGTCATGGGTCACCAACTAATTATGTTTAGTATAATTACTGGTCCTTATTTCCCATATTAAGCATACTTGTCGATGTCTAGGTTTTATTGATGAATTACAAGTCTTTAATAACAAGTCCTGCTATTAGGGCCTTTATTAGTTATTAATTACTAACTTATTAATCATTATGTAATCAGATTAATCATACACACATTTACAATTAGTGTTTCAAATTAACTACCTTGTGTCTATGAAATGACACGATACGACGACACAACGCTACGCAACTATACGACAATATCATAAAGAAGAAGGGAATTTAGGTGATTACCTAGACGTGGCTGACTGGAGAGGGGCCTGTGCTCATCGAGGGTGCGTACTCCGGCGAGGGGACGGCTCCGGTCAGCGGCCAGCAAGGTAGCAGCGATGGTGGCAGCAACTGCAGCAGTCGCAGCAGTCTTGCAGCGGCTACAGCGGTCTTGGCCGGCGGGGAACGACGCCTGGGTGGTGGTCAGGTCGTAAGGGAGGTCTGGGTCGGCCTGTCAGTGGGGGTTGGCGGTGCTGGAGGCGGTGGTCCGGCTGGGGATAGTCGGGTTCTGGGTATCGGGTTGGCGTTCGGGTTTGAGGGTGATGGAGTTAGGGGATGTCAGTCGGTGGTCCGGCGGTTGGTGCGATAATGTTGGGGTGGTGGAGTTGATGGTCAGGCGGGTGGCAGAGGCTGAGGTGGTGGCGGCTTGTGGTGGTGGTGACTGGTCGGAATAGGAGGGCTCGGTTTAGAGGAAGGGAGGTCGGCTAGGTTATGGAGGTGGTGATGGTGTTTATGTTTTAGGATTTCCATGTGAAAAAATGTATATTTATATGGGTGATGGAATTTGTGGGCTGGCCTTGAGGTTTGGGCTGGCCGGGGCTCATTGGGGTGGGGGCTGGTCCACATGAAAGGGTGTACGTGGCTTGGTCAGATCCTGTCTAGGGTAAAATTGCTCCTAATTTAATTTAATTAAAAATAACGCGCATGGTGTTCTTTAATGTATTGAAGACACATGGAACTAGATTTGGGTGGGACACAAGCGTCATGAGTGTAGCAGGCTCAGAATAGGTCAATACCCTAATTTGGGTTATACGGAGTTGGGTTGTGGTTGAGCCTTAAATTCAATTGGAAGTGGGAAATTATGAGAAATTGGTATTATTGGGATAATACATAGACATTTGTAACAAATATTGTGCAGCTCAAATGAAGCACAATATTGAGGATCTAAAAGTTACATAAGGGTCAGATGGGTAGTCTGGCATGTCTAGGCGATGTATATGGAATTTGTTTGAAGGTAACTACTAGTATAGCGCTCTAAACATCGAAACAACGGTGAGGTGTATTAAGACGCATAATTATTGCACATTAATTCTAATTGTATCCAATTTAATCCGAGCCCCTCAATTTAACTTAAATAAATTCTAAATTGGTCGAGGGGGTTTACAACTACCGGATACACCTTTTCAATACAAAGCAGTCTCTGGTTGGATGATGGACGTACCGATGAAAGAGGCAAAAATTTGGGCCATCGACCTTGTCAGCCTCTTCAGGTTGTCTGATGTTGGGTAGCCGAAGTTTATTTTCCTTCATCAGTACGTTTAATATTTTAATGACGTTATCATCATCGAATCAGAAAATCCCCTTTGGATTTTTGGCTTTAGGTTCCTGAGTCGCACAGTCCTCAGGGAAGACCGATAATTTTGTATTATGTTCGGACTCAGAGGAAATGTTATCCCTAGCTTTGGATGCTGCTCTGACTTGCCGAGGGTGACCACCCCAAGACCTGTCATTGTCTGCTTCCTGAGAATCATTGTCCTCACAGAATGACGAGTCAGTGTGGATCACCGAAAGATTGCTACCCCCGGCTTGCAGAGTTACTGTGGGCCCTGAGGGTGTTGGGACCATGTTCACCTTGATCTCCAGTACTGCATGGGCCAAAGTCTGTATTGTGGCACTCATGGTTTACATCATAGCCTCGAGGGTCTTATGGCGCTGTTAATCACTGGTTTCTTTGTTGTCTTTCATTGCTATGTAGACTGTCATCATGTGGTAAAAGATGGATGGGACGGTGGATCTTTGGCTTTTTGCCTCAGATTCTAGCATTGAATGATCCTTAGGGAAAGTTAGTAGCACTGCATCTTCTTCATATCCAGAGGGAACACTACCCCCAGAGTAGGAAGCTGCTTCACTTTGATAGGGGTGACTACCCTCAGGGATCTCGGTGTCTGTTCCTTGAGAATCATTGTCTTCTCGGAACAACAAATTATTATAGAGTTCTGGGGGACTACTACCCCAGCTTGCAGAGTCATCTTGGGTCTTGAGGATGTACTACCCACAGCTGACGCCAATCTTATCTTTGAGCGGGTGCCCAGGAATACTCCATTGGTAGGCAGATCTGCTCGTCCTCTTTAGGATCACTTTCTCGACATGCTGGCTAAGATATGAGGGTTAGAGGTATCGGGCTTCCGACCTCCCTTCGTGGCAAGAGATCGCCAAGTAGCATAACATAAGGCAAAGGAAAACTCCTCCGCTTCTGGTATTTGCACCTATTTTCTGGGACACTGTCGGATATGTGCTCTTGGTTGCAGTCGTTTAAATACCGACTACTTGTTTACAAGTACCGCTACTTTAGCACAATAGCAGATGATAACAACATAGTGGTATCCCGGAGGGAATATCTCATATGTTGTAGTTGTTTCCCTTGCTTTGCGCTTGTGATTGATCATGTCATGCAAGTCAGGCGAGGGATGGTTCACCTTTACACCCTCCTTTTGAGCACGGGTAGACCGAGCGCATGGGTGTGTAGGTGTTGCTTTTGCTCCCTAACCTGGTGTTCGTACTAGAACTTTCTTAAGTCATCAACGGAAGACTTTTGGGACTGACCCAGTCCCTGTGCCATTGCGGGATGGGCGAATGGGCTGGTCTTTTATAACTTTTCAATAGGGTCACACATTACAGTTAGCGGTGCATGCTAACGGTCAGCCAAATGAGCAGTCGCATGATCTTGGCGAGCTCATATTGCCCTTGATTTCTTATGCTAGTATGGAATGGGGCATAGTACGAGGAGTCCAAGTTTGAGTTTTGTCCTTTTTCAGCATAGCACATAGAGTCAGTGTCATATGAGATTCTGTCGAAGACAGAAATTTTGTTGGAGTTAGGGCCGCATGTAGCTGTCTTCCTACGGTTGGAGTTCAATGCCGCATGCTTCTTCTTCTGCGCCCCTCGCTGTGGGTGCATAGGCCGTGTATCAACACCCAAGCTTCTGGCATCATAGTATTTTCCTCTACCATAACTCGAGTGCTGAGCTCTCTTCTCCTCAGACGCGGTTGCCGCATGAACATGGACGGCCTGGGTAGATACATGATGTGCATCTTCAGTAATAGGGAGAGATACAAGGAGCACATGCTCCGCAGTTGGGAGAGGAATATCGGCCTTTGCAACCCATGCCCTGCGGGTCTTCTTAGGCTTTGCCAACCATGGCGAGGGACTTGCTCTGCCCTCGAAAAGTATTTCCTCCAAAGCTTGCTGGTTGAAGCGTACAACCATCATGTTCTGGGTTGAACCCAGTTTTGTCGCATCGGACTGCGTCATGATCTTCTCGTCAGTGGAGAAGGATGTCCCCAGCATAGTCGCCACCTTTTTTTCTATTGATTCAAAGTTAGAACAAACCTTTTTTGTAACAAAAAAAAGAGTACAAAAAATCCTATACAAAAGATTTAATTATAATATTTTTGATTCTGGGGAGTGTGACGATGGAGATCGAGCACTATAGTGGCTATTTTAATCCATTGACGGTCCAACGAGGGAATACAAATAATTTCTTGAAGTCCCTCCCATGTATGCGTGTGTACCTCATTATTTATAGCCATCATGCTGATGGGCGATATACGTTGTATATGTTATGTGCCTCTGTTTTGTGGCCACATGGGTTTCCTTTAACAGAATACAATTGTAACTGTCGACTCATACCACGGGCATGCTACCATATAGCCTCTGTTGGGATATGCGGTTGATAAAATCTTGATTGGGAGGCATGATTATTTTTAACCCATTGTATGCGTGACTTGGTTAACTGGACATGTGGTCAACACTGATTATGTGAAGATCTTTTCGATTTTGATAGAAAGATCATGCAAGCTGGGAGTCGCATGGCATCTTGGCCGCATATGTGTTCTCATTTGGCCTGGGTCTTACGCATACTTTGGCCGCATGGAATCATGACCGCATGGAGTCGGGGTCGCATATGAGCTTTTGTAGAACACTTTAGTCAGCTGAAGATTATGACGCATGGAGTCGGGGCGCATACAGGCTGTAGAAGCATGAAAAATACGCTGAGGAAGTATACGCATAAACCCTCAACGTGCAGGAAGCCCGCGTAAAGTAGAGCTCCAGTACTGGGTGGCGTAAGATATGACTTCAGAGCCATTGGCGTACAGTAGAGCTTCAACGCTGTTCAGCGTAAAACATAGCTCTAGAACAACCCGCATAATGCAGTATTTCCAGACTGCTTCAGCGTAAAAAGGTTACTACATCTCCACTTCGGCATAAAACCTATTTGCTTTTAATGCAGCGAGAAGTTGTACGAGGAACTCTTCGTATTCCTTGAATGAACCTGTCAGATCAAGTAGTGAACTTGACTCCTGACAAAGAGTACTGCACGACTATCAAGAGGACGGTTGTAATGATGATTCTGCACAGAGCCCCAGACTGTCGTCTAGTGACAAAGCCTTGATATAAGATGTCATTTACGCATTCAAGGAATACGCTGCCTATTCTACACAGGCAAATATGAGCTTTTACGCTTAGGATGAGACGATACCAATCGCCACGTCAAAAGCTGTTCTTCTTACAAAACTTGAGGCACGTCTCTGCAGTTAATGCGCATGATGGGGGAAGATCTCTGCATTTAATGCATGAGATTTGGTTCTACTTTTAACTACTGGGTGAGCTATAATTAGGGCTAATACGTCAACATCACCATCCCCGCACATTACGCCAACCAGGCTATTTTCATCTATAGGAGCATGCTGTACGCTATCTCCTTGAAATACGCTGATCTGGCTATTTTTAATTATTGGAGTACGCCGTATGATATCTCCTCAAAATAGGCCAACTCAGGCTATATTTGCAAAGGTGATTGATAAGTCTGTCTGGCCCAGAACACGTTTAAAACCTCAGTCAAAGGAGGATAACTGGCTATCTTTACGCTGGTCACCCATCCGTGCAGCATCAAGTTCTACGCCAACATAACAGCTATTCGGCTTCTACGCCAACTTGACAACTATTCGGTTTCTACGCCTACTTGGCTTCTACGCCAACTTGATAACTATTCGGCTTCTATGCCTACTTGGCTTCTACGCCAACTTGACAACTATTCGGCTTCTACGCCTACTTGGCTTCTACGCCATCAGAACAGCTATTTGGCTTTTATGCCAACGAGACAGTTATTTGGCTTCTATGCCAACCTTCTCTATGGGAGGGGCAGTTACCTACGTGGCTTGCATGCCGTGATCTTCGATGAGCAGTTATACGCATTACCTCGTAATGGGACACACGTCACACGCCTATTCAGAAGATCATTTATACATGGGTGGCAGTTATTATAACCGCTGCGTAAAAGGTGCATCTCTCTCCGCTGTTCGGCTTCTATGCCGACAGTAACTAACTCTATAAATAGAGACCTCCGGCCACGGAGGTCCAGAGTGGTCAAAAAGGGTGGAGAATAAAAGAGGTCAAGGTCAATAGAGCACATATAGAGAGCTTTAGCAACGAGAGTTCATCCCTCCTACAGTCTTTGAAGCTTCTTTTTCGTCTTCTATAATACTTCTTCGTCATCATGTGGTCCAAGGGACAAAGTGATCGACCGCAGTTCAGATTCCTATAGCAATATTTCCCCAGAATCAAACTTTTGTACTTAATATCCTCGTATAGGATTAATTGTACTTCTTTTTCTTGTTTGTAAACCAAAGAAAGGGTTTCGTATAAACCTAGTTTCAATTTCTTTCGTTTATTATCAAACATAAGATGGCGACTCTGCTGGGGACTACTTTCTTATCGGACGAGAAAGCTATTGTTCAACACGATGCTGTATCCGTGGGATCAACAAAGAGAACCTTGGTCGTCCAATTCGACCAATCAGCTTACGAAGACATGCTTCGAGCAGGGGGTAGCTCTCATTCTCTCTATGAGACAACAGGAAATTGCGTAAAGTATGGATGCCCCGGACATCCTCTACCATTCCTGCGGACTCTCTCATTCTGACCAACAAGGTTGTAGCACCGCAACCTCCGTACCTTGCGCGTAAAACTCTGTCTCCCGTCTGTGACTTGGCAGACAAAGCTTCTGGCAATGCCTTAGTGCCAATCCAGAAGTCTACTCCGTGCCTTGCGCGTAAAACTTTGTCTCCCGTCTGTGACGTGGCAGACAAAGCTTCTGACAATGCCTCAGTGCCAACCCAGAAGTCTACTCCGCGCTCTGCGCATAAAATTCAGTCTACCGTCTGTGACGTGGCAGACAAAATTTCTGATAATGCCTCAGCGCAAATTCAGAAATTCTAAAAGTGCCCCGTGCGTAAAACTACATCTTCCCTCTGTGAAGAGGTAGATGGTCCTTGCAGCCACCACAAGGGAAAACAAGTAGCGGATTTCCGACCTCTCGGCTTTTACGCCATCAAGAGAAGAATCTGCCCGCTCTTCAGATTACACGGAATGCTGATGGCCGATTAAGGACTTTCTTAATTTTACGCCAACCTGTGCAAAGTTCCAGATTACGCCAGGACAAGCCTCTCAGGGTAAAGAAGGCCCGATTTGTGAATAGATACGCTCTTCATGGATCATGTGCTACTCACATGGCTGAACTACTGTATTCATATGGCAGGGAGAGAGTTATGATTCCCAATATCCGTATTCTAACTGATGTAAAAGGGCAGAATAAGCCTTCTTCTTCTTCTTCTGGTCATCTCCCTGATTTGCGTGATTTCTTGATCCAGAAACGCAAAGACAGGGGTCAAAATCAAGATTTAGCGCCCCTAACTTCCTAGCATGGAGAGATCATGTGGGAAGATGCGTTAAGATCTAATGTCGTCATGACATATGGGCCACATGAAGATTCTATCTTTATTATCCCGTCTACTCGCAACAATCAGCATCCAATAGTCTTCGGTCGAATGCAGAATAGACCGATTGTACAAGAAGAATCTCGCGAGTCCGATGGTGGGAAAATACAAATCCACAAATATAGCCTACAAGCTTTAAAGATTATACAAAGCATGGGTTATGATTTGAAGTTGAAACAAGGCCTCAACTATGGAAAAGGTAGACGAACACCGTTGCATGGTAATCCTTACTGTCAACAAACTCGTTTTGGGTTGGGGTATACTGCATATTTTGTAAACTCCAATCCTCCAAAGTCTGATCTTGTAATACCAGAAGCAGGTCCTTCTAAATCAACTTCTGTGGACAAATGCCACGACATGTCTGGGGGTAGTCTACCTCGACAAAATAGGGCACCATCCAAAGCTGGGGGTAGAATTCCCTCTGAGTCCGAAGATGATGCAACGATGACCATCTTCCCGGAAGACCGTAAAACTCGGGCATCGGGAGCCCGAAGGCCAAAGGGGACTTTCTCCTTCAATGAAGATGACATCATCGAAATATTCAATATATTGATGAAGGAAAATAAACTTCTTCTACCCAACATCAGATATCCTGAAAGGGCTGGCAAAGTCGATGACCCAGATTATTATCTCTTTCATCGGTACATTCATCACCCTACATGGGCATGCTATGTACCGAAAAGGAGAATCCAGGAGTTGATCGACGCTAAAGTTTATCACTTTGCATTTATAAACGAGGGGACAATCACTGCAAATTAATTTTACTCTAACGTAACAATTTGCACCCTCAAGAAAATACCGGATGATGAGTCCCTAAAGTTTCCCCAGCGGATTCTTTAGGTCTATCCCCACTCAGGAAAATCTATTTTTCGGACATGAGTTCACGTCCATATTACCTCCGAACTATTGTCCAAACATTTCTTTGTTTCCCCAGCTGAATTTGCCATGTCTATGTGACCTCTGAGCAAACCTCTCAGTTTGTGGCTATAGATCAGTTCACGTCAATTTACCTCTGAACTATGTCTTTCCACTTTCTCCAGCAGAGTAAATCTATCACCATAAAAGTTTGTCATGTCCATATTATCTCTGAACAAACCTTCCAGGTCCGGCTATCGATTATCATGTCCATATTACCTTTGATATTGGTTGTCATCTCAACTTAACACCCGTACTTAACTTTAAGTATGCCAGTGGTGTTAAGTCCACAAAAAACTTCCATGTCCATATTACCTCTGAGCAGATATATACCTCCATCCCCAATGGAGTCACAACTCAAAAGTTTGTCATGTTCATATTACCTCTGAGCAAACCTTTCGAGTTTTTGGCTATCGATTATCATGTTCATATTACCTCTGATATCGGTTGTCATCTCAATTTAACATCCGTACTTAACTTTAAGTATGCCAGTGGTGTTAAGTCCACAAAAAACTGCCATGTCCATATTACCTCTGAGCAGATATATACCTCCATCCCCAATGGAGTCACAACTCAAAAGTTTGTCATGTTCACATTACCTCTGAGCAAACCTTCCGAGTTTTTGGCTATCGATTATCATGTTCATATTACCTCTGATATCGGTTGTCATCTCAACTTAACACCCGTACTTAAATTTAAGTATGCCAGTGGTGTTAAGTCCACAAAAAACTGCCATGTCCATATTACCTCTGAGCAGATATATACCTCCATCCCCAATGGAGTCACAACTCAAAAGTTTGTCATGTTCACATTACCTCTGAGCAAACCTTCTGCATTTTTGGCTATCGATTATCATGTTCATATTACCTCTGATATCGGTTGTCATCTCAACTTAACACCCGTACCTAACTTTAACTACACCAGTGGTGTTAAATCCACAAAAAACTGCCATGTCCATATTACCTCTGAGCAGATATATACCTCCATCCCCAATGGAGTCACAACTCAAAAGTTTGTCATGTCCATATTACCTCTGAATAAACCTTCCTGGTCCAACTATTTATTATCATTATCGGTTGTCATCTCAACTTAACATCCGTACCTAACTTTAAGTACGCCAGTGGTGTTAAGTCCACAAAAAACTGCCATGTCCATATTACCTCTGAGCAAATATATACCTCCATCCCCAATGGAGTCACAACTCAAAAGTTTGTCATATCCATATTACCTCGGAACAAACCTTCCAAGTCTAGCTATCGATTATCATTATCGGTTGTCATCTCAACTTAACACCCGTACCTAATGTTAAGTATGCCAGTGGTGTTAAGTCCACAAAAACTGTCACGTCCATATTACCTCTGGCAGGTCTTGTCCTAAACTTATTACTTGCACTCTCGTGCACAAGAAGTAATAGGTCCACAAAAAACCTCCCTATGGAATATCTGCAATAGAAACGAATTGTTCAAGTCCATATTACTTCTGAACTATCCTTATTTTCCCCAGTAAGGAAAAAGTCTGTCCATGACCAACCCCCACAGAGTCGTATTTTACCACGTCTATATTTCCTCTGTCGGAATTTGTCTCAAACCTATTACTTGCACTAACGTGCGCAAAAAGTAATGGGTCCACAAAAATCTTCTAGCAGGATGTCTATATCAGCCACAATACCTATCACACCCATACTACCTCTGATAGGGCTTGTTTCGAACTTATTATTTGCGCTCAACATGCGCAACAAATAATAGGTCCACCAAAGATCTCCCAGTGGGATGTCCTCAACAAACCAAAATTCACGCAAACAATCATAAAGAAATAGAGGGCCCTTATATGATTACAAATGGCGCTTACAGATTAGCCAAGCCTAATGGAAATTTGGCAATGGCTCCTATCAACGGCAAATCCCCGAAGAAGCACTATGCTTAATCTTCTCTGCTTAATGGAGTATGATGAAGATCTCCTTCTGGCGACACTACATACAAAGGTTAGCTGGATCATATTCTATCAGGTTCATGTGACCTCCGAATAGATATCCTTAACTAATTTGTAAGCCTATCATATTCATATTACCTCTGATAGTGTTTAGTATACAAATTTAGTTGGATTATATTCTTTCAGGTTCATGTCAACTCTGAATAGATTTACATTCAACAAAATCATAACGAAAGAATGTCATGTTAATGATACCTCTGATATCACTTTCACCCTAGCCTATCACATTCTAAAGTGATGGGTCCACAAAGTCAGAAAATGTGTCTTTATTATCTCCGAGAAATTACAGGAGAAACAAAAAAGTACATCATTGGGGAGGAGCAGTTAAATTCCCAATCTGTCGCGCCAAAGCAGCCATCCTCTCATTCCTAGAGTTCAAAATAGTGTTGCAAGCCTGTTCTAGTCGTGTCTCGTGATCGCTCAGGCGAGATAGTTCGCACCGAGCATCAACAAAACTGGCATGGATGACACCGGCACGCGTCAAGTTCTGCTGAGCTATCTCCACTTGGCCCTTAAATACATCACGAGCTGTCGATGTCTTGAGAAGCTTCTCCTTGGCTTGAGTGAGTTCAACTTCCAAATCTCGAACCCTCACTTCATCTCCCTCATATTCGTCCTGGTACAGAGTTAGCTGAGGAATAAAATCTACCAAGACACTGCTGTTATTCTTGGATGGATTTGATCAGAGTTTCCATTTGCTCAACAAGCTCTGCAGTTAAGGAGTCGTACTTAGCTTGAACTAGATCGTCGATGTTGCCACGAGATAGTTGCAAATACTCGTTAATAGGTTGTTCCAAACCATTAACTATTTGCTCTAGCGCATCATCTCTGGCAGCGTCACTGAAATATCTAATCTGCGCTATACTGAGGTTGGAGGACATCTTCAGAGCCTCGAAGCCTAGATTTTTCTCCAGCACCATCGATATCAGCATTTTTAAAGTGATGTAGAAAATACTAGTATACTGCTCAACTAGCATGGCAAAATTCGAACGAACGCTGGCAGTGGCTGCGATATCGGTAAATCCTCCTCCAGGAATGACTGCAGAGGATGTTGCCACAGTCGTCGCTTCAACAGATGGCTCGACAAAAGAAGAAGCACCAACAACGGTCGAAGTTGCTGGCATGCTCGACAAAGGAGGCACAGTCGAGATAATCGGCTCATCCTTCTCCGATATTATTTGGACTGATACTGGCGGAACAACATCCGATAATATTGCGGATGAAAAATCGGAAGCATCAAAGCTTGCTCCCTCAATGTCGGACACCGCTACTTCATACGTTGGGTCCGTAACAAAGTCAAAGGTTGCGTCAATTTTACCCTCCCCTGCTGCAAAGAAGACAAGAGAAAGTTAATATCAAACTAATGTTAATTTTCCTAAAAGAGGCGTAAAGACAATATTTACCCATGACCGATGGTATATATGTCACGTCCGCAGCCAGTACAGCTAAATCATGTCTTAATGATGCTAAGCGAGCTGTCATACCTGGAGAAGAAGGTGCATCAACTGACACTGGCGGATAGTCTTCCCAGTCTTCACCAAGATCCACTCGAGGCTCATCGGGTGGAATCTCGCTGGAAATACTTACAGACGAGGTAGGGTTACTTCTATTATTGGTCTGGATAAAGGTATTCTTAAAATGCTCGGCCTCGTAGGCGATCTCGTAGCACTACCTGAAGCAGTAGTAGCAGCAGCGATCTCGAGCAAAGAATCTCCGGCAGGGCCGGCCAAAACTGTGGAGGTTCCCTCTCTAAAAGGCGAAGGACCTCTAATCAACAAATCATCCCCAACCGGGGAAACAACAGGCTCGCTCCTAGAAGCCTCCCTGGTAGAAGCCCTTTTCGGACCTCTTGCAATCCTCTTCTTGCGGGAAGAAGGTTCTTTCGGAGTAGAAGCCTTCCTTTTATGGGGGATAACGAGAGGCTCTGCAGATGGGGGATAACGAGAGGCTCTGCAGGCGGAGCTAGTACGCCTCTCGATATTGTCGTCAAGAATTTGTCTGCCCCGGTGGTGTCTTCATTCTCATCCGAGGAAACAGACGGAACATCCTACCTTCCAGTAGACCTATGGGAGGGCATCCTAAAACTTCCACACATATCAAAATCGCGATGGAAGGTATTGATGGACGCATAGAACTGCGCCTACGAGTGAAGCATGTACAGCTCCATGGAAAGAGAAGTCGCGGATACCGCAAAAGTTATACCAGTGCAGCCCGTGATGAAGTACCGCCACCCTCTGGCTCCATCAATAAGTCCACCTCTGGACTTGAAGCTGGTGATGCCATTTTCCACATGCAATTGGTCATACCCAAACTGCCTGGCGAACCGACTAGGCAGATAGGGCTCCAAGAAGCAATGATCATCACTCTTGTATAGCAAGTGGGAAGATCTAATGCAGATCAACCAATAGAAGGCTTCAGGAGAAAGAATGGTTCTCCCATGACCTTCATCCTTGAGTTTCCTCCCTTGTTGATTGATGTATACAGGGGGAACGATACATAATATCTTCCAGCTGTGGGCTACGTTTAACACCCGCCGGCAATCTGTGACGGTCACCACGTTCCAAGAGGAATTCTTGTAATTCAGCAAGAAATTATTTCCTGAACTGCTGGCGGAACCGGGAGACATCACCCAGGCATTGTGAAGAATTAACCATCCCATTAAGTATAGGAATGGTAATTCCACCCTGGGAAAGCTTTCACGCTGCGTCTCATCAGCGAGCAGCCCATCAGTAAGGGACCTCAGACCTGCTTGTATTCTATATACCATAGCAGGAAGCAGGCCCAGTCTTGCTCCGAATACTAAATGCACTGCAGGCCATAAGGTGTTATGATGGATGCGATCCGCAGACTCTATGCCAGGTACTACCCAGCGGCAAAGCCAGACGGAGAGAAAGCCAGCCAATTGAGCTTCCTTTGACAGAGGCTTGTGATAATGCCTCATATAACTGGAGGCTTTTATGCCTGCAGGGTAACCCTCTATCTCCTCGTTAAAAATATGATCTGAAGCCCCTGCTTCTTCAATAAGGTCATGGACCGTGTCAGCATTGAGCATGCTCAGGAGGTTCAAGGGCCTATCTTGGATATCTACCACCTTGTCCAGCTTAACATTTCTGGCCTGGTGGAAGAAGAGATAAGTTGCCCACTTGTTGATGTGAGCCAAATCAGACGGCTCCTTGTAGAATGTGGTGCAAGAAAGGTAGTGGCTCATCAGCTCCTGATACACCGCCACTGCCCGAGGGTTTGTATTCCTTAATTCCCTGTTTGAAGGGATATACTCTTCATAAGGAACGTCCCCCATTGGCAGCTTCAAAATCTCTGCCATCTCGTGAAGGGCTAAGCCCAACTCCCCCAGCGGAGTGGCAAAAGTCCCAGTGAGCGAATTGTATCGCTCCATCAAGGCTAAGAACAAGTTAGGGTTGACAGGCAACCCAACACTTGTGGCACTCACGGCCGCGAATAAGCCAATACTTTCCAGCTCTACATGGAAGTGTTTCAGGGCCCAGGCAGTCAAACTGGCCCATCAAAGATTCCCCGGGATAAGCCATTGGGTACATTCCTCCCTACCCCATGAAATCATTACAGAAGGTCGATATCTGAACTGGCTGGATCAGGGAAGTATCCTCACTCGGGACACTCCCCGATAGCAATCCCCTAAAGGGCATAACAGGGCCCGAAGGACGGCTCATATAGGCTCCCCGGTCGCCTCCCTTGTTGTATAAAATCTTCCCCGGTCGGCCGTGAATATCGGGAGTCAGCACCCACATCATCTTCCTAGGATGTGTGGCGTGGAAGAACGCGGAGATAGGGTAATCCCTGGGCATCCTAGGCAGATACATCACCGCACCCTCAGCAGTAAACACCAAATCCTCCTTCTTGGGCTTGGTCTGGGATTGCCTGCCAGCCCCAGGATACTCCTGACCTCGGCTACTGAACTCGGAGCACTCCATGCCTCAACTGCCATGATCTTCCTCGGATCCACCGAGATCCCCTCTTCTATCACCATATGACCAAGGAATTCAATCTTGTCAAGGAAGAACTCATACTTCGAAAGCTTTCCATAAAGCTTCTCCTTTCTGAGAGTCTCCAAAACTATCCTCAGATGCTCCTCATGCTCCTCTGGGGTCTTCAAATACACCAAGATGTCATCTATAAACACCACCACAAACCTATCCAGATACTGATGGAACACCTTGTTCATCAGATTCATGAACACTGTCGGGGCATTAGTCAACCCAAACGACATCACCATGAACTCATATTGTCCATACCTAGTCCGAAAAGCTGTCTTCGGAATATCCTCCCTCCTGACCTTCACCTGGTGGTAGCCTGTCCTCAGATCAATCTTGGAAAACACCCTCACTCCGCTCAACTGATCAAAGAGATCATCAATACGCGGTAGTGGATACTTGTTCTTGATTGTGAGGTTGTTCAGAGCCCTGTAGTCGATACACATCCGTATCGACCCATCCTTCTTCGGCACAAAAAGTACCGGAGCACCCCACGGAGAAGAACTAGATCTGATAAATCCCTTGTCCTGAAGCTCATTCACCTGCTTCTTCAGCTCTATCAGCTCACTATTGCTGACTCTATAGACGTGCTGGGATATCGGCTCTGCGCCTGGCACCAAGTCTATAGGGAACTCCACATCTCTGTCCGGAGGTAACCCTGGCAACTCCTCCGGAAAGACATCCATGAACTCTGCTATCAGGGGATGTGGCAACCTCTGCTGTACCACCAGGGCTCCGCAGAAGACTCCCTCGCTCTGCTCCGTTGCTCCTCTGGCAAACTCAAACTCTGGCTCTCCTGGCAGACTAAACAACACTCTACCTTCGCGATAATCTATATTAGCACAGTGCATACTCAACCAATCCATCCCGAGTACAATGTCGTAACTAGGAAGTGGAATTACGAGTAGGCACACACTCAACTTCCGGCCTCCTAAGGTAACTCTCCGGTCTCTGCAGACATCACTGACTAGGATGATGCCACCCCCGATCGTGATCTTGCAGAGTCTAGCTAAAGGTTCAGCAACAAGATGGTGTCTAACAGCAAAAGATACAGACACAAAACTATAGGAAGCACCGAAATCAAATAAAGCAAGTACTGGAATGGAATCAAGAAGAACAGAACCTGAGATCACATCACCAACGGCGCAAGATACGAAATCATCAAGGAAGGACAGTAATATTTCAAAAGAAAACAATTTCAGAAAAATTAAAGATAGCAAAAGATCAGGAAGGGTCCTAGTTGTGATTGAACACACTCTCTCTCAGCCTATATCCTATATCTTATTGCAGGTAGACCTAGAAACTAGACCTGCATGGGCCGCCATCAAAAATGTGTCATGACCCGCACCCAAAAAATCGGGCATGAGTCGTGGGTACGTCCAGCCTACGCCGCAGAATCGGCGGTAGAACGCTGTCTAGGTCCGTTCTAGGTCACAATATCTATATCTCACAATCACCTGTCAAGATAACCTCTCCAAAAGGAGGGCAACCACGCAATATATATATCTCAATCACAATAACTAGGGGAAGAGTAAAAGCACGATAAGATATCAACAAGGAAACAAAGAACCAAAGAGAGCAGTACAATACCCAAATATACAGTCCAAGTCTAAAGTCTACAATATCTCACAATAGCAAAATAATAAATACAGTCATCCAAAATACCAACTGGGAACAACCCAGAGAAACCCACCTAGCTAAACTAAGGCGCTAGCGGCATCTCCTCGATGGGCTCCTCCTCAAAAATAGGGTCGCAATACTCCTCGACACCTGTCCCGTAGAATATCGGGCAAAAATTCTCAGGATCATCTGGAAAAAATATGCCCAGTCAGGACTGGAGCGAAGTACATAACTCTGAAAGCAACTCCAAATACATGTTATGTGTATATGACTAGCAATAAAAAAATATACAAGATGCACAGGTAAATAAATACATGGTGAAACAGATAAAGTAACTACAATATAAAACTGGGGAACAATACTAGTAGAGAAGTAACTACATATGAGAAAATAGGAATACTATCTAAGTGCCTTGAGCACAAGTTCATTATGTGATCGGCGGTTGTACATGAATAATCTACGATAACCCCGTTATGCGTGAGTTGCATAACCGACATAAATATGAATATTGTTTGGCTTTGATCACATAACCAACTCCTACTCCCCTCCCCCACTAATACTCTTGGATCCAACCACGACACGCTACGTACATGATAAATAACTCGTGCACATGAAGGCGAGAGCACACGAAGCACATGATAGCACATGAGAATCAATACCCGAAGCACATGATGAAATACACGTGATAGAGTACCCGTTGAACACGGTAAGAGGGATAACATCTCATGACGGGATCCAACTAGTACCATCTCATGAAACAATGTGTCAGAATCAAGTATTACAGTTCTAGAACAGGTGATATATACGCTATCATGAAATAGAAACAATCAGAGGTAGGTACTCGCCTGACGTCCTGAGCAACTAGTGAGGATCGAGATCCGGACTGGCGTCGCAAGAACCTATTACGAAAAGTAAGGTTAAACGGGCTTCTTAAGAGTTAAACTGATATAAAATAATTAAAAATAAGCTTCTAGGGTTATTCTAGGTCGAACGGATCAAACCGGTAAAATTTGGTCAAAAGTCAAACAGGGGTCCAAAAAGTCAACTCTGGGTCAAAACTAGGTCAAACGTTGACTTTTGTGGTCAACGGGTGCAATTATGGTCAACGCTAGGTCAAACTAGGGTGTCCCTAAAATTCTAGGTCAAAACTAGCTCATTAAGCTAGTTAACCCTCAAACTCGCCTCCTTGAGATACCGGGATACCCTCGGTATCCAATATCTCAACCTAAGCTACAAACCCCGCATAAACCCACTAATGCACATGCTAACACGCGTAAATATATACACCAATACATATAAAAGCAACTCTAAACCCATTCCTAGGCAAACGCTCAAAACCTCGCCTCGATACTCAATACCTTGGGTATCTCAAGGTATTGAGATACCTTGATATCTCAAGGTATTGAGATATCCACTTATCCCCTCTCTAACACTAACCATCTAGCTAACAATCTATGCATATATATATATATATATATATATATATATATATATATATATATATATATATATATATATATATAGGCTAATATATATACATCTAACACATATACATAACTACCTACATATCTATATATATACTACACATACACATATATACATACCCATCTATACATATCTCTCTCTCTCTAACTATATATATATATATATATATATATATATATATATATATATAATATAATATACCTCTCTCTCTTACTCACTACCTGCTGCTACTGCTAGCCTACTGCTAGTGCCACGCTGCGGCTGCTCCTAGCCCTAGCTGCTGTTGTTGCCCTGCCTGCAAGCTGCTGTGCTTGTTGATGCCCAAACTGCTGCAATGTTGCAGCTAGTTGCTGCTGCAGCTTCTCCAGAACTGCTGTTGTTGCTACATGTTGCTGCCTCGCTGCTGCAACAGCTACTCCCTACTGCTGCTGCTCCATCTTGCTGCAGTTGCAGAGGCTACTTGCTGCTCTGTGCTGCTCCATCTTGCTGCATAGCTGCTTCCCCTTAGCCTAGCTGCTGCTGCCCCCCTTTATCTCCCTTTCTACACACACACACACACATACAAATATATACATATACTAACACATATGTACATATATACATAAACACATATATAGGTACACACACACACATATATATATATATAAACACCTATGTATATATACACACACACACTCATATATATATACACACACACTCATATATATATATATATATATATATATATATATATATATATATATATATATATATATATATACACACACACTCATACATATATACAAACACACACACACATATATATATATATATATATATATATATATATATATATATATATATATATATATATATATATATATATATATATATATATATATATATATATATTTATACACACACTCATACATATATATACAACATATATATATATATATATATATATATATATATATATATATATATATATATATATATATAAACACACACACACACACACACACACACATACATATATATACAAACACATATATATATACATACACACTCATACATATATATACAAACACATATATATTTATATATACACACACACACTAACACACAACACACAAACACCCCACCAACACACGCACAACCACCCAAACACATATAAACATATATAAATATATAAAATATAACACGAGAACTCTAGCACACACTCCTCGAAGTTAAACCAACCCGCGCACAAGCCCGAAACCTAGAACCCAAGTTGAAATAGCCATTTGGTCATTTCGACGAACACGTGGAGTGCGGTCCGCGATACCTCGTGAAACGCACACCAAACCTACTCAGAATCGGCCCAAAATTTATCTACGAGTTGGAATCGATATCTAGAACCTAAAAAAATGCTAACTCTCCGATTCTAGGTCCGTGGTAAAAATGTGCACGCATGTGGAACCTATGGCGACGAAAAACCCCCAAATCGCCTGAAACGCCCAAATATTCGCGACACGACCTCACTTGTCCGAACGGGGACACGTACTTACCCTCAAGACACCCAAGCACGTCTACCTAGGTCCGTCTAACCTAGGGCTTCACCCAAAATTGGGCCAATCTCAGATTTCACCCAAAATTGACACAAAACCTAATGTCAAAGTCTCCAAACACAACCAAACAAGCTCTAACTTCCTCCCACGGGTAGCCTTAAGGTCTATGAAGGTTCTAAACTACTAATTATACTATATTAAAGTAATCACTAAGAGAAAAGTTAGGGTTTACCTCTTGGGAGTTGGAATCCCAAGGCCAAAGTCTCCAAAACCCTTGAAATCACCACCCTCAAGCCTCTAAGCCAAGCCTCTACACTAAGTCTAGGCTCTACACACCTAGGTTAGGAAAAAAAAATAAAGGGTTAGGATTTACATCTATGGAAGAAATAGAAGAAGGAAGAGAAGAGAGATGATGAACTTACTTGAAATGTATAAATTGGAAGAAGGAAGAAGAAGAAAAGAGTGGAGAGTGGAGAAGAAGAAGAAGAAAATGGAGAAATTGTGAGGAAGAAGAAGAAGTGGAATGAAGAAAGAGGGATTCGGTCATGAAGGAATTAGGGTTAGGGGAAGGCCGGCCATACATATAAAAGTAGGGTTACATAAAGCAAAATGAATAAAGTGCCCTCCATTTTAGTCATCCTAAATAAGGGTTTAGGTTTGGGGTTTCTAAACACATTCTAACTAATCCAAAATAACCCAACTAAGTAAATAAAAAAAATAATAACTATTCTAAACCCATAAATAAGTCTAACAAGGGTGTTGGTTGGGTCTGACATGGGTCCACTAGGGTCTGACATAGGTCAAGACTAGCCAAAACCCTAAAATAACCCATAAAAATAAATACATGCACTAATTAAATATAAATATAATTATTTATGATCAATACACAATTTACCAAAAAAAAAAAATTATATTTTCTAGAATTGGGTAGTGACATCGAGGACATGGTTTTTTTTGCTGGAGGGAATCAAGTTTGGGTGGTCTCACCGAGAACGTTTCGCTGGACCTGAGGACTGTTCCGCTAGGGAACTTTAAAGGATATATTTTCTATTGCGTATTTAGGACTCCTGAATACAGATAATAGACTTTAGCAACATATTACAAATCACGTTGTATATTCGCACTTGTTGGGGATAAATGTAAACACTGTACATTATGTATTATATTGGGGATGGGGGAGTACCTGCCTAGCTTAGACAAAGTACTTTTTAAGGAACTTACCGTTGATCAGCATCATTAGCAAGTCTTTGTTAGGCTTTGTGAGCCTGTATGTATTTTTTTTATCGAAGAGACATTGTCCTTGATAGAAAGTCGGATAGAGGAAAAACTTTCCTTGGTAAAATATTTAATTGAGGAAACAGTGTTCTTGATAGAAGGTTGGATTAAAAAAATATTGTCCTCGATATCCGTTTTGTCAACCATGGCTGGAAGTTCATAATTTTAGAACTCTAGCCCTACTGGTTGTCGTCTTGTTGGAGTGATGATGCATACTAGCATCTTCATATCCTAGCCCTCTGCGAGTGCTATTGTAATAAATATCAGTTTATAAAGGAATATGTCATCTTTTATCAAAGTTCAGACCTTCAGCATTTTGGAGGTTACAACCCATCTTCTGCATAAAACAGAGTGATCGTTGGCTGTAATGATGAAACTATGGCAACTCATCATTTGTTGCACTAAATATTTTTGATGACTCAACTTGTGCAGAGTGAGAAGCCCTGTACAAAAGAACACTACCACGTACACATGAGAGAATTGGCTGAGTTGTACACGTAGGATCACTGCCACGTGTGCACGATTGCTTATTATGTCGAGGACCACTGCATGATGCACGTCTTTGTGTACCAAGCAGAGGAACACTGCCTGCTGCTGGGGATTTATTACATTGAGAAGCACTGTCTCGCCATTGCTGATGAGTCATACGAGGCTTGGCTTTTGTGTATAATGAAACTTGTTGAACTGCGATGAGCATCTGAAGTCTACAAATTATGTTTTCTGAGGAAAGGATCATGCATAACGACCAGCATTTCTTTCCTTTGACCTGGTCGTTAAAGGTACTAACATCGGTGCCAGGTCTTGAGCAATGTCAGGGTGAGCCTACAAGATATTGCCTCTTGGGGTTGTGAGTGATACCAAGCCTTCTACTTGGTTGTGAGCTGGCGGGTGGTTAACGACCTCCATAGTTTCCTTGGAGATCGAAACGTCACCATCCCGGGCTTCCGCCACTATAAAGTTACCGAATTGGAGGGACACTATGTTCACAATAACGGTCTTATCCTCGAAGTCGAGGGTGAGCACCTTGGGATCGATCAGCTGCTGGATACACCTTTTCAATACAGAACAGTCTCTGGTTGGATGATGGACGTACCTATAGAAGCATAGAAAATCTAGATCGATGCGCTCAACAAACATGCACCCCAAGACCAACTCAAAAGAAATTTGGCCGAAGGATGACCATGCGGCCAAGAAAAGTATCATCCTTGCGCCCCAAGTATTGGTAGCATAAAGGCCTAACACAAGGATTATGTCGGGAAAAAAATTCTGACAAAAAAGATTTTCTGAAAGCTTCAAAAAATGTAAGCACACTAAGCGACAAGAAGCTCTCGTCAGACTAATAATGACTTCTGACAAGCGTACATCACTACGTATACGAGGCCTCATGCATCCCAGACTCCTTCGTCTTTAGCCCTAATCATTCCAGACTCCATGCATTCTATGCGTCTGTGGCCCTATTCATTCCAGACTCCAGGCGTTCCATGCATCTCTAGCCCTATGCTTTCTATACTCCATAAGTTCTATACATCTCTAGCTCTATGCGTTCCAGACTCTATGCGTCCCATGCATTCCAGACTCCACATGTGTCTCTGGCCCCATGCATTCCAGACGTCATGCATCCCATGGGTTTTAGACCCCATGCATCCAATATGGCAAGGTTTGCTAAGACAAAATCTTTCTGTTGCAACTGAAGTAGTTCTCTCCAACTAAATATGGGTCACGTGTAAAGCTGACCAAGTCACACAAACAGACGATGAGAACCGCTAAGATCTCCAGCAACAACAAATCCTAACAAAACGTCCATGTGGCAGCTTACCCTGGACTCAACCCATACAATCCGCGTACAGTTGCAACCATATTCTGCTGAAGTAGCCCACTACGACCACCAAATAGAAATATATGCAGCACCTATAGCCCATCAATATGATGTCTATAAATAAAGGCAACTTGGACGTCCCAAAGGCTGACTTTTTTTTGCTTCAGAGAGACTATATCCTTCCAGACGACCTACGTACGTACACACAAGCTCAAGAGAGAGAGATTAAGAGAGAAAGAAGAGGGCATCCCTCACTCACTCGTCGGAACGTTAATGGAGTAAAAGAGTCACTGCAGTACTCGATCTCTATCTTCACACTGTCCAGATTAAATATTTTACTTAGATTTTATGTTTAGAATTTCTTTATACATTTTTGTTTGTTATAAAAGAAAGTTTATAAAAACTTACTTCAATGGCAAACAAGATGGCAACTCTGCTGGGGAGTTCCTTCTCCTCTAATAAGAAGGTCGTGACACAGTCTGATGCGTCAAAGCTGGGTTCGTCCCTAAGGATACTGGTTGTACGCTTCGACCTGCAAGCCTATAAGGAAATGCTCTTTGAGGGTGAAGCTTCTCCAAGGCTGGCAAAACCAAAGAAGACCCGCAGAACATGGATTGCAAAGGCCGTTATGCCTCACCCAACTGTGGAGCATGCACTCATCGTCTCTCTCTCTCTCTGTCACAGGGATGGCACATTATGCGTCCACCTCTCATGCGGGAACCACTTCTGACAATCATCTGAAGACCCACAAGACATGGGTTATAAAGGTTATTGTGCCTCACCCAACTGTGGAGCATATGCTCCCTATCTCTCTCCCTGTCGCAGGGACCGCACATTATGTGTCCACCTCTAATGCGGTAGCCTCTTCTGACAAGGAAAGTGCTCAAAACTTGATCTCTTGTAGAGGAAAATACTACGATGCTCGAAGTCGAGTGCTAAGACATCTTTCATGCGGCCACGTCAAAAGTCGTATAAGGAAGACTATGCGACACCGATCAACAACCACAGGTAGATGGCCATATGCGGCCAGGATAGCCACAAAATTTCCATCATCGACCAAATCTTTCGCAGTGCTGACTCCATGCACCTTGCTGAGAAGTGCGAGGAGGTGAACTTGGACTCTTCATACTACGCACCGGCGCGTACTAGGACGAAGAATTCTAGGGCAATTCGAGCTCACCAAGCTTAAGCAATTGCTCATTCGACCATCCATCAGCAGGCACCGCTAATTGTAATGTGTTTCCCTAACAAACCGACCATGCTTCCAGTCCACAGCGACAATCAGACATGATCGATCTAAAGAGTCTTCTATTAGCAACCTGGGGCAAGTTCTTGTATGAACCCCAGGTTAGGAAGCAAAGTCAATAACTATGCACTCGTGTGTTCTGTATACCCGGGCTAATAAGAAGGGTGCTATGGTGAATCAGTCATCGCTTGACTTGCGCAACGTGATCAACCACAAGCACAAAGCGAGAAAAAACAACTGTACATATGAGGTATCCTCCCTAGGGCATCACTATGCCAATATTATTATCAACTGATGATGTAACAAAGCAACAGTACCCACAAAAAGGCAGTCGACATTCCAACGACTGCAACCAAAGGCACCCCCCGGAGGCAACCCGAAGAGGAAGAGGAGTTGTCCTTCACCTTATGTTATTATGCTCGAAAGGCCCCCTCCATGAGGGAAGATCAAAATTTTAGCATCTCCGGTCCGTCGCTCTCGGCCAGCGAGTCAAGAAGACGGGTCAAAGGAGGACAGGCAGCGAAACCCGTGGATGATATTTTCCTGGGCACCCGCTAAAAAAAGAAGTTATGAGCCATTGGGGGTAGTTCTTCCTCAGGACCTCATATAGCCCCGCAAGCTGGGGGTTGTAATCTCCCAGACCTTTATGACAATCCGGCGTTCTGAAAAGATGGTGATTCCCAAGGAATAAAAGCTGAGATCCCTGGGGTTTGCTGCCTTCTCCAAGAAGATGTAGCTTCCTACACTGGAGATAGTTTTCCCTCCGCGTCCGAAGAGGATGTGGTACTACCAAATTTTTTGGATGACTATTTATGGCAAGAATCTGAGACAAAATGCGACATCCACCATCCCATCTATTTCTTCCCATGTGAGAACAACATACATGGCAGGGTATGATCACGAGGGCCCCAATGATCGACAGCACCTTAAAATCCTCGAGGCCATGATGCAGATCTTGAGTGCGTCAATACAGGCCTTGACCTAGATAATGCTGAAGATTAAGAAAAACATAGCCTCATAACCACCAAGGCCCTCTGGCCAAGCAAGCTTGGACCCCGGGACAAACGAGGATTCAAACGCAATCGCTCCACCTGCTGGCGGCAATCACCCATGCCCGGATCATCTGCTCCTTCTACAGTCGATGCAGCTCGAAAAGCAATGCGAGCGGTACAAGAACTCCTGGCCCGCCTAGACTCATTAAAAAATTAGGACTCCTTAAGCGAACTTGGGATTCGATAACTGTATCCACTCGAGTGGAGAGACGTACTATACCCGCCCAAGTACAAGCCCTTCAACTTGACTCTGTTTGATGGAAAAATGTCTCCCCATCAATTTATGAGTTACTTCGACATGAAAATAGTGCATATGCCTCGCAACGATATCTTCATAACCAATCTCTTTGTCGGAGCATTGTCTGGAATAGCCTTCAATTGGTTTTGCATCCTCCAGGATAACTGTATCTCGTCATTCGATGATATCAAAGGTCTTTTCCTCGCTCGGTTCTACGACGGAAGAAATAACATGACAATGTCCTCTTTAATTGACATCACACAAAGAGAGAAAGAGTCTGTACAGGACTACATCGAGCGATACTTGCAAGCGATACTAAAGTTACCTCCCGGTAACCCTGAGCCCATGCTGATGGAAACCTGTTGGAGAAATATCCTTCCCACTGTCAGACTCTGGATGGGAGACTCTCAGTTTAAAGACTGGACGGCGTTCATCGTAAATATTTTTAGTACTAAGAAGAAGGTGAAGGACGCCCGTATCTTGGGAATATAGATCTCCATCGCTGATGATAGAGAAAAATGCCCCTACAACAGCAACAACAATAGTGGCAATAACGCCCAAAATAGCAAGGGGAGAAGGCTCTGGTCGCCAATATAACCAAGATGCCCGAACAAAAGCCTAAAGAGGCATCAACACCGAAGAAAACTTATTCCTTCGAAGATGATGACGTCACATCAATCTTTGATGTGCTAATAAAAGAAAATAAGTTTCGGCTCCCCGACGTCAAGCGTCTTGTTGAGGCAGCTGAGGTAAATAATCTGAAGTACAGCCACTACCATCATTATGTCCACCAAATAATGTGGGACTTCTACACAATGAAGTGGTGCATCCAACATTTTCTCGACACCAAGGCCCTCACCTTGGATTTTGATGATAAAATAGTTGCCGTTAACATAGTATCTCTCTAGTTCGGTAACTTTTAGGCAGAGGAAGCCTATGACAGAGTAATCTCGATCCCCCGGACAAAAATGGAGGTTGTCAATCTCCCGTCAACTCGTGACCAAACAGTCGGGATGATACATCTTACCACATCATGGGAGGAGGTTATATGGATTCATCCATATCTTGCTCCAGACCTGATGCAGCAGACATCACCTTCTGCCACCAAAACAAAGGACAAGAAGTCCAAACCCTATTATACGGTTTCTATCCCTTCCAAAGAAGCTATAGCAGGAACAACAATGTCAATTCTAGCGTACCAACGAGATTATAACATCCCTGACGATGGTGCGCCCTTAATCGTCGCATCCGATCCAGGTCCATCCTACGCCCCGACAGCAGATAAGTCCAAGCAGAAAGAATCTAGCTTCGACAATCGCTGTGCAAAGATACGGCTCAGGGGCTGGAGAAGACCTACAACTTCAATATCTTGGCACAACTGACCAATACTCTAGCGAAGTTGTCACTATTTGAGCTTCTATGATTCTCCAAAGATACTTGAGTTGCTTTGAGAGAGGCATTGTAGATTACCAATACCTACCTGACACAGGTTGAGCCGCCAGCTGAGAATCCTAATGCATGCCTCCACTACAATAATATGATGGAGGCGATACCCAGTATTACATTTTCACAAGAAGATATGTTGCTAGAAAATAATCAACACCATCGTCCTCTGTATTACACAGGGTACTTTAGCGCCAACAAGGTGGACCGGATGCACATCGACCCTGGTTTGTCAATCTGCAATATCCTACGAAGTCGACTTCAGACCCTGGGTATCCTGATGCATCGCTTGGCAATAACCAATATTGCCATCAGTGGCTTCAGTACAAGAAGGAACTACCCTCTGGGCAAGATTCTCTTGAAGTTCCAGATCGACAATCTGAAAACAGAGGTCACCTGCTAAGTCATAGACGTAGACGTATCCTACAACGTCCTATTGGGACGTCTATAGATACACCAGTACATGATCGTACCGTCGACATTGCACCAGTGTTTGAAGTACGTGGACGATCACGGTATCATCAAGACAAAAAATTTTGACGTTGATCCATTCAAATGGGTCGAGGCCTATTACTCTGACTCGATCCTCTACAAGAGAGTCCACCAGGATGAAGATGGAAATAACGTTTACGATAAGGCAGAGACTGGGACAACAATGGAAGAGCCCTTGAGAGTATATCTCAAAGCAAGTGTTCCCAATATAGCCCCTCCCCTCATGGTAAAACTACACAGGAAAGCACCTGAGCCTCTGATCATTATCCTCCGTATACCGAGTCTACCGCTGAAGGAAGCTCCGGTACCCACTATAACTTTCAAACTTTTTATAGTAAAGTTGCGCAGGAGACCTCCAAAGCCGTCGCTCGTACTAGGGGTAGATCTCAGGAAAGATAAACTGGAGCAGTACATAGCCTCTCATGCTAACATCCATTCTCTCGATAATGTAATCCCTGAGGATGAGATACCTTATTTTATCAATAAAAGGCTATCTTCGGATTACTCGAATGTTGTACATCTTAATGTATTATATCCCATTGAGTACGGTCTAGACTTTTACATGCATACACAAGTGACTACCACCCATGCAGCCAACCGAGTTCTCTTCAGTCAAAACTCCTACTTTATGGTTCCAACAAGGAGGAGTGTCATGTCCCAGTCCCAAAATATCGAGGGACTAGCCATGTGGCAATGGCCAGCAGTATAACTTTAATGGGCAAACCCAATTTAATGGACCCGTTAGAGTGTACTTAAGCTACAAAACAAATACAATGGTCTACAAAACATGTCAGAGTCTAATTCTAATCTCATCCACAGAAGGTAAACACAATTCAAAATGTCAGACTAATCAAAAAGAAATTTAATCCATCAATAAGTCTCAATAAAAAGTGTCTCGGGGAACAACCCAATAATAAGTTTAATACAGTAATCCAAGAGTCAGGTTATAGAGTATCTAGAAATAGAAATAGCTGAGTATATAAAAAAAATACTCAGGAGAAATTCTTTGGCACCACCTCGTCCTCTGGTGCTAGTACTGCTCCAGTGTCAGCACATGTCCCGTATACCTCGGGGTAAATCTTCTCTGCTATACCTGGGGACATAATCGGGATCCAGGTCCTCAGGGGACATAGTAAGGTACAAGAATAACTCAAGCCAAATAAAATGAAATAGAAAAAAATATATCAACTGGGCAAGCTATGTAACCAGCTATGTGATATGCAAATGAGAGCATCACTAGTACTCAGGCTGAGACCACTACAAGCTCTGTGTCGGAGAGCCGGTAGCAGTAATATCACATAATGGACCAAGCTATGATATAGAGGCTAAAGCACCGCAATAATATATATATATATATATACATATATATATATATACATATATATATATATATACATATATATATATATATATATGTGTGTGTGTAATCAGCCTGTAGCTTGCGTGTCTCTTCCCACCCAATGTAATCATATGTCTCATGTTCATAACACGCAAGATCATGACCTCTAGCTAGTACAGCGAGTCATAACTATATTTATATATATGCAAGACTTATGTCACGAATCCTGTAAACCTATACAGAATCACCATAAATAACTCAAGAAAGATTCTGTCACATGAATAGTGTCAAGTGTCATAGGGTATGACATACTTGGTAAAGCAAGCACGAAAAAAATAGGATCGAGATATCAACTCTCTAAGTGACGTTACACGACTCCGCGTACGGCGTCGACACCCGAATCTTGTTCGGACGTTAAGCAACGTCTCACGGTCCTAGGTTGAACAGGTAAAATATATAAAATAAAACACAAGTCAATATTGTAACAAGATTTACTGCAAGTTGGCAAGGTACAGTTGCCTGGGTTTTAAACTCCTTCAGTTGCTCTGGTAACAACAAAATCTCCAGGTACGCCTTCGGATGCTGAAAAAAATATTACCATCACTCTCAGTATATATAAAATAGCTATGATTGACTACCCATAAATCCAATTTGTACACAGGGACAGAATTGACAGTTTCTGGTTAAAGTAGGGTCCACATGTGGCCCACTTCGCACCAAAAAAGGTACAAGAGACAAAGTTCTCTAAATTAGTCAAACTTAGTGTCTACAAGTCCAGAACGATGATACAAATCCAACAAAATGTCCAGATCAGGATTCTGATGAGCCGATCACAAAATCGTTCGTCTAGTAGAGCCGTGGGGCCCACAAAAATGGGGTTTCGCCAACGTTCTCAGAATCGGACCAAACTTGGATCACATGACCAGTATAATGCTAAAAATTCGATGACGTAAGTTTTGTTGCAAAACGACAAGCACACACGAAATTATGACGAGTGTCAGAACAGGCCGATACGAGGCTTTTTGACGGATACACGTTGATTCCGGGGTGCACGCACATCCAAATTAACTTTCACAAAATTTTACACGTTCGCATTGATGATACGCGCCTTTCGATGCAATTTTCACACGACGAAGTCGCCTCGTTTAGTGTGACGCACCCAGTTTTGGAAAATTTTGGGTTTTGAAAATCAAGTTTTTGGTCAACTTTAACCGTGAATAAAACTCAGTATACAATAAATTAAAATAAACTAATTAATGGGATTAAATCTTGGTTATGTTGTCTAAATTAATGTTTAAGTAAAATGTAAAAATATTAACTAAGTTGGGAGAAAAACGTCCATGAACATAGGGGTTTGGAACAGTTTTCTGAACTATAAATTGGGTTATTTTTTTCCTATTTTGCGTCCCGATTTGCGACCGACGCAGGACACGATACCCCAAACAAATTATACAAATTTTGAGAGGGTCATACTGTGAACACAACACAACAGTCCGTTCGAGAATCGATAAATCGTGGAAGAAGAAAACTCACTGGAAACAGAGGGTCGATTCTGCGCTGTGCTGCGTATGGACGGTGGTGGCCAGTGGTGCACGATCATCGACGGTGGATTGCTACGGCTGCTGTCAGTCACCCGCTGTGCTCACGTACGTTCAGTCGCGGCCGCTCGAAAAAGTTTCTGTCGGAGCCGGAGTCGTCGTCGTCGGTGGGGTCGTTGGAGTGGTGATGGCTGTGGTCTGATAATGGTGGTGGGGGTTCGGTATCACTGGGGTTTTATAGGGTGAGGTACGGCGGTTGTGGGGAGGTGAACGGAGGGGTCGCCGCGGTTGATGGGAGGTGAACGGAGGAGTCGGACGGCGGAGGATACTGTAGCAGTCGGGGAATTTAAAAAATTTCAGTTACTGTAGAAGATAGTTTAGCGGGTCGGGTTCGGGTCGCGGGTTAGCGGGGCGGGTAGGATCCGATTCATTAGGGTTGCGTTCAGTTGGTTTGGTTCAATTTAGTTTGGCTTAAGTTGGGTTGGTTCGGTCTGGGTTGGTTTAATTAAAACTAACATAATTAGTTATTTAAAAATAGTTTTTGAGCCCAATAAATTCCAGAAATATTACACAATACCCTATTATTAATTATACAATCAAAAATATATTTTTTGTAATATTTTAATAATTAATTTAATATACAAAAATATAAATTCATAAAATAACATTTATTATAATTAATAAAAAATTACATAAAATCTCTAAAAACTCAAAAATTCATAATTAAAATTCTTAAAATTTAGGTGTTTACAATCTACCCACCTTAAAAAATTTGCGTCCTCGCAATTAAGAAAAGAAAATATAACCAGTCAGAAGAGATAACACGGATGCAGGACATATTTGTTGAAGCACGACACAAAGGATAAGGAACCATGAACAAGGAGAAATCGAGAGGAAGGATGAGGGTTTTGTTTAAACAGAACACATAGGGAAGAAATAAAAACTTTTTCCTAGGCAATGAGAGATAAGTAACTCTAGAGTAAAGGAGCCTGGTTAGAGCAAAGATCAACTACAACTTATGAAAACTTGGGTTCCAGTGACATATTACTAATCTAGACTAACAAGTTCATGCTAACATAATACTAGGTTTAGGCTAGGGAAATGGAACTAACTGGCACATGCTAAAGTATAATTAGGAATATTTGCTATTGTAGCTAGCTATGATAAAACCAAATCTTACTCATATTCGCTACTCCTCGAGTCTGTACGTCCTCCACTGTCATTGCTAAAGCCTGTCCACATCCCTGTAGTAGTGCCCTTTGCTGTTGGTGGGCCTGCTGAAAGGGTGCTGCCTGTGGTGCCAATGGTGGCCTCGGCTAATATCCTTCCGGTGCTGGTAAAGCTTGTCGGTTTACCATTGGTGCTCCCTCTCGACGATCAGGGCAATCCTTGTCTGAATATTAGTTAGATCCACAAATCAAGCATAATCCCAACTTGCGTCTGTACTCGCTCTCGTAATGACCTCGCTTGCCACAATATTGACATGTAGGTAGTGCCTGCGGAGATGCTCTAGGTGGCTGGTGCATGTGAGGTCTCTTTGCAGCTTCTCCTTGTGGTGCTCTGGCTGGTGCTGATGTGAACGACCATTTCAAGCTGGTCTCTCTCCTGGTGACGTGCTCCATGTATCGGGCTATAGCAAGGACGTCCGTATAAGAAGTAGGTACGATAGAGCCAATCTGTCTCTGTAGCTCAAAGCTAAGTCCATCGAAGAACTTCTCCGCCTTTTCCTCTTCTGTCGGAATCAGAGTAGGGGCAAAGTAACTCAAACGGATGAACTATGTATTATACTCTTCTACCGTCATATTGCCTTGAATGAGGCAGTTAAACTTATCCGTATGTTCCGCTTTGGCAATGGATAGAATATACATCTCCTGGAAGAGTCTAGAGAACTCTTCCCAAGTGACTCGGTCCTGTCCGAGCCATCTCTCCTCAGATAGCCACCAATGAGGTGAATTGCCCGTCAGCTGCATCCTGACGGCAGTCATCCATCGCTCCCTCGGAAGCTCAGCTGCTTCCAACTGGTGTTGAGTGTTTGTGAGCCACTCATGAACTTCAGTGGGCTCCTCCTTAACAAAAAAATATACGGGGCTTCAGCTGGTGGAAATCAGTGATAGATTCCGTCGATGGTCGCCTAGCTAGTGGGTCCGCCTGCTCCAGTACGGTTACTAGGTTGTTCCTCAAGTTCTCTGCCTCGTGATGCTGAGCCTCTTGATGAACCTGTTTTTGGGTTTGCATTATTGCATAGAACATTTAAAACATCTGTTGTCCATCCATAGCCTATCCTTGTGGAAAAATGGGCATTGGTGGAGTAAACTGCGACGGTGGTGAAATGTCTTCTTGTCGGAATCTTGAGGCATATTGACCTGCTTGAATGCTTTGTTGAGCTGATTGACCTCCACCCACTGCTGTTACTCCATCGTCGTAGGTGACAATAGCACCTTGTGGTGTACCTATGGGATTCTCGTCACCTGTTCTTGGATCCATTACTCTGCATTAAAAGTAAACTATGAGAATCGTATAGAGGAATCAAGACATGATGCAAGTCAAGAAATTATTGTGAAGTCGATATGGAGGTCAAGAACACATCAACAATTAGATGAGATCTTATAACTTATCATATCCTAATCGCAGGCTTGCTCGGTTCCTTAGTTAAAACTAAAGTAATATAGTCGTAGTCCTGCATGGGCCACCACAAAAACTATGTCACGTCCCAGTCCTAAAATACCGAGGGACTAGCCACGTGGCAATGGCTAGCAGCACAACTCCATGGGCAAACCCAATTTAATGGACCCATTATAGTGTACTTAAGCCGTAAAACAAATACAATGGTCTACGAAACATGTCAGAGTCTAATTCTAATCTCATCCACAGAAGGTAAACACAATTCAAAATGTCAGACTAATCAAAAAGATATTTAATCCATGAACAAGTCTCAATAAAAAGTGTCTCGGGAAACAACCCGATAATAAGTTTAATACAGTAATCCAAAAGTGTCTCAGGATATAGAGTATCTAGAAACAAAAATAACTGAGTATATAAAACAAAATACTCAGGAGAAATTCTCAGGCACCACCTCGTCCTCTGGTGCTAGTACTGCTCCAATGTCAGCTCCTGTCCCGTATACCTTGGTGTAAATCTCCTCTGCTATACCAGGGGACATAATCCGAATCCAGGTCCTCAGGGGACATAGCAAGATACAAGAATAACTCAAGTTAAATATAATGTAATATAAAAAATATATCAATAGGGCAAGCTATGTAACCAACTATGTGATATGCAAATGAGAGCATTACTAGTACTCATGCTGAGACCACTACAATCTCTGTATCGGGGAGCCGGTAACAGTAATATTACGTAATGGGCCAAGCTCTGATATAGAGGCTAAAGCACCACAATAATATATATATATATATATATATATGTAATCAGCCTGTAGCCTGTGTGTCTCTCCCCACCCAATGTAATCACACGTCTCATGTCCATGATGTCTTATGTCCATAACACGCAAGATCATGACCTCTAGCTAGTACAACGAGTTATAACAATATTTATGTATATGCAAGACTTATGTCACGAATCCTGTAAACCTATACTAAATAACCATGAGTAACTCAGAATAGATTCTTTCACATAAATAGTGTCAAGTGTCCTAGGGTATGACGTACTTGGTAAAGCAAGCACGAAAAATATAGGATCGAGATATCAACACTCTAAGTGACGTTATACGACTCCGGTACGGCGTCGACACCCGAATCTTATTCGGACGTTAAGAAATATCTCACGGCCCTAGGTTGAATAGGTATAATATATAAAATAAAACATAAGTCAATATTATAACAGGATTTACTGCAAGTTGGCAAGGTACACTTGTCTGGGTTTTGAACTCCTTCAGTTGCTCCAGTAACAGCGAAATCTCCAGGTACGCCTCTGGATGCTGAAACAAACATTATCATCACTCTCAGTATACATGAAATAGTTAGGATTGACTACCTATAAGTCCAATTTGGATACAGGGACAGAATTGACAGTTTTTGGTTAAAGTAGGGTCCACATGTGGCCCGCTTCGCACCAAAAAATGTGTCAGAGACAAAGTTCTTCAAATTCATTAAAAATAGTGTCTACAAGTCTAGAATGATGATACGAACTCAATGGAACGTCCAGATCGGAATTTCGATGAGCCGATCACAAAATTGTCCGTCAAGTGGAGCCGTTGGGCCCACAAAAATGAAATTTCATCAACGTTCTCAGAATCGAACCAAACTTGGGTCATAGGACCAGCATAATGCTACAAATCTGATGGCACAATTTTCGTTGTGAAACGACAAGCACACACGAAATTATGACGAGTGTCAGAACAGGCCGATATGGGGCTTCTCGACGGATATGCGTTGATTTTGGTGTGCACGCACATCCAAATCATCTTTCACGAAATCCTACACGTTTGCATTGACGATATGCGCCTTTTGATGCAATTTTCACACGACGAAGTTACCTTGTTTAGCGGGACGCACCCAGTTTTGAGAAATTTTTGGTTTTGAAAACCAAGTTTTTTGTCAACTTTAACTGCGAATAAAATTCAGGATACAATAAATTAAAATAAACTAATTTATGGGATTAAATCTTGGTTATGATGTATAAATTACTGTTTAAGTAAAATTTATAAAGATTAACTAAGTAGGGAGAAAAACGTCCATGAACATGCGGGTTTGGGATATTTTTTTGAACTATAAATTGGGTAATTTTTTTCCTGTTTTGCGTCATAATTTGCGAACGACACAGGACACGATACCCTAAACTAATTATACAGGGTTTGAGAAGGTCATACTGAGAACACAACATGCCGTTCGAGAATTGATACATCGTGGAAGGAGAAAACTCACTAGAAACAGAGGGTCGATTCTGCGCTGTGCTACGCGTGGACGGTGGCGGCCGGTGGTGCACGATCGTCCGCGTCGAATTCCAGCGGCTATTGTCAGTCACCCGCTGTGCTCACATGCGTTCAGTCATGGCCGCTCCGAAAAGTTTATGTCGGAGCCGGAGTTGTTGTCTTCGGCGGGGTCGTTGGAGTGGTGATGGCGGTGGTCTAATGATGGTGGTGGGGGTTCAGTATCACTAGGGTTTTATAGGGTGAGGTGTGGCGGTTGCTGGGAAGTGAACGGAGGGGTCACCGCGGTTGAGGGGAGGTGAACGGAGAAGTCGGACGGCGGCGGATACTGTAGCAGTCGAGGAATTTAAAAATTTTCAGTTACTGTAGAAGATAGGTTAGCGGGTCGGGTTCGGGTCATGGATTAACTGGTCGGGTAGGATCCGATTCGTTAAGGTTGGGTACAGTTGGTTTGGTTCAGTTTGGTTTGGTTTAAGTTGGGTTGGTTCGGTCTGGGTTGGTTTAATTAAAACTATTATAATTATTTATTTAAGAATAGTTTTTTAGCTCAATAAATTCTAAAAAAATTACACAATACCCTATTATTAATTATACACTCAAAAATATAATTTTTGTAATATTTTAATATTTAATTTAATACATAAAAATATAAATTCATAAAGGAACATTTATTATAATTAATTAAAAATTACAAAAAATCTCCAAAAACTCAAAAATTCTTAATTAAAATTCTAAAATTAAATTCTAAAAATCTGGGTGTTTACAAGGAGGGGAGATAAACTCATCATCTTCGGCAGAGTAGAAAGTCCCCATTCCTTTGTCCCAGAGGAACTGGAGCCAGAACTTGACATCTGAAAGATACCACTTTACCGATACAGTTCTCAAATCAAGCACCTCATTCAGAAGATGCGATACGATCTGAAAGATGCTAGGGGCTTGAAATACGGTAAAGGATGAGGGCTGCCTCTGTATCTACAGACTCCTGTAGGCAAGTTCGAGGATTACTACCATAAGATAAAGCATGAATTAGGGTACATCATGCCTTCCACAACCCTCGAAGACTCGGATGAAGAAGATGAGTTACACTCTCACTCTTTAGAATCTTTCTCTTGGGACTCTGACATCAGTATCGGAGAGATGCTCAAACAAATATTGTCTGCCAATATGGTGTCAACTGACCCTGAGGAAGACGACGAGGATCCACCTGAACTCTTTGAAATAGAACCGTGGGCCCAATGCCTAAATGCACAATGGAATATGCAGTTCGAACAATGAGAACCTCCTAATGAGGATAAAGTCGTACAAGTCGATATGGGCGACGAATCCTCCCCTAAACCTATCTTCATCATGAAGAGTCTGTCCGATGAGGATCGGGGATCCCTGCTACAACTCGTCAAGAAATACATCGATATCTTTGCCTAGAGTTATCGAAGACATGTTGGAAATGGACCCCCAAATTGTGGTCCATAAACTCAATATCTTGCCGAATGCTAAGCTGATCAAGCAACATCAATGTCGATTCGAGCCGGATATCATGAATGCCATCGAAACTGAAGTCAACAAATTGATAGCTAGTGGCTTCATCTGCGAGTGACAACATCCGGATTGGGTGCTCGTGCATTTAAAGAATGCGTATATACTTGCACACAGTCAAAGAATAGGCGCACTCACGCGGTGATAGAACGGGCACCCCTAGCGCGCTAGCCGTATGTACCATCCCATATATATATTATAAATTAATGAATCGTACCATGGAGTTTTCTATTCCAGGCCAATATTATGCCAGTCATCAAAAAGAACAGAAAGATTTGAATCTGCATTTACTTTCGCGATCTAAACTTGTTGTGCCCTAAGGATGAGTTTTCCCTTCCGATCACAGATATAATGACCGATAACACTTGTGGCTTGGAGAGCATGTCCTTCAAGGTCGAATTCAGGCTATAATAAAATCAAGATATTTTTTGACGATGAGAAGCATACATTATTACGAACGTCGATAGGAGTATACTGCTACACAGTCATGCCCTTTGGTCTAAAAAATGCAGGTGCTATGTACCAGCGAGCTATGAGCACCATCTGTCGTAAATTTTTACGGAATATAGTAGAGTATTACGTTAATGACATTGCTGTCAAGAGCCACTTCTGAGATGATCACCTTAGAGACTTGAAGACTGTGTTCGACATGTAGCGTGCGTACCAGCTCAAGATGAATCAGACCAAATCCTTCTTGGGAGTCTCCAGCGGCAAGTTCCTGGGTTTTGTCATAACTTTGAAGGGTATCCACGTGGACCCCAATAAGACTAAAGCTATCATTGAAATGCGCCCACCAAAGATCCTCAGAGAACTTTATGGCCTTTAAGTAAGACTGGCATACATTAGGAGGTTCATATCAAAACTCTCTGGACATTGTCAGCCATTCACTCAAATTATGAAGAAAGGAATCTCCTTTATCTGGAACGAAGAATGCCAACGCACCTTCGACGACATCAATGAGTATCTCATGAACCCCGAGTGTGTCATACCCCGATTCTGTGAAATCAATAGTCGTCCCCCGGGCGTGACGTCGTGCGGGCCTAGGTTGCTCGCCGCACAAGGCTAAGGTATTTGTTTTGCATAGCGAGCACATATTCAGAGTGCGCAGATAAATTGAAACACAAGTTGAAACATAAAAAAAGTTCTCTTTATTGATAATGAACATCTTACAAACTCTTGAACGAGTCATAAGGTTGCCGCACGGGCTTACAAAAGTTGACACAAAATGAGATAGTTGTCATGTATATTACATCCTTTACTAAATCTCAAAATAAGGGGCCTCCAGGCGGAATGATGGCTTTCCATCGGAGCTGTATTGAGTTTGGGTCGCTAGCTCCTTGCTGAAAATATACTTCAAAAGATGGCACGATCAGGATGCGACTACAGTTGGACTGGATTGGGGATGACTTCGGCTCCTCGCTCAGATCTTCTTAGTACGGGGAACATATTTCAACGAGGGCCAGTACATCAAAATGTACTGGTGAAGGCAAGCTAACCCAACTATACCAATCAACACGTTATTTAGATGAAGCATGCATATTATTTTGTGGTCTTTCTATCTTGCCTAAGTTTATTTTACAAGCAAGTAATATATAGAAATTTCTGAAATGAACTTGCCACCGTTCAGTGACTTTTACCTACCCGTCTAAACCATCTGCACAATACTTACCATGTCCTTCCCTGCCATGAAGACACAAGTTAGCTTGTACAGGTTTAAATATACGAGGGGGTCACTAGCACATTGCCATAATGGACGGTTTAGTCTTGGGACAAAATGGCATGCGACGCAGGGAATATGAGGTGCCACAAGGCACTCCATCCGAAGCAGGCGACTATCAAGAGTTCCGTCCGGATCGGATCGATGCCAGTGCCCCAGCAACCGTCCACAGAAACTAAGATCTTGTGCACAAGTTATCCATGATCAAACATAGTACACTAAGTTAGCAGTTGAGGCATTTTAGGGCAATATCAGGCACATGATAGTGATAGGGCAAGATCTACTTTTGTATCGTCTTCCTGTTCAGTTTATTACTTGATAGGATGAGTTTTATACATAGCACAATTTAAAGAAGAGAATACATTCTAACTTAAATTTATGCATATGATAAACATTCCAAACGAACAAGCATGCAAATAAGTAATCGTTCCTAAGTTGAATGACAAACATAATAATCCAAGTCTATTCCCTTTTTATCTTGACATCTTTTAGTTATTACTTGGTATCGTTTGATCGGGGAAAACAAGAATGCAAGATTTTAGATGTGAAGACTTGGAAGAAGGGCCAAGTGAATCGAATATAAGTCACTCACAAGTTGGTTGGAAGAAAGAAAGAAAGAGGTACTTCAGGACTCCGCTCGCGCGTCGCCTACTACTCGTTCACCTTCATTGCCACGAACAGCTGATCAATACCTCTTCCACCCTTTTCAAAATCGGGATTGAAATGCAGTTCAATGAACGAAAATAATAAAATCCATCAAAATCGTTCAAGAAAACACAAGCAAATCTGAAAACCAACTCAAGGCACGAAAGCAACAAGCGACAGCGAAAACTAGGCAATAAAAGATACAACGGAGAGGTCCCTCCTGACTCTGCCGCTAAGTCGATCCGGGGGGCACGGTCCACTAAATATGGAAATCGATTTCAAAGAAGCAAATCCATAATGAGGATGAGTTCTTTATTCAATCTATCCCGATCGAACGATACCGTCTTGTATTTCTTAGCCGCGCTCCCCGAATAGGGGAACGGGGCACCACATACTACCCAACTAATTGGAAGTTTCATCCCGAAACATAGGAATATAACCTACCACTAGAAAACAATAAAGGGAACCTATCCCTCATCTTGGATTCAAGCTTCCAAGTAGATTCTTCGACCGAATGATTTTGCCAAAGCACGTGCACGAGAGGAACCGAGCGACTTCGAAGCAGCTTTTCCTTATGATCCAAAATTTGCACAGGTTGTTCGACATATGTCAAGTATGCCTTAAGATCCAGTTGATTAAGATCTACCACATGACTCGGGTCGTACAAGTACTTCCTAAATTGGGATACATGGAAAATATCGTACACTTCAAATAGTAACGGTGGTAGGGCAATCTGATATGCAACTGAGGTAACTCGCTTTAGTATCTCGAACGGACCGACGAATCTTGAACTTAGCTTTCCCTTTGCTCCAAATCTGGTGACTCCTTGCATGGGCAAAACTTTAAGAAAGACCCGATCTCCTTCTAAGAACTCAAGCGGACGTTGATGCGTGTCAGCGTAGCTCTTCTGCCGACTCTGAGCTACCTTTAGCCATTCCCAAATCAAACAAATCTTTTGGACAGTCTGCTGCACAAGTTCAGGGCTAAGAATCTGCCGTTCTCCAACTTCATCCCAATAGATCGGGGATCTGCACTTCCGCCCATACAATACCTTATACGACGCCATCTGAATGCTGGATTGAAAGCTATTATTGTATGCAAATTCAACTACGGTAAATGCATGTCCCAACTCGTCTTCAAGTCCAAGGCGTAGAGTCGTAGCATATCTTCGAGGATTTAGTTCACACGTTCTGTTTGGCTATCTGTCTGTAGATGGTAGACGGAGCTAAACTTCAACTTTATCCCCATTATTGACTGCAGGCTTTCCCAGAAATGCGATATTAAACGACCATCTCTATCAGAGACTATGGATACGGGCATACCGTGGAGCCGAACGATTTCGTTGAGGTAGATCTGAGCCAAGTGGTCAGCACTCCAAGTAGACTTGATAGGCAAAAAGTAAGTTGACTTGGTAAGTTGATCAAAAATGACCCAGACGGCATCATTCCTCTATTGCGTCTTTGGCAAGCCAACAATGAAATCTGTTCTTATAAGTTCCCATTTCCACTCCGGTATAGCGAGGTTCTGCATCTCTTCGTCCGACTTCTGGTGCTCGGCCTTTACCCTCTGATAAGCCATACAACGTGACACGAACAGCACCATATCTCGTTTTAAGCCGTGCCACCAAAACGTCGTATGGAGATCTTGATACATCTTTGTGCTACCCGGATGAGAAGTATAACTAGCATAATGAGCTTCCGTGAGTATCTCTTTTCTGAGGGCCGCATCGTTTAGAACGCACAATCTCCCCTTCACTCAGATCATCCCGTCCGTGCCTACCGCAAAGTCGGTTGCCTTTCCTGCCGAGATAAGACCTTATATCTTTTGTAGGAACAGGTCATCCTTTTGAGCGAACGACTTTTTGTAACAAGTCAGGGTCGAGGCACAGTTGAGCCACTTGCACCCCCTTTTTGTATCTGATTATTAGTATAATGCCCAAAGATTCAAGATCTTGATGCAGCTTGTCATCAATAGCCAAACTCTCAATGAACACTCGACTCAGTGCATCAGCTATAACGTTTCCCTTGCCAGGCGTGTATCTGATCTTAAGGTCAAAGTTGCTAAGGAGCTCAAGCCAACACCATTGACGAAGATTCAAGTCTTTTTGTGTGTAGATATATTTTAAGCTCTTATGGTCTGTATAGATCTCGTACGGTACACCATAAAGGTAGTGGCACCACAGCTTTAGCGCGAACACCACCGCTGCCAGTTCAAGATCATGTGTTGAGTAATTCTTCTCGTGAGGCTTTAGCTGCCTCAATGCGAAGGCTATCACTTTGTCCCGTTGTATAAGGACACATCCTAATCCCTTTCCTAAGGCATCACTGTATATTTTGAAGTCATCCGGTCCGTCTGGAAGGGTAAGAATTGGTGCAGAGACGAGGCACTACTTTAACTCCATAAACGAAGCTTCACAGTCGTCCGTCCAAGTGAAATTTACTCCCTTCCAAGTGAGCTGAGTCAGAGGTGAGGCAATCTTTGTAAAATTTTTACAAAATCTCCAGTAGTAGCCCGCCAGACCAAGAAAACTCCGTATATCGCTAGCTGACTCAGGCCGTTTCCACTGCATAATGGCTTCTACTTTCTTTGGTTCAACTGAGATGCCCGTTGCAGAAACAATATGCCCTAGAAAGGATATGCTGTCCAACCAGAACTCGTATTTACTTAGCTTGGTATACAACTTATTGTCTTGAGGGGTTTGAAGCACCATCCATAGGTGTCCTGCGTGTTCATCCCTATTCTACGAGTACACCAAGATGTCGTCTATAAAAACGACCATAAATTTATTGAGAAATGGTCGGAACACTCGATTCATCAAATCCATAAAGGCAGCAGGGTCGTTCATTAGAATAAACGGTATGACAAAAAACTCGTAGTGCCCATAACGAGTTCGGAATGCAGTCTTGGGCATGTCTTCTGGTTTAATCTTCAGCTGGTGATAGCCCGAGCAAAGATCAATTTTTGAGAACACCGTTGCCCCTTGCAGCTGATCAAAGAGGTCATCTATCCTTGGCAGAGGATACTTGTTTCTGATGGTGACCTTATTTAGCTCCCAATAATCGATGCAGAGGCGTAGCATTCCGTCCTTCTTCTTCACGAAGAGCACAGGCGCACCCCAAGGAGACACGCTCGGATGGATGAACCCACAATCCAATAACTCTTGCATTTGGCACTTAACTCCTTCAGTTCAGCAGGGGCCATTCTGTACGGAGGCTTAAAAATTTGCTGAGTATTCGGGAATGTGTCGATGGTGAACTCGATCTCTCGGTCTGGTGGCATATCGGGTAGTTCGCTCAGAAACATATCAGAAAACTCTGCCTCAACGGAAGAAGACTTAAAGTTTGCATAATCTAGCTGTGTATCCCGAACCGACGCTAGGAATCCCTCACAGCCTGAGTGTAGCATTCGTCGAGCAGATATCGCAGAAATCACCATGCAGGCCCTGGTCGCATCAGTTGCTGGACTACTCGTGTAGCCGAATTCGTCTTCTCCAGGCAAGGGGAAGATGACTCATTTTTCTGTACATTCAATAGTTGCCGAGCAGGCGCTGAGCCAATCCATTCCTAAAATGATATCATAGTCCCGAACATCTAGAACTAAAACATCTAGCCATAGCTTCCTTCCTCTAATACAGACATAACCACCTTGGCATACTGAACGGACAGATATTTTTATGCCGGAGGGGGTGCTAATACTTAAATCTAGATACAACGGAGTCATTTCTATATTGTTCTCCATGGCAAAATTTATGGATATAAAACTATACGTTGCACCAGAATCAAATAGCACAAGTGCAGGTATATTATTAAAAAGTAATATACCTGACACAACGGTGTCTGAAGCCAAAGCTTCCTCTCGTATCATAGTGTAGACCCGACCTTGAGCTTGGCGACACTCTTGCTGATGTGCAGTGTAGCTGCAGGATTTGGATATTGAGGGCGGAGGAGCGGATAGTTGTTGATCTGATGGGTTGGATCACCACAACGGAGGCATGTGCCAAGCTTCTTACGATAGTCATTTTTGGTGTGCCCCCTCATGTTACAGAAGGTACAACATTGCCCCTGATTTTCTCTCTGATGCCCGCCGTTGTTTTGACGCTTTGCAGCGTTGTTTCCTCTTTCGTTTCTATGACGTTTGTGATTGGAGGTATGCACAGCGCCGGCAGAAACGTGAGGATACTACGGTTCAAAAAAGGGCATGGTTGAGAACTTCCCGCATCGTTTGGTACTGGGGAACGACCACGTGCATGTGAATAGCAGGACGCAGACCGCCTTCGAATCTCTTGGCACGACTCGTTGCATCAGGTAAATAGGAGCTGGCAAAATTGGCGAGCCGGTTGTATTCGGCAGAATACTACTTTACCGTCATGCTTCCTTGGCGTAGTTGTACAAACTCGTTCTCCTTCTGACGACGTACGGGAGTGGGTATAAACTTATCTTCAAATGCGCCACAGAAATTAGCCCATGCAATCGTCTCTTCATCATCGTTTGTTGGAAGATATCGTCGATGCATGTCCCACCAGTCGTGCGCGTTCAAGCGAAGTTGGAGTTTGGCACACATGATGCACTTCTGCTCGGGTACCTCCAGGAGTTTGACGTGATCCTCCAGTTCAGTCAACCAATCTAGAGCTACTATTGGGTCCTCAGTCCCTTTAAATGGAGTGTTACAGACTTTCTTGAAGTCGCCCAAGTCGAAGGCAGTCACTTCCTTCTTCCTTGGAGTCCGAGACATCTCGACTTCAAGTGTAGGTTGCTTCACCGATGTCGTTGCTGTTGCCGCAGACTGGTTGGAGGCCAAGGTCAGAACAATCTGCTGTAGGGTACCTACCTGCTTTTGTTGGACTAAGAATCGGGCTTCTATATGGACTTGAAACTGGTTCTGCCTTTCTTTCGCTCGCCCGTTCGTAATGAGCCTCCTCCCTCTGTTGGTTTGCCTCCAACATTCGCATCATTTGCTGAATGGGGTCAATACGAGACATGGCTCTCTGGCTCTAAGAACTTCTCGAAGTGCCAGAACTGCTTTCTTGGGCTTGCGTCTCGCCCGGTGCTAGCACTGAAGATTGCGCTTGCGCCATTCCTTCAAAAGAAGGTAAATTACATCAGGATCATAATGTATTATAGACTCATTATATGAACGTATGTTATTTTGGTCTAACAAGTTCAAGAGTTCGTACAGGGATTTGATCTTTAAAGGAACTTTTCTAGCACGAGGGTCAAGGAACCTGAAGCTGTGCTCTGATACCAACATGTCACGCCCTGATTCCGTGGAATCGATAGTCATCCCCCGGGCGTGACATTGTGCGGGTCTAGGTTGCACGTCGCACAAGGCTAAGGAATTTTTTTTTGCATAGCGAGCACATATTTATAGTACGCAGATAAATTGAAACACAAGTTGAAACAAGGAAAAGTTCTCTTTATTGATAATGAACATCTATTACAAACTCTTGAATGAGTCATAAGGTTGACGCACGGGCTTACAAAAGTTGACACAAAATGAGATAGTTGTCCTGTACATTATATTCTTTACTAAAGCTCAAAATAAGGGACCTCCAGGCGGGATAATGGCTTTCCCTCGGAGCTGCATTGAGTTTGGGTTGCTAGCTCCTTGCTGAAAATATACTTCAAAAGATAGCACGATCAGGACGCGCCTACAACTGGACTAGATTGGGGATGACTTTGGCTCCTCGCTTGGATATCCTTAGTGCGGGAAACCTGTTTCAACGTGGGTCAGTACATCGAAACGTACTGGTGAAAGCAAGCTAACCTAACTATACCAATCAACACGTTGTTTAGATAAAGCATGCATATTATTTTGTGGTCTTTCTATCTTGCCTTAGTTTATTTTACAAGCAAGCAGTATATAGAAATTTTTGAAATGAACTTGCCACCGTTCGGTGACTTTTACCTGCCCGTCTGAATCACCTGCACAATACTTACCATGTCCTTCCCTGCCACAAAGACACAAGTTAGCTTGCACAGGTTTAAATATACGAGGGGATCACTGGCACGTTGCCATAATGGACGGTTTAGTCTCAGGACAGAATAGCAAGCGACGTAGGGAACATAAGGTGCCACAAGACACTCCATCCGAAGCAGGCGACTATCAGGAGTTTCGTCCAGATCGGATCGGTACCAGTACCCCTGTAACCATCCGCGGGAACTAAGAACTTGTGCACAAGTTGTCCATGATAAAACGTAGTATACTAAGTTAGCAGTTGGGGCATTTCAGGGCAATATCAGGCACAGGATAGTAACAGGACAAGATCTACTTTTGTATAGTCTTCCTGTTCAGTTTATTGCATGGCAGGATGAGTTCTATACATAGCACAATTTAAAAAAGAGTATACATTCTAACTTATATTTATGCATATGATGAACATTCCAAACGAACATGCATGCAAATAAGTAACCGTTCCCAAGTTGAATGACAAAAATAATAATCCAAGTATATTCCCTTTTTATCTTGACATCTTTTAGTTATTACTTGGTATTGTTTGATCGGGGCAAACAAGAATGCAAGATTTTAGATGTGAAGACTTGGAAGAAGGGCCAACTGAATCGAATATAAGCCACTCACAAGTTGGTTGAAAGGAAGAAGGAAAGAGGTTCTTCAGGACTTCGCTCGCGCATCGCCTACTACTCGTTCACCTACATTGCCACGAACAGCTGATCAATACCTCTTCCACCCTTTCCAATATCGGGATTGAAGTGTAGTTCAACGAACGAAAATAATAAAATCTATCAAAACCGTTTAAGAAAATGCAAGCAAATCCGAAAATTAACTCAAGGCACAAAAGCAACAAGCAACAGTAAAAACTAGGCAACAAAAGATGCAGCGGAGAGGTCCCTCCTGACTCTGCCGCTATGTCGATCCTGGGGGCACGGTCCACTGAATATGGGAATCGATTTCGAAGAAGCAAATCGATAATGAGGATGAGTTCTTGATTCAATCTATCCCGATCGAACGATACCGTCTTGTATTTTTTAGCCGCGTACCCCGAATAGGGGGAACGGGGCACCACACAGTATTGGTGGCCTGGTTGTAGAAAGACCCTTCTTGCTATATATGCCAAAAATATATAACTTCCTCGGGGCTCTGTTATCCCAGACAAGCGATGCAGGTCACGAACAGACCATCTACTATCTCAATAGAATGATGGCCGGCGCAGAGCATAGGTATAACCCCTTTGAAAATGAGTGCCTCGCTCTAGTATTCGCCATTCTGAAGACCTGACATTACGTAGAAGGATAAACCATCCATGTGATCTCGCGAGTTAATCCTCTATGGTTCCTTATGACTAAACCTGGAGCAACCAACTCTCGTCTAGCCACATGGAAAATATTGTTATCGCCATATGATATTTTATTTGTCCCACAAAAGGTGGTCAAAGGCCAAGCATTGACAGATTTTCTTACAGCCCACCCTGTACCGAAAATCTCGAAGCTCTACGAGAAGATCCCATACGAAGGTGCGGACTCAAATATGACTACAGGCGCAGAAGTCGTTTGGCGAATGTTCTTCGATGATGCTTTAAGAACATAGCCCAAAGGCGATATTATCGCTGGCGTCGGGATAGTATTGATTTTTTTATATGATCTGGTCATCAACCGAACCTACTACCTCACAGAGCCCTCCTCCAAGAATGTGGCTAAGTACAACGCCCTCGTTATTGGGCTTCAACTCGCTAAAGAAGTGGGAGTTGACTACTTAGACGCCTACTACGACTCCAAATTAATAGTCAATCAAGTCTGAGGCGAATACGAAGTCCGGAACAAGGACTTGATTCCCTACCATCAAGCCGCGCTCGATATTCTCTCCACCTTTGAGGGTTTCTTCACAGAGCAGGTCCTTCGAATGCAAAACATTGAGGCTAACGGCCTGGCCGAGCTCGCATCCTCACTAGTTATTCTGGCTAATTCTCATAAACTGATCACCGTGGTCAGTCAAGAGCTGGTCTGTCCAAAAAATAACCTCTATCTATGCCTGAGTTACTCAGTCGAGAAAAATACCAACTCTCAAGACTGGAGACTCCCATTTATCGCCTATACGGTCTATAAAATTCTCTTCGAGAACCCAAAGGAAGCCACTTCCATCAGAAGACGTTACCTCCGGTTCTATTATGATACGGCTACCAAAACGATGTATTATCGTTCCTACGACGGTCTTCTGCTACAATGCCTATAGATTATAAAAGAGAAGCAGGCTCTTCACGAGGCTCACGATGAGGTTTGTGGTGCCCCTTGGCCTGGACCCAAGATACATGACTGTCTCTGGAGAATGGGTTACTACTGGCCGACAATGGTTGCGGATGCTGTCGAATACAGAAGGAAGTGTCAGATGTGCCAAATCCATGTTGAATTTATCCACCAACCCTCTGAGTTCCTACACCCGACCATTGTGTCTTGACCGTTCGAAGCCTGGGGCATGGATATTAGAGGACCGATCAGTTTATCTTCGTCTAAGGGACATCATTTTATCCTCGCTATTATCGACTACTTCTCTAAGTGGGCGAAAGCCGTACCACTCACTGAAGTCAAGATATCAAATGTGATCAGTTTCAACAAGCATCACGTTATATACCACTTTGGCTTGCCATGGAGGATCATCCATAACAATGGTCCATAATTCGCAAGTCACGCTTTATACTGATTTTGCGACAAAAATTGAATTAAAAAAGTAGCCTCAACTGCCTACAACCCAGTAACAAATGGTTTGGCAAAAGCATTCAACAAGACCATTATAAAGATACTCAAAAAGTTTGTGTCATCCAACAAGCGCGATTAGAATAAGAAGTTGAGTGAATATCGTTGGGCCTACCGCACAACGGTTCAGACACCTACTGGCAGCATGCCATTCTTCTTGGTCTACGGGAGCGATGTATTCATCCCCCTCGAGGTCCAAATTACGTCGCTCTGAGTGGCTCTCTCCAATCGGCTAACCATCAACAATAATTACCATCAACGGCAACAAAAGTTAGAAGCACTCAACGAGAAGCGACTCTTAGCTCAACAATGCATTGAGCTGTACCAAGCACGTCTCTTAGGAGCATTCAATAAACGGCTCAAGAAGAGGACTTACCAAGTGGGTGACCTTCTCTTAACAGTAAGATGGCCGATAGTCATGGCCCATAAGATGACCGGCAAGTTCTAACCCAAATGGGAAAGCACATTCATCGTAGAATTTGTATTCTCCAACGATGACTACCGATTGACAAAACCTAATGGCGACTTGCTCATGATACCCATCAACAGTAACTTCTCTCTATACCCAGCATGACAATAAAGATATACAGGGTTCCCCCTTTTTTGTTGTTCATTCCTAGCGATTCCCTATGCACAATATTACTCTTCCTCAACAAGACATTATTGGTATTACGGAGTCCTGGATACACAATGAATAATGGAGCCTTAAAAGATGCACAGCGGAGCAGTCCCCAGGTCCACCTACACACTCCCGCAGGGACTACCCAAAAAAAACCAGTATCCTTAGATGCTAGTTCTCGTCTACATTACCTCTGAGCTATTATCCTATTGATCTCCCCAGCAGAGTAACCCTC